>JAAXCT010001379.1:0-184413 GCA_012490785.1 Eragrostis nindensis | reverse complement strand
AAGGCATCCTCTTCTGTGACCTTTTTCTGTCAAAGGTGAAGTTATCCCTTCCCCACTCCGTTATATCAAGTTGCCATCAACACGCCTAAATAGTATGTTCAGAGGGGACGCACGCCTTGCTCGGGACATTGCTGTCATCAACGGACAACTTAAGTTTGTGGAGTTACGGGTGCATTGGAAGGAAGCAGAGTTTGTAAGGGTGACTTGTTCGAGGATGGTTGGATGGCTACCACATGGAGCAGACCGAGCAGCGTTGCCTCTCTGGACACTGGAGCAGGGAATACAAGTAGATTCTAAAGATATGAACTTCAAAGACTGCCCGTATGTCAACCTCCTACCCAAGGTGCTAAGTGATGAAGATGTGCTCCTACCTCCCTTCAAGAGGATCGATATCTGTCAACCCACCCTCGGCTGAACGGTGATGATAGTTGTGTTGTTTACTTCATGGCTAAGGTCAACCGTCGAGACAATGACGCATGGGTTGTTGCTGTGGACATGCAGAGAAAAACACTGCAAGGAGTAGCTCCATTTGTTGCTGCAAGGAACACTTTGATCACCTTCGCTTATATGCACAGCAGGATATCCACACACTTGTTGAAGAGTACTGCTCCAGGTCCGCATGGGCGCCTCAAACGGCCAAGGATGTTGTCATCAATAGTAAGGTTGATAGCTATTCATGTGTCACTAATACGGTACTTTCTGTAATATATGCTCGCCACTGGTTTGTCCATCGTTAATGTTCTTGGGCTTACTTGCCTTATGATTGCTCAAAAAATGCGCAGGTAGCAGTTAACACACAACTTGGAGATTCAACCTGGGCTCAGGATTGAATCTCTGGTTGTGTTTAATCTTGTACGCAGTCAATCTTGGCTCGATACAATTCGCAAATAAATAAATAATAATAATAATCTTGGCTCGATACGGCGCACGAATAATCTTGTTTAAACCCAACTTGGTACGACGACGAGAGGAAGACGGTCTGAGGTGCGTACGGCATCTTGTGCGTTCCTCTCTCTGGCCCTTCTGCTTGTCTATGCACGTCGCCTTGATCTCGCCGTATAGCTTCTCCTGGATGAAAGTGTTCTTGACCAGCTCGGGCGCTCGGCCATGGCCCACTGCACCGTGGTGTCGGTCCACCCACGTCGCGGAGCTTGAGGTCTCTAGCAGCGTGTCCACGTACGAGTGCTCCAACGTGTGTCCTGCTTCGCGCACCCCGCGCCTTCTCCTGGCCGAGCCCCACCTTGCGTTCCGGCGCGTAGCGATAAGCGGCATGAGCATATCTCCTTATGCCTGCTTCGAGCAGCCAACTCTCCCAGTAGGGAGGCGCCCGCGGAAGGAGGTGCTTGGTCACGCCGGGCGACTGTTGAATACGCTTAACGCTCGCGTGGATGGCGATCGAGCGGCGCGCACGCGGACTCGTCGAGCCGCTCGCCGAAGCACATGAGCAACATAGTTGCCGAGTTGAGAGCGTCTGGAGGATGACAATGGGACAGGGATCTGGTCAAGCAAACATCTGAGATTAGTATTGTGCAAATTACAATGCCATCCCTACTAGTGATCAACTGATCAACATGGGAAATATTTAGTGATCACTGATCACATGGAAAATATTGTAGGGATGGCAGTTGTAATTTGCACAATAAAATCGAGATGGTTTGCTTGACCAGATCCCTGTCCCATTGTCATCCTCCAGGGATCCTCGCCTTCGTTGCGCGTCTCTTTGCGTACACACATATTTGAAACTCCATTCTGAACAGGTTTTGAGACTGGTAGTTGCCAACTACTACAGTTTGGGATCTACACCGGCCGTATCTCTCTTACTGGAAGCTGATTTGAGTAGAGTAGGTGAGTACAGTGGAACAGGATAGAAGAAGGAAAAGTCAGGGTATGGCAGCTCTCGAGTCTTGATGCGTCCTCTTCCCTCCTCACAAATCGACGTCGCCCTTCCGGTGTCATGTTGTCACTTATTGCGCGCCAGCTGCCCGCCTGTCCTTGCATTCATAATCGGGCAACACAGTACGCGCGATTTATTGCAGCGCCTCAGCCAAAGCCAAAGCGGTAGGCTATAGCTAGCAATCAGCAAGGCAGCAACGAACCATATTGCCGACTCCCAGAGACGAGACGAGACCCAGAAAACCCAGCTCAAAAACGCGAAAACCCCAAGGAGAACCAGCTCCCCACTCGTTCCACAGGCCGAAGCAGATCGATGGAGGCGAGCGGCGCCGGCGTTGGGGCCAGGCCGGCGGGAGCAGATCGACGGAGTGGAGAGGCGTGGAACCGGCCAAGGTGGCGTCGCGCCCGGAGCCGGAGGAGGTGGCCCCGCTCCGGTCCAGATGCCGCGGCGTGGAGATCCATGGAGGCGGCACCCGTGGCGCGGGTGCGACCAACAACGACGGCGGCCGACTTCGGCGTGAGGCCGCGCGGAGGCACGGTAACGTCTGTTCTTGCCTCCTTTTCTTGCGAAACGCCGAGATCGAGTTCTTTCATCGTGGCATCTTAGTAGTAGTAGTAGCTTCGGGGGAAAAAAATCTCATGTACGGTAACGTCCTGTTCTTGGTCACGGATATAGGAGCAGCATCAGTAAAGTGTGTATATTTCATGTTTAATCCACTCATGGCATTACTCCGCTGACGAGATGAACACAACGGAAGTAGCTCGGAAGCTGTTTCTTTGGCCTCGACCGGTGAACACATTTGTTTGGTACTGATGGGTTGTGTACTAATCCTACGGTGATGGATTGGCCCTGATTGAAAACCCACAGTTGTGGCCAGAGTCGAAATATAGCATGCCGCAATTCAGAACCCCCATTATTTAGAGATGCAAAGCTGAATCGAGATCAAACTGTTCGAGATTAGTAGAGTTGTAAACATTGCCTCCCTAAAATGGTGTTAATTAATGGTCTTGATTAAGGCATGCAAAGTTGCATTTAGCACCAGAATCACAAGTTCAAAAAAATAGTGTTGTTCAACGCACTGTGTAGTATTGTATCTGGTGTGCAAGGAAGCAGAATTGTCCCATGTTCATTTGACACCAAACTGCAGATTTGCAGTGAGTGAATAGCGTGTTAATTATCAAATCTAAGAGACAATGGTTTTCCTTCAGAATTAGTCACTGTTAAATCTATCTGTGTAGTACATTTCAAGTACAGAAATAGGTAAATCAAGTGCAGAAAAGATGTTGAGCAACCTACGAGACATAATTTTTGGGGTTATGTTAGCTAATTCTCAGTCAACTCGCAGCCGAACATGAACTGAGGGTGATGGGTGGGCGCTGATGACATCGGCTGCAATCTGATGCAATCCACCAGCCAGATGATTCTTCAGCCACCCGCCCTGGTATCCGAAGCTGCAGTCGGGTCGGGCGAGCAGCACCAGAGGGCGAGCTTTTACAAACTCTGCAACTGGCTCGCCTTGCTACATGCTGCAGCCGTTTTGTCAGTCGTGTTACTGTACCAAGTGAAGATCGTTCCCGCTGATCGTGCGCTGCCTGCTGCAAGGGGGGCAATGCTTGCCACCCTCGTCTGCATAGCAATGTCGTTCTCCGTGGTTGGATCTGAGGACTGGCGCGTGGTAGCGGCGACGTTCCTCGCCCTTATGACGGGTCCGGCCATCGTCTTCTTCCTCGCAGCCATTGGGAAACTATGAAGCAATCGGTTTCAAATCGGCTTGCGGCAATATCTGTATCAGTGGATTATGTCACAGACTCCAATCTGTTTCTTCCAAATCCTCTTAGTTTCGGGCGCCAGTAACTAAAACAAAGTTAATATCTGCGGCTTGAGAATGATTGCTGTACAACTTCTTTGGTGGAGGTTAGAATCACTCTGTTGATGAGTGGTCCTCTAATAGTATGATTCTATATTCTCATCCCAGAACAAAGTCAACATTTATGATGAGCTGGATGTTCTTCTTTGAAGTAGCCTTTTATTCACTTTTTCCTCATATTTTCAACATGAGCTGATATGATGGGTGAACTAGATCTGTGTGCTTTCTGTGATGCAAAATGGCCTGAAATGCTTCCCCTTTTTTCTAAATTTGAGCTGATAAGCTGTCATTCTAGACAACTATTGAGCAGCGCCAGTACTCTGAATCTGGAGTCCTCCTGGCACGAGGCTCGCACGGAGCTGCTTTTTCATGGTGGTGAATCAATCTCGTCGGCAGGCACACCGCACATCCTTCCAATGAATTCCAAACGAGTGAAGTAAAGAGGAAAAGTGATTTGAGTACATTAGGTGAGTAGGAACTAGGAACAGGGTAGAGAAAAGGCAGTGAGCCAAAGCTGATGGCCAGCTCGTGATCGTCCTCTTCCCTCCCTCACAAATCGTTGTCACCCCTTCCGTTTTCGTGCTGTTACTTGCTGCGCGCGCAGCTGTCCACCCGTCCCCGCTTCCGAATCCGGCAACAGGCGCATTGGATTGCGGCACGTCTGCCAAAGCGAAAGCTGTACAAGCTAGTAACCAGCAACGAGCCATTACCCACTCACAGAAAGAAGTCTGCCACTCCATTCAGAGCCGCGAAAACCCCAAGGAAAACCAGTTCCCGGCCACCTCGTTCACAAGGCCGATCAGCAGATCGATGGAGGAGAGCGGCGCCGTCGTCGGGGGCCAGGCCGGCGGGAGCAGAGCGGCGGAGGTGGAGAGCCGTGGAACCGGCCAAGGCCGCGTCGCGCGTCAAGCCGGAGGTGGTCCCCGCTCCGGTCCTGCCCGTGGGGTGGAGATCGATGGAGGCGGCACCCGTGGCGCTGCTGCGACAAACAACAGCGCCGGAGATCATCGTGAGGACGGGCAGAGGAGCCATGAAGGTAACATGCTGTTCTTGGCTACCTTCTCTCATTGCGAACTGCGAGTTCTTAGTAAGACCTGAAAAAAATCGCATGTACATGGGGGCACGGATAAAGTAGCAACATCAGTAAAGAATGTTGAATTCCTCGGAATCCACTCTTTTTTTTTTGAGCTCCTTTGAATCCCCTGACTAGATTTTTTTTAATGAAAAATCCCCCTTTTTTGAGATGGGTGTGAAAAATCCCCTGACTTTTTTTATTGGAAAAATCCCCTGACTATGAACATAACGGAAGCAGCTTTTTTTTTTTTCCTGAGCGACACAACGGATGCAGCTAGGAAGCTGTTTCGGCTTTCGGTCCTGTAACTCTTCTTTTTTTTCCCCCTCTGAGGGGATTGGCCCTTTAGCTAGACTGTGTTTGGTACTATGGGCTGTAATTCTCATGGTGATGGATCCGGCCTAGTTTAAGCCCACAGATCTGGCCCGAGTCGAATCGCATCTTCGCATGCCTTGCCTTGTTACGCTGCTGCGTCGTTTCGCCTCACTCGGTGCGGTGGCGGCGGAGGCACGGGTACCCATGGCGGCGAGCCGGCGACGGCCCGGCTGCAGTGATTTGAGAAGAGGGAGAAGCAGCGAACAGGGGGCACGTTCGAAAGAGTGGGTATGGAAAGAGATTTCGGATGCATTTCGATCCTATTTTCTGTTTTTTTTTAAGGTTTGGAATCTGCTTTAGTGGTTTTGTGGCGTTTCTTGATGTGGTCGGTCGGTCACATTTGTTGGTTTGATTTTGATTATGTACTGGATTTCTAGTTGTCTGGTGAATCCCAGCGTCCAATCCTTGGATGTGACCATTTTTTCTTTGATGACCGCCTCCCTTCCAATCACTGCGATGAACCGCTCCCTACTACATACGCCGATCCCACTGTAAGTTGTGGACGGGAGCTCGTGTAGCTGAACAGGAGCTCTATTTAGCGATGCAATGCTGAAATCGGGATCAAAATGTTTCGAGATTTAGATAGACTCTGCCTCCTTTTGGCATGCAAAAGTCAGCAGTTAGCACCAGAGTCACTAATTGACAGAGATGGTATTGTTGAACGTACTGTGTATGCTTGCTTAGCTAGTTGTGGGAGTTTAAAATCTATCGAGTGCGATGAACTTGTTGCTAGAACATGATCCATTTATATATGGTATGGGAGGAATATAAGTGTTCATGTTCATTCTGAGTTCTGACAATTTACCAAAAGCTGGTTTCCAGTCAGTGAATGGCATTAGTTGATAATCTAAACATGATAGTTTTATCTAACATGCAAATCTTTGGGTGTGTTCGCAAAACTAAATACGGCGGCGGTTTTCTGGCCGAAGTAGTCATTGTTTTCTCAAAAGACCCAGCAGTAGTCATTGTTAAATCTCTCTGCTTACATTTGAAGTACAGAAAGTTATTAAACTATCTATGTACTTTTAATACAGAAAGATGTGCCTATGAATATTTCTTGTGTGTATTTTGGTTAATCTCATTTGGATGCGCATTCATAAACACTTATTAACCTTCCAGAGTTCATGGATTATAGGTATCATCGAGGGTCCTGATGCCACTCTTAACGCGCAAACAGGCTGTTTTAGCCGGCCACCTTCCTGCCGACAATGAGGACCATGTCTAGGTATGATGCTCATTGGTTACAAGTTCTCTAGCCACCAATTGATGCTGTTGCTTGTGTACATTGTACAAAATCCCTATTTAGAATGATGACTGTTTAAGCTGTTTAAAATTTTAAAATAAAAATAAAACGTCAGTTCAATTATATCAGAGTCTTCCTAATATGTGTACAACAACAGCAATAGAGCCTTTTAATGCCAAGCAAGTTGGGGTAGGGTAAAGATGAGACCTACAAGAACTAGCAAAAAAAGTCAAAAGAAAGTAAAAAAAGAAGAAAAAAGGAAAGGAAAAGGTAATTACAAAAGAGTTGTAGTAGAAAGGACTTTTCCTAATATATGTACCACATTTTTTTTAGAATGTTTGCATTGTGAATCGTGATGTGATCCACCCTTTCACTGGTATAGTGGCGTACATTGAATATTTTGCAACATTCTATAATCATCCATGCCGTTTGTTTCTTATTTTCAATAGGAAACCTGTTCTTCTGTATATAAAAGGAACTAACCCGCCTAGTCTTGTTACTATAAGTTATATTAAACTGTCAGATAGGTACTGTGTGAGCAATGTATGAATTGTACTGCTCTCAAATAGATACTGTGACACTTGCATGGATCTTGTGGATCATGGGTGATGATCGAAGCTAACCATAGGAGTAGCCAAAAATTTTCGTTGCTCATTAGTGTGCCTTTGTACAGAGGCTGCTCCAACGCCGGTTGCAGCTGAACGGGAACTGAAAGTGGTGGGCGGGCCGCTGATCTTATCGCTACAATCTTGCTGTCTCCCATCGTTCGGGCGCATAACCAGCCGCCCGCTTTTTTGGTAACGAAAGATCTGCAGTCGGATGAGGAGTACTACAGAGCGAGCTTGTACAACATCTGCAACATTCTCGCCGCCGCATATGCAATAAGCACTGTGGTAGTCCTAGGTCTGTACCACCTGGTACCAGCTCCTGCTGAACGTGTGCTGACTGCTGTAAGGGTGACAATGTGTCTCACCCTTATGTTCATGGCGATGTCGTTCTCCGTGGCGGGCGTGTCTGAGGACTGGCGCGGGGCAGCGACGATGTTCCTGGCCATGGTGGTGACTGCGGCCGTCACAATCCTTTTAGCCCTCAGGAAACTGAAAAAATATGTCATCAAGATTGGAAACTTGATTGGTTTTTAATCAGCTTGAGGCAATATCTGGATCAGTGGATGGGTGGATCGTTGGATAGTTGGGTAGGATTGGCTCTGTGACTCGGGTACTCCATGTCTTGCGAGGCAGTGTCAGTAACAGTTTATCTGGGTTTACTTCATGTTCATGACTTGTTAGTTCTGCAGTGTCAGTTTATCTGGGTTCAGACTTTAAGCTGTACTGCTCAGTCGTTTTTCTATGGTCAGTCTTCGTGTTGCACCCTGTATCTTCAGAAATGGGTTTGTGATATGTCTTTCGTCACACTATAGGGGTGTGGATGTTTTCTTTCGAGTTTATATGTGGTACCCAAAAGAATTGACACCGGAATTTTTGTAGCTATACGCATGCACCGGAATTGGATGTGTTTCTTTCATATCTGATGGACAGAGGCGAGAAGCGCTGACCATGTGATGATTATGTCACAGACTCCAGACCGGTTTCTTCCAAATCCTCTAGTTTCAGGCGTTCAGTAAATAAATAAAACTGATTATCTGCGATTTGAGAATGATTGCTTTACAGTTTCTTTGGTGGACGGTTAAAACCACTCTGTTGATGAAGGGTCCTCTGATAGCATGAATGTATATTTTCACCACAGAACAAAGTGAACATTTATGAGTTGTTGGACTGCAATTATCATAATCAGTGATCAGTAGTACTCTGAATCCATCGTTACAACCCAGCTCTAGCAGCAATAAAATCATTCAGCTCTATTTGAGGCAGAACGGCCGGGAATGCTTCCCCTTCCATGCAAATTCAGGCATTCAGCTGATAAGCTGTCGTTCTAGACAAGTTATTGAGTTGTGGCAGTACTCTGAGTCGTCCTGGGCACGAGGATGGCGCGGAGCGGCTTCTTCATGACGGTGGTGAACTCGCGCTTCTCGGCGAGGTCAACCTCGCGGCCGGGCACCTCCTTCCATTGGAACTCCCTCACCAGGTTAGCCACGAAGTACTCCAGGTGAAGCAAGGCGATGCCGAGCCCTGCACAGATGCGACGCCCGGCGCCGAAAGGCATCATCTTGATCTCCCGACTGCACGTGACGTCCACGCCGTCGCCGTCGCCGCCAGGGAGGAACCGCTCCGGCACGAACTCCCTCGGCCTCTCCCACACCCGCTCGTCCCAGCCCATCTCTGCCACCGCGAAGTTCACCGTCGCTCCCTTGGGGATCAGGTACCCGCAAACCTCTACGTCCTCCGCCGCCCGATGCGCGAGCAGGAAGTGAGCGGGAGGGTGCCGACGAAGTGTTTCGAGGACGACGGCCTTGAGGTACGGCATCTTGTGCGTGTCCTCCTCGCGGACCTTGTTTTGCTCGTCTCCGCACGTCGCCTTGATTTCTCCGTAGAGCTTCTCCTGGATGGTCGGATTCTTGACCAGCTCGGCCATGACCCACTCCAGCGCGGTGGACGTGGTGTCGGTCCCGGCGGCGAGGAACTCGGAGCAGAGGCTGACCAGCTCGTCGTCGGTGAGCGCGCGGTCCCCCTCGTCGCGGAGCTTGAGGTCCAGCAACGTGTCCACGTACGAGTGCTCGAGCGTCGCGTCTTCTTCGGCGCCACGGCGCCTCCTCCTTGGCTGAGCTGCTTCTTGCGTTCCCGGCGCGCATCGATCAGCGGCATGAACAGCTCCTTCTGCCTCCTCCGAGCAGCCAGCCCGATCCGGAGGCGCCCGCGGAAGAGGACACCGCGGGCCCGTCCAGCCGCTCGCCGAAGCACATGAGCGCGAGGAGGCCGGACACGGCGCGCCGGAACGCGCCCCACCACGCGGGGCGGCTCCTTGGACAGCCGGAGCCTGCGCACGAGCGCGCGGAGCGCCCACGCGCGCGCCGGCGCGAGCATCCGGACCCGCGGCGCGTGCAGCGCCTCCGACACGAGGTTGCGGCGCAGCAGGCGCCACACGGGCCCGTGGCCGGCGCCCGAGATGGTGTTGCCGTCTCCGAAGAGGGCCGCGCTGTCGGCCGGGCGGTCGGCCAGCGCCGCGCCGCGCGCCACGAGGGCCGCGTGCGCCACGCGGCGGTCGGCCACCAGGATGGAGAGCTGGAGGCCCACGCGCAGTGACACGACGGGGCCGTACGTCGCGACGAGGCTCCGGAGGGGAGTGCCGCCGCAGCCAGAGCCAGCTGCCAAGCAACGGCACGGACGGCGGGCCCGGTGGGAGGCGGCCGCCGTTCTTGCCCCTTCTGGCCCCGAGCAGGAAGGCGAGGAGGGGAAGCAGGAAGAGGCCGCCGAGGAGGAGCAGGACCGGTGTGTCCATGGCGGCGGCGGCGGCTTCTTGTGCTGCTCTGTGAATGTGTTTCCGCGCTGGATCTAGGCTATAGAACGCAGGGCACACTCTGCTCTGTAGCTAGGGTGAAAGACGGGAACGGTCGCATAAATACTTTGACCAGTGGAAACGAAACGGGAACGATGATGGGGAGAGTTTCGGTTACCCGAAAACGGGACCAATACGGACGGAAACATATCGGTCGGTAACCAGTGATTAAATTGGGATCATAGACTTTTTTTAACACATTTTTATGGAACATGTCTTATAATTTTCTAATGCAAATATTATGAGAAAAGAAAAGCGTGAGGTGCGTTCGTGGATAATGAATTGGTATTTTACTTGGTACCAGTTGGTGCCCATCTAGCTTCATGTGTGCAGGTTGTTGTGACTTGTGAGACACTAAGAGCGTGTGCGTGCCTGTCTTGCAGTTGCTGTGAATTGCGCTTATACGATGGAGAAGTGTCATTCTTTGTATTAGATTGGTGTTTTTTGACTGTAGAAGACTTTAGACTGACCGCAGCAGTATCCTCAATTATTCACCCTCTAAAAGATTCCACCCTCTAAAAGATTTGGTTGCAACAATTACCTGTACCTTCTCCTCCATCCCTGCCCGTCGCCGTTGCTCCCCTGCTCCTGCCTGCCCTGCTCCGGCCCAGCCCTGCTCCGGTGCGACGCCTCCCGCGGCCCTGCTCCGACGCCGAGCCCGTCCACCATGCTCCCGGGCGGTTTGCTCACCATCCAGAGGGGCAGCGACGGAGCCTGCCTGGTGACGATGAGCCACAACCACCCGTAGCCGACGAACTCCTGCGCCGCGCCGATGAGCACCAACGCCCAAGCCGGCAGCCTGGACGAGAGCGCGCCGGCGACCAAGCCAACGCAGGACCCGAGGTTCTTGGCGACGCCGAGCGCCCCCACCAGCCGCTGGATGTACCCCAGCGCCGCCTTGAGCACCGGAGAGATGGCGCCGAAGAGGTACCCGATGCCGCCCATGGACTCCAGCCACATCGCGGCGACGAACACCAGCCATCGGTTCCTGGAGAAGGCCCTCAGCCTGTCCCCAAGATTCCCCATCGGATTGGCCAAGAAATCACTGGAAAAGGTTGGATTTTGGTACTGGAACTGAGGCAGGCGCACGCCCTTGGCCGCGCCCACCCCGCCCTGCCGCCACGCCGCGACGATTTGGCGGACGGGATTTCACCCACCATATTTGGCGGAGGGAACGCCCGACCTGAAATATAGCGGTTCGTTTAACGGTGACTACTGCAGGGGCTCCGGGTGCAAATATCCTCTAATTTTAGGGATCAGGATGCTTTACAGTCTATTGTTGCGGACAGTCTTATGTGTGCTGCTTCACTTGTGGTTGGTATTTGGAATCTGGTTGAATTGTGTTTATTATGAGCTTATGCAAATCCGCACTCGCCTCAATACTACATGCTTGCGTTGCATTTGGAAAAAGATGGCATCCATATTTCTCAAGCTGCAATTAGCTGGCCTCATGCTACGTCTAAATTTTGCTGATGTGTAAATACATCATCGGCATTTGAAAGGCTTGGCCGAAAAGCAACCCTTTGAATGGGAATGCCATGCAATAATATTTTTCCATGTGATCACTTGTAGGGATGGACAGTGTAATTTGCACAGTACTAATCTCAGATGGTTTACATGATCAGATCCCTGTCCCATTCCCATCATCCAACTGTTTTGTCAACTGGGTAACTTTGAGCACAGTAAAAAGCCGGTCTTCTTAGCTCAGGTCCTCCTCTTTCATTGAGCATCGCTTTGCTGTGTACACAAATTGCAAAACTCGCTTCAAAACCTATCGTGCATGAGATTATGGTTGAAATCGTTTCACTTATACTAGGAGCATGTAAGTTTATTAATGTACAACCAAACAGTTTCTGAGACTGATAATTGCCGACTACTAGTAGAGCCAGTATACTGCAACCTCTCCTTCAGTTCCTCTTTTTACTGCTCATCAATGGACTCGAAATGAATTCCAATCGAGTGAAGTAAAGAGGAAAAGTGATTTGAGTACATTAGGTGAGTAGGAACTAGGCACAGGGTAAAGAAAAGGCAGTGAGCCAAAGCTGATGGGCAGCTCGTGATCGTCCTCTTCCCTCCCTCACAAATCGTTGTCACCCCTTCCGTTTTCATGCTGTTACTTGCTGCGCCCGCAGCTGTCCACCCATCCCCGCTTCCGAATCGGGCAGCAGGCGCATTCGATTGCGGCGCGTCTGCCAAAGCGAAAGCTGTACAAGCTACTACTAGTACCAGCAACGAGCCATTGCCCACTCCAAGAAGCCCCACTCAGAGCCGAGAAAACCCCAAGGAAAACCAGTTCGGCAGTTCCCCACCTCGTTCCACAGGCCGATCAGCAGATCGATGGAGGCGAGCGGCGCCAGCGTTGGGGGTCAGGCCGGCGGGAGCAGAGCGGCGGAGGTGGAGAGCAGTGGAACCGGCCAAGGCGGCGTCGCGCGTCAAGCCGGAGGTGTCTCCCGCTCCGGTCCAGCCCTTGGCGCGGAGATCCATGGAGACGGCACCCGTGGCGCTGCTGCGACCAACGACGACGCCGGAGTTCGGCATGAGGCCGGGCAGAGGGGCCATCACGGTAATGTCCTCTTCTGAGTCTTCTCTTCTTGGCAACCTTTTCCCTCCTTTTTCTTGCGAACTGCTAGTTCTTTCGGTCACGTTTAGTATAAGTTTATTTATGGTAGAACACGCTTGCATTAGTAGAATCTGAAAAAAAAAACTCATGGACATGGGGTCATGGATTTTTTTTTTTTTTTGAGGTAAACATGGGGTCATGGATATCAAGCAGCATCAGTAAAGCATGTGAATTTCGTCGTTTGATCTACCCTTGTTCGGCTTTCGGCCCTGTAACTACTGGACTGTAGTTTGGTACTGACGGGCTGTAATCGTTATGGATTACGGTGATGGAGCCGGCCCTAATTTAAAGCGCACAGATCTGGCCTGGGTCGAATCGCATGACTTGTTACGCTGCTGCGTCGTTTCGCCTCGCTCGGTGGCGGCGGAGGCACGGGTACTCATCACACATGGCGGCGACGTCCTGCGGATGTGGACGCCTGCAGCGAGTTGGGAAAAGAGAGAAGCAGCGAAGAGGGGCAGCTTGGAAAGGGTGGGTTTGGAAAAGAGATTTGGATGCATTCACCGATTCTCTTCTCTTTTTTTTCCCCCCTTAGCTTCGGAATCTGCTACAAGTGGTTTGTGCCGTTTCTTCGATGTGATCGGTCACATTTGTTGGTTTGATTGTGATTCTGCAGTGGATTTCTAATTGTTTGGTGAATCTCAATTTTACCATGCTTTGGATGTGACCCATTTTTCCTTTGATGAGTGCCTCCCTTCCAATCACTAATGGACCGTCGTCCCCTACTACATACGCAGAACCAAGTAGTCAGCCCGCCGTTTTACCTCTGAATCCCTGATCCCATTTTAAGTTGAGACGGGCAGCTCGTGTAGCTGAGCAGTACCCACAAATTCAGAATCCTCATTACTCATTCTTATTCAGCGACACAGTGCTGAAGTTGAGATCAAACTGTTACGAGATTTAGGTTGACTCTGCCTTCCTTTGGCATGTCAGCAGTAAGCAGTAGCACCAGAGTCACTTTAATTTAAAGATATGGTGTTGTTGAACGAACTGTGTGTTCATGGTTGTGGGAGTCTAAAATCTATCAAGTGCGATGAACCTGTTGCTAGAACATGATCCATTTATATATGGTGTGCAAGGAAGCGTAAGTGTTCCTTGTTCATTCTGACAAATGCTGGTTTGCAGTGAGTAAATAAGTTGAGTTGATAATCTAAAGACGATGGTTTTATCTGGCATGCAAAGCTTTTCAAAACTAAAGACGGTGGTGTTCCATGGCAGTAGTAGTCATTGTTAAATCTATCTGCGTACCTTTCAAGTACATAAAGTAGTTACACTAGCTTTGTAGTACGTTTGAAGTACAGAAAGATGTGCCTACACATTCTTTGTGTTTATTTTGCTTAATTCTCATTTGGATTTGCATTCATAAATACATATTGACCTTCCAGAGTTCATGGATTATAGGTATCACCAAGGGTCCTGATGCTGCTTTAGCCGGCCACCTTGACAATGAGGACCATGTCGAGGTAAACGAACTGTTCCTTGAGTGCTAGTTTTCTAAACTAGCCACCAATATATGCTTGTTGCTTGTGATTACATTGTACAAAGCCCTATGTAAAATGATCATTGTTTAAGCTGTTTAAGTCAAATATGTGTTCCTATTATGTGTTCAACAACAACAAAGCAATATATTTTACTGTCAGATAGGTACTGTGTTAGCAATATATGAATTGTACTACTCTCAAATAGATGCTGTAGTAGGCACAATTAAACTGTGACATTTGCATGGATCTTGTGGATGATGGTGATGATCAAAGCTAACCGTAGGACAGACATTTTCGTTGCTCATTAGTGTGCCTTTGTACAGAGGCTGCTCCAACGCCGGCTCGCAGCTGAACGGGAACTGAAAGGGCTGGGTGGGCCGCTGATCTTCTCCGCTGGAATCTGGATGCGTTCCGTCTTCCGTGCGCAAACCCAGCCGCCCGCCTGGGTATCGAAAGCTCTGCAGTCGGGTGAGGAGTACTACAGAGCGAGCTTGTACACAACCTTTAAGAGCAAGCCCATCGCGCTCGGCGCATCGGCGGATGAGACAAGCATGCAGACTAAAGAATCCAACGCTTTGGCTCACCGCCAGCCGTAAAGTAATGCTTCTTTACTCATCTCAAGGAGCCACAGTACAACTTCTGCGACATGTGAGAGAGGCCGGAGTGATGGCGGGCTCCACCAGAGGTGCGCGACGCGATCGTTGCCGGTAGAGTCGACAAGCTCTCTGTCGGAGACCTTTCTCTTTCTTCCACATCAGCTTTTTCCTACGTGGCTTGTCTTACCGACAATGCATTGGCCCTGCTCTAATGTTCTCGCCATCCAATCTGCATTCGCCACTGTTGCAGTCCTGTGTCTGTACCACTGAAGGACCACCTGCAGTACCAGTTTCCGCTGAACGTGTGCTGACTACTGTAAGGTTGACAATGTTTCTCACCCTGGTCTTCATGGCCATGTCGCTCTCTGTGGGCGTGGCTGAGGACTTGCGCGGGGCAGCGGCCATGTTCCTGGCCATCGTGGTGACCGTGGCCGTTGCAATCCTGTTAGCCCTCGGAAAACTGCAGCGATGGTTCGTGACACTGTCCTGAAGATTGGACAGTGACGAGCGATCTTCACCGATCAAGCAATAATCAACTGACTGCTGGTCTGGAACCTGGTCTTTATCTACTGCTACTCAGTTTGGGTTTATTACTTCTCTCTCTGTTGTGTTCTTTTCTCTAGTTTCTTGTCAATGCTGCTCGTTCGCTTCTTTTGCTTGTTCGAGGGGTCTGCTCTGTTTTTTAATGGCTATAGAACAAACTGAACATTTATGATTTGTTGAACTGCAATTATCATAATTAGGTGATGAGTAGTACTCTGAATCCATCTTTACAACCCAGCTCAAGAAGCATTTGAAGCATTCAGCTGACGAGTTGGATGTTCTTCTTTGAAGTAGCCTTTTATCGACTTTTTCCTCAAGTTTTCAGCTTGAGCTCAAATGATGGGTGAACAAGATCCGTTTGCCGCTTATGTGAGGCAAAACGGCCGGGAATGCTTCCCTTCCATACAAATTCAGCTGATAATATGTCATTCACAACTATTGAGTAGTGGCAGTACTCTGAATCCTGGGCACGAGGATGGCGCGGAGCGGCTTCTTCATGACGGTGGTGAACTCGCGCTTCTCGGCGAGGTCAACCTCGTCGCCGGGCACCTCCTTCCATTGGAACTCCCTGACCAAGTTGGCCACGAAGTACTCCAGGTGAAGCATGGCGATGCCGAGCCCTGCGCAAATCCGCCGCCCAGCGCCGAAAGGCATCATCTTGATCTCCCGACTGCCTGTGACGTCCACGCCGTCGCCCTCGCCGCCGGGGAAGAACCGCTCCGGCACGAACTCCCTCGGCCTTGCCCACACCCGCTCGTCGCAGCCCATCTCTGCCACCGTGAAGTTCACCGCCGCGCCTTTGGGATCAGGAACCCGCGACCTCTATGTCCTCCGCCGCCTTGTGCGTCAGCAGGAAGTGAGCGGGAGGATGCCGACGCAGCCCCTCGAGCACGACGGCCTTGAGGTACGGCATCTTGTGCGTGTCCTCCTCGCCGACCTCCTCTTGCGCCTCGCTGCACGTCGCCCTGATCTCGCCGTAGAGCTTCTCCTGGACGGCTGGGTTATTGACCAGCTCCGCCATGATCCACTGAAGCGCGGTGGCCGTCGTGTCGGTCCCGGCGGTGAGGAACTCGGAGCAGAGGTTGACCATCTCGTCGTCGGTGAGCGCGCGGTCGCCTTCGTCCGGGATCCTGATATCGAGGAGGGTGTCCACGTACGTGTGCTCGAACGTCGTGTCCCTCTTTGGCGCCGCGCCTCCGCCGCCGCCTTGGCCGAGCTGTTTCTTGCGCTCCCGGCGGGCGTCGATCAGCGGCACGAAGAGCTCCTTCTGCCTTCGCCGAGCATCGAGCCCCTTCTGGAGGCGGCCGCGGAAGAGGCGCTTGGTCACCGCCGGCCAGAACGCGAACACGCTAGTGTTAGCCACGAACATGAGCCAATCCCACTGCGCGGCGGCGATTGCGCGCACGGCGGGCTCGTCGAGGCGCTCGCCGAAGCACATGAGCACGAGAAGGCAGAACATGGCGTACCGGAAGGATTCCATCACGCGGGGCGCCTCCTCCCCGGCCTCCCGGAGCTTCCCCACGAGCACGCGGCGCACCCACGAGCGCGCCGGCGAGAAGAGCCGGACCCGCGACGGGTGCAGCGTCTCGGA
Organism: Eragrostis nindensis; assembly: GCA_012490785.1. Lineage (NCBI taxonomy): Eukaryota > Viridiplantae > Streptophyta > Magnoliopsida > Poales > Poaceae > Eragrostis > Eragrostis nindensis. The sequence goes on along the minus strand of JAAXCT010001379.1, from coordinate 167,678 downwards.
CACGAGGTTGCGGCGCAGGAGGCGCCACAGCGGCCCGTAGCTGGCCCGCGAGATGGTGTTGCCGTTCTCGCCGAGGAGATCCTGCGTGAGCGCCGGGCGGTCGGCCAGCGCGGCGCCGCTCTCCACCAGCGCCGCGTGCGCCAGGCGGCTGTCGGCGACGAAGATGGACAGGCGGGAGCCCATGTGGAGGGACACCACGGGGCCGTACCGCGCGACGAGGCGGCGGAGCAGGGGCTCGATGTCGGAGGAGGAGTGCGTCAGCCAGAGCAGGTTGCCGAGAACCGGCACCGCCGGCGGCCCCGGCGGGAGGCGGGCGCCGTTCTTGCCCTTACCAACGGCGCCACGCCGCCGCGCGAGGAGGGCGAGGAGAGGGAGGAGGAAGAGGACGGCGAGGAGCAGGAGCCGCGTGTCCATGGTAGCGTGTTCTTGCTTCGCCCTGGCTTGCTCAGTCTCGTCGGCCGATCTAGTTCAGTAGCTGGAGATGAAAGTTTCTCAGCAGCGCGAAACTGCCGTTGACTTTTCTGTAGAATGGCATCGATTGGTGCGGCATCGCATCGGCAAAATGGCCACATGGGTTCTCTTTTCTGTAGAAAATAATAATAATATAAAAGAAAAAAGATTGTTTTTTTAGCTGATTTCTGTGCACAGTGAGCAGACCGAGGCATCATAGGAGGGATAAGATATCAGATAGAGGAAATTCCTTATTTGGCCCTAGAAAAATTCCTGGTTCCTTTCTTGACTCAATCTGAAAAAAAGTTAACTAGATGACCCAAGTTATCACTTTCATTCCTTTCTTGGCCCTTCCGTCAGTTTTGAGTGCTAACGGTGTTAAATATGTGCTGAAATGACCATTCTGCCCCTGACTTAAATAAAAATGTAAAATTTATTTTTGAAATTATTTAATTGTCCGAAAATACAGAATAACATAATTGTTCAAGCTTTCATATTACACAAAATTTCGGCATTATTTCTAAAATTTCGGAAAATTAAATAATTTCGGCAATATAAAATCTTGAACAATTATGTTATTCTGGAATTATGTTATTTTGAAAATAAATTTTACATTTTTATTAAAGTCAGGGGCAGAATGGTCATTTCAGCAGGCATTTAACACTGTTAGCACTCAAAACTGACGGAAAGGCCAAGAAAGAAATGAAAGTTGCAACTTAAGTCATATAGGTAACTTTTTTTCAGATTGGGCCAAGAAAGAAACTAGAAACTTTTCTAGGGCCAAATAAAAAATTTCCTCTATCAGATATGCTCGTGCGCCCCATCACGCCAGAACATCTTGACGAAAGGAAAACAACTATACAGGCAGACCTGAAAGAGTCGACAAAGCAAAAATTCAGGAGATATGGGTGCAGAGCATCCAAGCCCTATCTATTGCTCATGATTTTAGCAGCAATTTCAGAAGGCAGCTCGGTTGCTTCATAAATCGGAGAGATTCATACTAGTTGCAAATAGCGACTCGGAGCGAAAAGAAGATGATCGCTCAAGACTACAGGTCAATTAAATAAACTAAAAATCGATCCTCCTATGGCAGTTTTGAACCAGGAAGAATCAACGGGAGGTTAATCCAAGACCTTCAAAGATTCATTCCACAATTCACTTTGCTACTTTTGTCCCTGTTTGAGCAGAAGGCTGAACCTTGGATACTGATGTCTTTTTTTAAAAAAAAAAACCAAAAACAATTGTCCCAGCAAGCAAAATACTAACACAGAAGTTGGCCATACAGTGCAAGATTTTAAAGACAGTGACAACACCCTAAAATGCATTTTCAGTACTGATACCAGCACATATACATACAGTTACGGTACTCTCACCATTGTGCATTCCTCAAACATCAACTCAACACAGTCTACACCCAGCAGCAGTCTAACTAGCTTGTTACATACAAAAAGAAAAAGAAAACTGTAAAGAACCTACGATACAGTCATACAACTATGGCACCTCATGCTACAGACCATACAAGGCTTGCACAACACAAAGAACAGCACATGATTACGCACAATGATTCCGATATGTGACCCCAGCTTAGTATTGGTGGGGCTGAGCAAGGGCCACAAGTCGGAAACAAAGCGTATAAAACATGTGCTGTCCAGCTGCATATACACACATTACAGATTCGGATATCATACTACCTCACTTGGCAGCAACCTTGCTCTCATCTGAAATCCTGAGATTGCATAGTAATGCATCACGTCCTGTAAGCACGATCTGGAAGAAGTCCCCTACTCCCTTTGACACCGAATCCAGCCTGAGTCTGAGTCCCTCGGCGCTTTTTGACATGCTCGAGATACAGTTCAGCAACTCTTCTCTCCTTTCCAAGCAATTAGTCTCGGCGCGATCAACCTGCTTCATATTATCACCTTGAAGTTGTCCGTCGCTTGTTCTCTCGAGCATCATCACTTCTTTTGCATGGCCAATAGTCTTGGCAACCTGCTTTGTCTCACCTTCCTCCATTACTTCTGTAATACTTTCTCGCATGATCACTTCGCACTCCTGGGTAGTGTCATCAGCCAGTTTAAGATGATCCTCACCGAGCCCTTCCTGAGCTGTAGCATCTGACGTGTCCACTTCTTTTGTATGGACAACAGCACGAGACAGGCTGGCATTCTCCTCTTGATGCTGCACAGCGCTGGTCAATGCATGCAACTTTCTAGCACATGCTTCAACTTCCTCCAGCTCCTTCACAGCTACAACACTGCTTCTGGATAATTGCATTCTAACTTCTCCACTTATAGCAGAATACAGATCATCGAAGGCTTTAGACCAACCAAATTTCTCAGGGACCTCAAACTTCACCAGTGGCTTGGTGCTACCTGACAATAGTGCTACAAGAACACTGCAGATAAAGACCGTAACAGCTTCAATTCCATACAGAGATCTCATGAGCACCTTCCCCTTAGCAGAATGCTTAACCTTCATCAGACAAAGGTTCCCAGCAAGTTCCCGTAACACTGCCGAGCAGTCCTCAAGCCTTGGAGATCTTATGCTCGCTCTGTCCATCCACTCCTTGAGTGACGCCTCAGCTCTTCTGAGCTGCTCCAGCGACGGCACAGTGCTCCCAGATTCCAACACATGCAGAACATACCGCACCAGCAGCTGCCCCTGATCCAACCTAGCGAGCTCCGAGCTCAGCGCGATGCAAATGTCCAGCAGCTTCACACTGCTGTTCAGGTAGATGTCAACCCACTTCTCGTCCCAATCCGAGACAGGCAGCTCGAGCTCAGTGATCAGGGTGCCTATGTTGGTGTGCATCTCCGATAAGCTGTCCACTGCAAGCCTCATCCACGACAGAGTGAGCACCTCTGAGGTGTCCTCCGGCTTGAGCTTCCTCAACGTCAAGGCCAGGCCATCCTCGTAAGAGGCAAGTAGCTCGGTGAGCTTCGGCGACAGGTGGGCTCCCCTCGGTAGGATCATCCTGAAGGGGTTCCCCACAGGGAAGAACAACCTTTGCCCATCATGTGCGTGACTCATTTCCCCTGCAATCGTAAGAAGAGATCCCAGTTAGCAATTGACAGAACAATAGAGGCAATAAACACGCGAGTAATAGCACGTTGCAGTGTGAACTACCCACGCTTCTAATCTCTGTGGATGAATCTTTTGGTTCTCGCGATTCACCTCAAGACACAAGCTACAACCTCCAGTACTGCAGTATACTGAACCGCACTTAACCTAAGGCAGCTCATACACATCCAGCATCCCTTCCATACCCTAACCGCACCAGCTAAATAGAAATCGGGCGCAAATAACTACAGCCGACGAATAACCACGAATCGAGCAGCGGAATTCGCTAATCTACGCGCAGCAATCGAAGAAATTATACGCCACTCCCGACCAATCCCACAGATTCACCCCAACTTTCCCCAAACAATTTGGCAAAATCGTTCCCCTCGGAACCAATACCGAGCACCAGATCAAGGGTCAAAGTGGCAGCGTAAGTAGAGAGATCCCCGTACCTGGATTCGGAACACGCGCGAGGATTCGATTCGAGCTCGACGAACAGGGGGGCGGGTTCGTGGCGGCGGAAGCGGCTCGCGTTTGGGTGGGTGTGTGCTTGACTCCTTGCCGTTCGGTGAGAGTGCGACGCTGGGAAGAGGAGAGAGAAGAAAATGGGAAAGGCAAGTGTGAAAAGAGGAAAGTTCGAGACGGCCGTTGGGTTGCCGTGGGCCCCACTGGCAGTGACCCGTTGTGCTCCGATTTTTTTTCCACCGGTGGGGCCGACCGGGTTCAGGGGATGGGCGCGCCAGCTGGCCGCCTGATTGCCCCTGGTCGGCGTGATTACGGGATTTTTTAACTGGTGACGTGGCCCCAATTAACCGACGGTCCCGGTGGCTTAACAAAATGATATCGTTGCTCGAGTAGAGGCTGACATGAGTAGCTCGATTTCTAAGTTTCCTCTGGTTGTATGCATCCACAAGGGTGTTTGAATCGGATATTTGTGCAAGTTATCAGTGGCGTCAGTTCCGTAATCACTACTGTCAGTATATATAATAGGGCCGTACTGTATCGGCAACAGATGATGGGTTAGGCTCAAAATAGGCCCATCTATGATCAGGGAGCCTAGCCCATCATTGCCTTGTGGGGCTGTTGGGGCAACAAGATCGCTGCTCGTCGTTTGGGCCCCAGCCACCTGGCCGGGAGCAAAAATGATGATCGGCGCCCGGAGTTGGCACGCGCTCGGCCGCCCGCTGCCATGCCAAGTACTCGTGAATCGTGATCCCTGCGGAAGCTTCACGTTGGATAAAGCATCGGCCGCAAAGCCTTCCGTTCCGGCGCCGGTCCCGCCCTAGCTACGCCGTCCGGCTGGCACGGGCGACCTAGGCTCGGGCCGCCGTCACGTCCCACGCCAGACGAGTTCGACCCAAAGCAATCGACGCGTGCGTGTACCAGCAGCAAGACGGACGCAGCAGCTAACCAGAGCTAGAGAGACTTTTTTTTTTTGCGAGGGTGAGTTAGAGAGACTAGGACCGTGGATTCATTGGAAGCTTGCTGGAGTAGCTCCATTTCGTCCTTGATCGTCTCGCTCGTGGATTCGTTGGAAGTCCAGACAGCGACGTGTGTTATTCCATCAGATCAGACCAGACTTGGGAGCTGGGGACTGTGTGCCGCGATCATTGCCTTGCCTGACCAACGATCGATGGATGTGATCTTACCGGGATCAACATGTCGGCAAAACCTAACGATTGCGTCGCGAAACGTGATTTCCGAGTGACAGATCGAGATCACACTGTGACAGTGTGATCTTTCCTCGTCAGTCATCATTCTTAAATCTCAACCAGAGGGCCATGGCATTTTTGCGCGCAGGGTTGTTGATTACTACTACTAGTACATGTTCCTACCCGTGCAGGAGTCTCCTCTCCCTCCTGTCTCCCACTACCGCACGGACAATCATGTCGCAAATCCGCCGCACGCCGAATTGCCCAAGAGAGAAAAAGGCTCGTCAGGGCAGGGAGCAGCGATAATGGTGATCAAAAGGGGAATCCAAAGGCCAGCGTCGTCGCCCCGACGAGCTCGCGCGCCGGCCCTGTCCTATCCACCTCGAGCCCGCTTTATCACCTCGAAACGATGCCGGCCTCAAGTTCTCGCTTTACGTTGGGGTTCACACTTCAGATACTTTACGTTGGGGTTTCAGATACTCCTGCCTGCTGCTAGTATTTCTCTACAGCAAAGGGTGATCGATGTGCGTCGGTACATGTGGATGAGCTGCCAAGAAACAGATGCTCTGTGCTGTTGGACCGGCCGGTGAATGATCCGTGTCGCCTTTTTGTTCGGCAGATGGACTCGCGCACAGCTGGAGCAGCACTCTTTTGAGGCTGCAAGAAATGGTTCTGCTCTCGCGTTTCTAGCCTCTCCCGCTCGAGGTCTCCGTGCACAGCGGCTGCACGCACCACCTATCCATTCGGTGTTCCACGAAAAGTAGAGGACGAGTGGTTTCGTCAGAAAGAAAAAGTACAGGTAGTGAGGTACTCTGTGCCGTCTTGATCAGTGAGGGGGCCTTTGGAACGCGGGATTTTTTCCCATTCCTGCGTTTTTTCTGTGAACAGTTAACTGATTTTTGTGAAATTCCTGTACAATTCCTGTGGAAAATATGCGTTCCAAAGGGGGCCTGAATCTCTTCTCATCCGCAGCAGCGAATCATATGGTAGCTACGCATCCGCATGTGGATCAGGATTCGGAACTCTCCACCTACTGCTCCCCAACTAGGCATCTCTGGTTACAGTTAGCACCTGAGCACAAGATGAACCGTCCCAAACTCCTTAATTATCAAGTGATCATGTGCTAACTGCGTCGTCACTGAACATCACTAAACTCCTAATGATGAAGTAGTCAGGATTCCGAACCCTTCACCTAACTGCATATAATTGAGAATGACACGTTGGAACTTACACCTACATTACATTCCATCTGCCACCTAACGGCACACCATGGCCTGCCTGCAGACCTGCTGCTGCTAGCGTATGTATGGCCCCGCTGGCCTGGCCACGGTGACGAGAACAAATTCTTTCATGACCTCTCTCCCTTTTTCTCCCAGATCATGATGGCCGGGACGAAGATTGCTCATGACAGTTGACAATTCGCATCGCCCGATTGGCATCAGTCAGCAGCACCCGCTCTTTTCCTCTCTCAACCCGGCTGCATTGCTGGATCCGACTCCGTCGCCGTCGTGCATTTGACAAATGCTAATAAAGCAGTCTCAGCTCTTTTCTTGACAATATTTTGTCTCTTATTACATATATACAATCTCGTGTCCAGCTTCTGTCACAAGCTGATCAATTCCTGTCTCGATGCGTCCTCCTGAACCACCGAAGCTGTCGAGATCGATCGATCGCACGGCAGATTGATCGAACAATCAGGCCGCGCGCGCTCTATGGTGGATGGCTCGAGAGGCAGAGCCCACGGCGTCACATCGACATTATCAGCAGCCTCACGCCTCGGATAGCCGCCGAGGACGAGACAGGCTACATGCAGGTAGCCATGTCCTCTTCCGTTGCCGCGAGCCGCACCTGCTCCGCTCGCGTCTCCACCACGAAAAAGCAGCGCCTTTTCCCTGTTCGGAACAGGGCCATTTGAGGGCCGGGGCCAATGCGTCCACCCCTGATTGTTCGTTCGGCATCTGAAACTGATGGTGCATCATTCCCATGGCATCCATGGCTGCCGGAAAAGGAACGCCTTCCCGCCACACATTTCGCTTCAGCGTGTTGGGATGGAGAGGCGAGGGGTCGGTCCCTCAGCGGCGCACGCTGTGCTGATGCTGCTTTGGAACGCTACTCATGCATGGCAGACGGATCGATCGTTTCCACCCATCTTCTCCGATCATTCCTTGGCGATCGGTCCACCAGGACGGATGGGTGAATGAAACCTCCGGGGAAGGTAAAGGCTCGAGGATCTCCTTTAATTGCGGCATGCATGGGACTGATGGCCTAGAACAAAAGGCTCTGCACCTGGTGCTGGCCTGCTGCTTCTGCTACAGGAACGGAACAATTGCTGCTATATTCTTTCACCCCATCCCCCTCCCTCCTGCTCCGGAACCGATCCGTGATGTTGTGCAGGTTACAAAAGCACCAAAGCTACCAGCTACTGCACTAGGTAGACGGACGCACGTAAGGTCAGCTGAAGTAGCCGAACTTTGTTCACGGTCACGGCGAACACAACGTCAGAGCTCTCGTGGTGCGAGAATCTACTTAGTACCTTCTTCAGTAACAAGTCAGCCTGTAGGCTTGTAACCTCGGCAATCCTGCCTAGTGCCTACCATCTGAGAGCAGCTAGTCGATCGTCCAGGCAATTCTGCTGCTTAATGAACGCAAGGCATCATCTCAACGTGCCGCCATGGCGTGCCAACGCCATCCTCTGTTCACGCACGCTTGCTAGCACTGTAGCAAGCGCCGCAGGCGAGGCTTGGCATCTCCACGTATCTGCTTCGCCGTGCAAAAGAGGACGCCAAGATCAGTCGGCACAAGCATGATTCGTTTGGCTAGGAGTAGTACGGGAAATGTGCTAACTGCCTCTGCCGAAAGCGCTTTTCTTCAGACCGCGGGCTTCAGATGCTTCTCTCGGTTCGTTGAGCTTGCCTTTTAGGTGGTTTCGCTTCGTTCGATCTCAAAGAAATGAATCGTAAACAAAGCGGGGTTCGGTGGGACAAACTGTCGCGCCACGTTCCGAGCACGTACCCTCGCTAATCTTTTCGGATCGTTTGGTGTTAGCAGCTAACGTAGGTTTTTGTTTGTGCTGACGCCTGGCTCGAGGGAAGTGGCGCCGATCGAAGAATCGAGCCACCGCTTTCCGCGTCCATGACGAGGATTCTCCTGCTCTGTCCGGCCCAAGACCTTTTAGCTGGGGCTTTTGATGTTAATTAAACATCTTGCATGATTGGTCTGCGATGTTCTCCGTTTCAGTGTTCAGAGTGAGACAGAGGGGGTGCGATTCGTTCAGCCGCTCGATCTTGCGTGGTTAACTTAAGAAGCGTCTCCACGTAGAACCAGCCATCATCAGTGTTCACGGACTTTATATGTAGGCCTGGGCATTCGGTTAACCGCCGATTTCGGTGCGGTTAATCCAACCGAAAAAATTATCGGTTATTGAAGAATCGACAACCGATCAAACCGCAGAGAAAACAATAACCGCACAATTCGGTGATCGGTTAATTCGGTGAATTAACCGGCCAAACCGAAATTCATCCCCAATCTACTGTTACTCACCTCGTCAATCGCCGTCCTCGGGCGCGGCCGCTGACGCTCGGTCCGGTGTTGCCCCGCTCAGCCATGCGCTGTCGGCAGTCGACTTGCGTGCCTCGACCTGCAGTTCCGCTCGCCGCACAGCCCCAGATCGCCCCAATGGTCCTGCGATGTCGGCGATGGTCAACCTGCTTGCCTCGCCTCTCGCAGCTCCGCTCGCCGCATCGCCCCGCATCCTCGCTCCGCTTGCCCTCTTCGCGTCTCCGCCCACGCTACTGCCGTGCTTGCCCGCCGTGCCTCCCGCAGTCCGGCCAGTCCCGCACGCCGCCGTGTGAGTGCCATCTCGGTTGGAAAATGAGAAGGTTGACGATGGTAGCCTGGTGCTGGGGTGCTTCAGTTGGGCTAGTGGTGCTGGGGTGCTTCAGTTGGGCTAGTTGCGAATTTGGGCCTCACGAGTCATTTCTTCTATGGGCCGTGACATTGGTTGTTGGGCTGACTCGTAAATACTTCGGTTCTTTCGGTTTTTCGGTTAACACAAGCCCAAAACCGCACCGTTAACCGAAAACCGAACAGCACAAAAACAAAAACCGAACCGAAAACCGAAGTTTGGATTAACCGCAAAATACGGTTAAATCGGTTCGGTGCGGTTCGGTTTTGCGGTTTGCGGTTAACCGCGCCCAGGCTAGTGTTCACATCCATGAATACATTGCATGTTTCCATCACCGAATTCGTTTCTTCCCGCTGTGTGCATCAATTAATGATCCTGATCATGCAGTGTGTGCCCGATCGGGTCTGTTTAAAGGGACGGCAGCAAAGTTCAGGCAAGTCCTAACAAGCGTGCGGTGCTAGTACATCAATTGCTGTCGGTTTGAACATGTGGACGACTCGAGCACCGAAAGATTTGACCTGACCACGAAGTACGCTACTAACACGAATCGGTGTCGCACGGTCCTCCCCGCAAAACCAAAGTTGGCAGAGATCAGGCCGGAAAAAGGACGGGATCAAGTGGATACGAAGGCGCGAAATCTCAAGGCAACTTGTAGAGTTGGACGTAACCGCACTGACCAAAACGATATTTAGTAGGATCTCAGTGTTACTTTACCAGGGGCATTATGGGAATCCAGACTTCACAGGCATGATTAGCATGAACGAAACTATGCATGACTGCGTATCTTCCATCAGACCCTCGTGAACCTAATGACCTGAACGACATAAGAAAAACGAACCATCCCTGACATATACGGTACGCAGTCGGTAAGCTCGATTTGTCGTCAGTGGGCTTGTATGTATGTAGCACGCAGCTTACACTGACTCAACAAGGTCATCCAGTTTTGAGAGAGCCAAATTGAAGTTTGGCTGCGTGTACAGTTCTCTGCCTTTCTTTCTATCCTAGCTTCTCCAACAGCCATTGCATTTTTTTGGGACATGACGCAGAGCAAACAGAGCAGAGCGTCATCCTCGCCCACGGCGCCGACCGCGCTCGCTCCAACAAGCGCGCGGCCTCCGGCGTGCTCGCCCCCGCCACGCCCAACGGCCCCCGCCGCACTCGCCCCGCGCGGCCCAGCGCCGCCGCGCGCCGCGCCCCCGCACGCCCCGCGAGCCCGCGCATACGCGCCGCGCCCCCAGCGCCACCTCCATCTCTCGAGCCCGCTCAATCACCATCCCCCTCGCCCAATCTAACTCTCCTCGAGCAGCCATGGCCGCCACCTCGGCTCCCCGTTGCAGCAGCTGCTCACCACAGTACCTCCCCGAATTGGCGCCTCAAATGGAATCTGAGGGACATAAGCATCCGATTCCCCACCTCCCTGGCGGCCATCTCTCCCTTCTCCATGGCGGATTTGAACTTCTGAAGCTTGTTCATCGCGAGCAGGAACAGGAGCGCCTGCTTGACGGCAGCTTGGGCGGCGGGGCGTGGTGGTCGGCGTTGTGCGCGCTGTCGGCGGCGCCGCTGCAGCCAAGAGGAGGAGACGAAGCCAGCGCGGATGCGGTGCGTGGTAGCCGGTGGTCGCCGGGAGGTGGACTGGCAGCCTGCGTGAGATGCATTGGAGGAGAGAGGGAAGCTATTTTTAGCTTCCCTCTCTCCTCAAAGGCAAAATTTTTTTTCGTGTTGCCTCTTCCGTTGGAGACCATTTGCATTGTGCACAAGAGCTATTTTGGATTTGCATCCCCTTTGCATTGACTGTGAAGTCTGTCTTAGAGGATCTCTGCCTCTTGGCTGCGCAGCCTAGCAGATGCAGTTAATATGCGTCCCCATGTTCGGAATCTTCGGATTCACCGGAGCAAGCGCGCTTGATCGCTCTTCCCACTGTGCATGACACCGTCATGTGTTGTTTTTATTGAAATTAAGTAGGAGTATCAAGTAGCAGTACAATATATGGTTTAGGAGATGAGATGAGATTGCACATGCAGCCAATATTTAACGAGGCTTCAACGGACCGGGTTCCGGATCACAGAGTGTCATAATGAGATGAGACTGATGTGGTTAAGGAACAAAACGGAGCAGCAGGTCGGAACAAGACTTCATAAATTAATTTGGTGGGACATCACACAACTTCTGACTTTCTGGAGTAGTGCTTATGACTTATGCTGAGGTATTTAGTCGCATAAAAAACGTTCCTGACGAGGCGACACTCCTAAGCCTAGATTATTAGTTGTACTACTACTACAAGATCATGTTCAAGAGGAAGAATTTTCACTGGAATTTTGGTGAACTTCTGGAAACAAAAAATATCTGTTGAACTCGGTGCATCTCTTTATTTGTACCAAATTCCAATGCATGTTTTCGCCATGAGCTCACACAACAGCTAAAAGCTTCCCTACCATCCCTTTGGTGATCTTTTGGCTTGATCAAGCTACTTGGAAGCACTCTTTAATTAAGATGACGCGCTATGTTTCTCCCTATCTTTTACTAGTATAGTTTGCATTATACGAGAGAAGTTGGGAGATGCCCTCAAGTGGAGAAGGGCCATTGACCTCGATCCATCCCCCTCATGTGCGCCATATCCTGCAGCCTATATACACAGCCCCACGCACCCACACCCTTCTTCCTCACTCACAAACCCATCACCACCCCACCTGCTCCATCCTCCTTGTCACCTCACTGCTGCTCTTTCTCTCATCTCTCCACCGTGTTCTTGTTCCTGGCGTGCGTGTCTCTCCACCCATCCACTCCTAGCAATCTTGCTCTAGAGACGGTTGTTGCGAGAGAGCTGGACACCACCGCCCGACCCATTACGCCGTAGCCAAACCTCGAGAAAAACCTGTGAAGCATGTAACTCCAAGTCCCTGTCCAAAATCCAGATCCCAGAAAGAAAAGCACAAAAAAAAAGAGAAGCCACTCCTCCCTCCAAGCTCTCCGTCATCGTTGCGAAGCGAGGCGTAAGTTGGTAGGCTGGATACGCCCCCACTAATTCCTTAGCAGACAACCAAGAAAAACCTCCAGATCATGTAAGTTTCGCCTCTATCTTCGCCTTGCTTGCCACCAAGCTGAAACAAAAAACCCAAAAAAAAGTAGTAGTAGTAGTATCCAGCATGTATCTTTAGTGGTACATAGCCAGCACTAGCAATCCTGGAGCCAGTCCAGCCATTACCGTAGCATTACCTCTGCAAAAAACCATCAAATCATGTAATTAGCACCCCGTCTCCTATTTCTGCTGCACTGCCAGTCATCTGAAAAAAAACCAAAAAAAGTGTGATTGTGAGTGAGAGGAAGCAACAGGCAAGAGAGAGAGAGTGATGGAGGCCGGGTCGACGCCGCCGAACGGGTCGGCTCCGGCGACGCCCGGGACTCCGGCCCCGCTGTTCGCCGGGCCGCGCGTGGACTCCATGTCGTACGACCGCAAGTCGAACCAGTCGATGCCGCGGTGCAAGTGCTTCCCGGCGCCGGAGGCGTGGGGGATGGCCACGCACACCTGCGTCCTCGAGATCCCCGCGCCGGACGTCTCGCTCACCCGCAAGGTACGCCCTCCTCCCCTCCATGCACGTGCGCGCGTTTTAGCTTGCATTTCTGCCTCACATTTCTCTCGGCAAGCTGCAATTGCTAGCTGCACATAAGTTCTCTCGTTTTTTTTTTCACCGCATGCTTCGGTTGTTCATTGCACAATTAAGTTCTCTATCTGTTTCACCGGTGCTGTGTGTTTCTTCTCTGTCGAGGCATTGTATCACAAAAATGTCATTTGAGGGTCGCGCATCGAAGCGAACAAAGTCATTTTTCTTTAGGCTTTGCAGATCTGTTGGTGAGATGTTTTTCACTTTTCAGGCTAGGCATACAACTTGTATGCAGGTACAAACATGCCGATATTTTTTGAGCGTAAAACATGCCGATATTTTCAGGAGTATATACGTATTAGTATATCGTGGTAGGTCAAACAACAGTACAAAAGTCATGTGTGTGCAAGCCTGTACCGACATCCTGGCTGTACGACTTAGAAAGAAATTGGTCGATGAATATATGTCATAGCTGTTGACTGTTATTTTGATGCCTTGTTGCGCTGTGGGCTTGTAGCCAAACTCTAGGCATTTGCAACAGGAGTGAACACTAACAATTGACAAATCCCACTTTGAGCTTTCCGTTTAAAATCCCTGACGATTTATGTAGTTTTATATTATGCTTATATTGGCTATTTACATAGTTATTAGAATTTTGGATTCGACGTGAAGCTAACTAAATGAAAAAAACGAGCACTAAAATACAGGAGTACGCTTCTACCTTTGCAAACAGCTAGTACAATACTCAGTTTGTGTTTAGTATTTCTTTGGTTTAGTAGTAGTACTAGCTAGAAGCCTAGAACGGACGGACAATTTGCGCGAGAGGTGAGGGATCAGTGCGTTGGATCTGATGCAGGCTGTCAGGGCGCCACTGAGTGCCTGTTCGGCAATTAGGCCTAGAGGTCACATCAAAACTAATCTTGGTATTTAGGTGTCTTAAATAAGTTTAATTACAAATCTTTTACAGATGTGGGCTAATTTGCGAGACGAATCTAATGAGCCTAATTAATCATGTTTCGCTACAGTGATGCTACAGTAATTATCGTCTAATCATGGCTTAATTACACTCGTTAGATTCGTCTCGCAAATTAGTACAAGGTTCTGCAGTTAGTTTTTTAATTAGACTTATTTAAAATGCCTAAATAATAAGATTAGTTTTGATGTGACCTTTAGACTAGAGAAACGAACACCCGCTCAGTTTGTGTTGGCTAGTGGCATCTACTCCTACTACAGTGTCAGGACGTGCTGTTCGAGCATCTAGGGATCTTGCTTCAAGAAGCGCATCTAGCTAGGAATCTTCTAAAAAAAACCATTACTAGCATGGTTAGGGAAAAAGTTAATGTTCACTAGCAAATGGAAAATGTATCACTAGCAAATGGAAAATGAGAGGAACAAACATAGTATGGTTCATGGCCTCATGGGTGATGGTCTGGCCTCACGCCGCCTGTAGCCTGAATCAATCTAGTCTGAACTTATAAGTTTACCATGCAAGTTGCTGAAAATTTTGGCTTGGCTCGGCGGCTGCCACCCTGCTGCCTTGGCACGTAACCGGGAGATATGTGCGAGTCCACACCACCGTGTCCCCTAACAACCACCATTCAGCTTGTTTCATGTATTTTCTGGTTAACCACTCCCGGGAAATGATACGCTTGTTTAAGGTTTCCATTGAACTGATCACCTGGGTTCCTGAAAGTCTATAAGGACAGACTCATTCAGATACAAATAAGTTGGTCAGTTGTCATGTCGATCAGATTTTTATGCGAAGATAAGTTCCGGATGCGTTTTTAATCCTAAATTCAGTTCATATATGCCTGTTAAAAAATTATGTAAAGTCAAGCGAGCTTTAGTTAATGTACTCTTATTGTTGCGTATGAGCATTACAGGACAGTTGCCCGTGCGTCCTGCATTAGGTTGAAAACAAAAACGAGCTAAATACACTGACGACAGTAACCTGCAGTTTTTCAAACACAAAAGGTACATGATCGAAAGAACAATTATTTTGCGATAAGGTTCTTGGACGTGACAAAAAAGGACTACGTCCAAAACTCAAGTTGACCCGGACGATCGCTTCAGGCGTCCGTGACGATCGATAGTGGTTGCCTGCGTCGTTTTGGCTCTCTTGCCGGTCATGTCCGTCCGATCTGTCGATGAGTTGACACGATCACTGAGTTAATAATTGACCAAAGTTTCTGAAAAGTGCGGCTGCATAGTAGTAGTACTGTGGTGTTCAATTGGACATTGGCAAGCCATTATTAGAGCATAGAAAACAAACAACGACATGTCATTTTCAACTTTGAGTGGATCCTGCTTTTTGCTTGTTTTTTCGTTGGTTGCAATCCAATGCACGTGGGTCGATTTGCTCTGTCATACTAGAGTACGTGTGAAAAATGAGTTGGACACTGGGCATTTTAGTTTTCCAAAATCAAATCATTTTTCATAAACTTTCTCCAATTCAAATGGGCCCTTGGCTGATGCACGAACAGTACTCTGAAGTCTGAACACATCAAGTTGATTGACCTGATGAATTGTGCCATTGGCTAATGCGCATTCATGTCATGTGATGTGCAGCTCGGCGCGGAGTTCGTGGGCACGTTCATCCTCATCTTCTTCGCGACGGCGGCGCCGATCGTGAACCAGAAGTACGGCGGCGCGATCACGCCGTTCGGGAACGCGGCGTGCGCGGGGCTGGCGGTGATGATCATCATCCTGTCGACGGGCCACATCTCCGGCGCGCACCTGAACCCGTCGCTGACCATCGCGTTCGCGGCGCTGCGGCACTTCCCCTGGCTGCAGGTGCCGGCCTACGTGGCCGTCCAGGTGCTGGGCTCCATCTGCGCAGCTAGCTACGCGTCAAGGGCGTCTTCCACCCCTTCCTCTCCGGCGGCGTCACCGTGCCCGACGTCACCATCTCCACCGCCCAGGCCTTCTTCACCGAGTTCATCATCACCTTCAACCTCCTCTTCGTCGTCACCGCCGTCGCCACCGACACCCGCGCCGTACGTAGGAGTAATTAACAAGCACGTGCTCAGCTCAGCTGCGTGGCAATGGCCGACTCTGTTGTTCTGACATGTTTCCGTTCCTGATGCAGGTGGGTGAGCTCGCCGGGATCGCCGTGGGAGCGGCCGTGACGCTCAACATCCTCGTGGCCGGGTAAGTGATCAGTAAGCTCGCGCATTGTTGAGCTGATGACCCGTGTGCGCCTGTGCTGATCGATGGACGTGCAGGCCGACGACGGGCGGGTCGATGAACCCGGTGAGGACGCTGGGGCCGGCGGTGGCGGCGGGGAACTACCGGCAGCTGTGGATCTACCTGCTGGCGCCGACGCTAGGCGCGCTGGCGGGCGCCGGCGTGTACACGGCGGTGAAGCTCAGGGACGAGAACGGCGAGACCCCGCGCGCGCAGCGCAGCTTCCGCCGCTGATTCGTCGGTGCACGTGCGCGAACGCGAACAGCGCCGTCCGATCCGTGCGTGCCGCGGCCGATTCTCCGCGGCCACGTCGTGTCGTTTGCCAAGTTGGTGTGCAACAACGAAATAATCCCCGTTCTGCTTCGTCCAGAACGGCGTCGAGTCCTCCTTTGTTGTATGTGGTCAAGTTCCTTGTGGATTGATTCTCGGTCGTCAAGAGTGGTGTCTTCGTTTCTGGAGCTTTTGTTTTCGTCGTGCGTCAGAACTTTTCGTAATAAAAGCCACGGCCGATGCGCCGGATGACGGGCATTTGGCCGTGTGGGATTTGTATGGCCTTGCTGCGTACTAGTAATCAAATTGATGTCGTTGTGTATTGCTTTCGCACACACATTGTGAGTTTACGCTAGTTCTTATCGGTTGTGTAGTGTAGTGGACATGGGCAACGAGAAACGAACGTGCTTGGATTCTGACAGTGGAATGAACAATGAACCGGGAGATGCAAAGATTTCTGCCATGCGAAAGGCACAGCATATAACTCCTCAACAGCTTTCGTTCTTCAATTTTCGTTTCTTGAATTATTAAGCCATCTCAAATATGGCCGATTTGAGGTCGAAATTGATGAGTTATATGCCAATCATCAATCTAAGCCGTAAATGTGTACCTGATCGTCATGGTATTTCGCTTCATGGGTCCAACTTAGCTGAAAATGTCTTATTCTCAGAGTAAGCATTTCCATACTTTCCGAAGTCAAGCAACTCATCCGCTCATAAAATTCAAGGACTCTATCCCCATTGGTCTTATAAAAATCGAGGACTCTAATCTTTTGGATCAACATCATACATGACCCCGATATTTCATCATCCTGTCAGAAACATGCAGAACTACTATTGACTTGATTCTGGTTTCGTGGCCCGTTCATGCATGAACCATGAAGGTCTATCAGCTCAGCTGGATATAACACCAAAAATGACGACTTCGCGGTGCTGCAGAGCAACGCCGGCTGCCGAGAGAATTGCTGGTGCCTGGTGGTGGTGGCTGGAACGAATGTACCTGAACACGACGAGACACGTTTCCAATGGTGCCGGTCATGGTTACAAGGAGGTAGCCCATATCTGCCTTAAGCCGAATGCGACGGAACTTAGTCCATGAACCACGTAGCAGATTCGGCCCA
Organism: Eragrostis nindensis; assembly: GCA_012490785.1. Taxonomy (NCBI): domain Eukaryota; kingdom Viridiplantae; phylum Streptophyta; class Magnoliopsida; order Poales; family Poaceae; genus Eragrostis; species Eragrostis nindensis. Next base: position 150,437 of record JAAXCT010001379.1, on the reverse strand, counting down.
TCTTCACTTTTGAGGAACGCTCCGTTCGAGGGCGCCGCTGCCACAGCGCGCAAGTCAGCCGGCGCAGCGCAGCCTCGCCGCTGGAATTCGACGTAGGGAAGGACCGGAAATCGTACTCCCTACGTATTCAGCCGGTGCTGCAGAGCAACGCCGGCTGCCGAGTAAGCATTGTCAGACCTTCCCCGACCGTACGCGCCGCGCTGGCCTGTACCGGAGAAATCACGTCCTGACGCTCGGTACGCGCTGCTTCTCTCTCCCCACGGAATCTTGCACGTATACAGACAGGAAAAAACCGTTTTCAGGGACGCTGCCACATTACTGAGAGTACATGCTGCCGTATAATTACGCAGCTACCTGGACGTCCGGACGGGACCAGGCTGCCACCTCTTTTCCATCACCCCTTCCTTTCGATAGGGTATCTTGAAAGGCCCGAAACGTTCCAGCTGATGTCGCGGGCGCGCGGGGGGCCATGGCTGACCTACAAGAAGCTTGCAAGAAAGTTCAAGGGGGCGATGGTGTGCGATTAACAAAAAAAATGAACCCTTGGTCGGCAGCCAGCCAGCCAAGGAATTACTTAGGTAGGAGCCAGCGCTCGAACCCGGGCCGGTGCGATAACGTATTCTAATAAGCAGGCTGATCATCTCATGTAGAGAAAGAGGAGATACCTTGGTTTCATGCTTGAGGTTGAGGACGACGGGTTTTGTGCTCACGGCCTCCAGCTGTTGTCCATCTCCACGTACGGGTCAGACCGTGACATAGCTCGGGAAAGTGACGGCCAGGGTACTGCTCACGTAGCAAAGGAGTCAAGGACAACACCGTCATCGACGGTGCGTGACCACGTGCTCTTCCTCCTCGCGGCTTTCATGCTCCTGTCAGAACAGGAGTGGATTGGCTTCGCTGGGCCTCACTTCCTTCGTCCCTGTCTATCATTGCGTTGCGTTTTGGCATCTCTTCCAAGCTTCTGTATTCCCCGTTTGCATGCTACCGCCGACCGCCGTGTTGCCCGTTGGCGTGTGCATGCTAGCTGCTGCAATTTCGCAGCCAATGATTTGGCTCTCCATCAACGAGTAGAAATGCTACTACTACGCGATATGATAAGATGCTAAGGTTACGTAAAAACTGAATAAATCAGAAGCTGCTGCGAGGCAGAAAGGTACGCCCAATTACGCATCAGCAACGTCGTACCTCGTGAGCAGTAAAAGATGAGCATGTTTTCCCGCAGCTCATCTCATCTCAGTTTTGTTGCTGTCGTCGTCCTCCTCCTTCCCTCGTGGTCCTACTGGGCTTGTGGCCGATGTACGGAGCGGTAAAGCCCCTACGTACGTTGCTTGGCTCCAAGCGGAAGTCTCACAGGCCCACCACGACCTTGCGCTGCACTCAATAAATTTCCCGTGTTCCCCTCCTTCGGTGAAAGCGATGTCGTCGCCAGTGCAAACAAAAAAACACAAGAAGGATCTGTTCCTACATGGAGCCAGCAGTGTTCGAGCGATAATGATTTTATTATCACAGCCACGACCCTTGTGGCTTTGTTTATAGTTATGAAGTTTCACGGAGGGTGACAGTGACACATTGTTTGATTCACTAATTAACCCGCAGGGTATTTTATGGCTTGATGGGCACATGTGGCTTGCAAGTCTATGCCCTGCAAACATGCCCCTATCTGTGGAAGGGAATTTCCAGTGGGTGCAGAGACAAACTGCGCGTGCATGCCTCCTTCCATGGTTAGAAAACTTGCAGCTCCATTAGTTTACTTTACCGGTTGTTTGTTCCGGTGTCAGCTTGGAAATGGGATGCTAGTGTTGGCCTAGTTGGCAGTGAGCTCACAAGCCTCATATGATTGGTGAAATGCAGTTGTCCTGATCTACTGCGCAATCCAATAATTAATGCTAGAGTGATTACCTAACAAGTTTAAATTAGTATGCTGATGGAGTTTACTTAAATGGCAGTCATACGGGTGGCTAATGTGGAAGCGACTATGCATCAGACGCTGCAGCAGTTTTTTGTAGGAGTGTGGATTGCAGAGTTTGACCAACCAGTGGTTGGCACCATGTGTTTAAGATCCATCTTTTTGACAAAAAAATACTAGCATTATTGTGGAAACTGTGAGAGACCAAGAATAATTCAGAATCGTACCTGCACATTATCTGCACAGATGCTCCAATGCTATTCCACATGACATCTACAGTTTTTGTTCGGTGATCACAGGAGCTAGGAGCGTAACCACACATCTGAAAATGGCTTCATGCGTGCTGCACACATATCCGGTGTATGGCCGTGTCAGGTTCTGTGCATTATGGCTAACGAACGCCAGAGCTTGGTCTCGGCATAAGGATGACTCGCCAACAACCATGCTCTGTGTGTCCTGTTCGCTGCTGATTCTCTGCCTCTACATGTTTACTTGCACCGGAATCCACTCTAAGATTTTACAGGTGATTTTGATGGGATGTTTGAGGTAACCTGTGAATTATTAGATGGGGTAACTTGTGATTTTAAATAGGAAGGGCATATAAAAAGAATAATCTTTTTGAAAAGGATGGATTATGTTTATATTACTGTCTTAATTCGATTAGACTTTGAACAAAGTCTTGAATTATATAGTCATGGCTACTTCCGAGTTTTAATTGATAAGTTAGGATAACTTTTGAACTTATTCAGTTAAACATATTGTCCTAATGTTATCAATGTTCCGTTGTAGTCTAGCTGGTTAGGATACTCGACGCTCTCTCTCTCTCACTCTCTCAATGGAATAAAGGAAAGAGTAGATGTAAGACTATGCCATCAGCTCACATTTCCGAGAACAAATGATTGTCTTGTAAAATGAGCACTATGACATAAATAACTACTCAAGAAACCATCAACAGAATGAAAAAACCTTACTTTTGTAAGTCAACTCAATGTTTCTCTAAGGTGTTGGATTAGTGTCAGAGCTTCCTATTCCCCTTTTATTTTTTATATATATATATTTTTGCTTACATGGTTGCACCTATTTCCCAATTAATCAACCCAGCATGCATGGATCCTTGCCCTACACTCCACTGTTGCAAACTAAACATATTTTCCGCCAACAAAACAACTAAGTGGTGTGTCTTCATCGACTTAATTCCTGCAGCTGGCTTACTTATATCCTTCTTACTTGTCTTTAGATAAACCCACTGGACACCAGCATTTTCAGTTGTTCTCGATAGGAACTTGCTGCTGTCTTGGTGGTTTGAGAGCGGGCACGGTGATAATCCAAAACCGGAGGAGGGTTTGGATCACAGACGATAGGATATTTTGGTGTCTGTTTTTGGGATTTTCTTATTGCGTTGTCATCACCTGTGGTATGATCCACCTCTAGTTGTTACTAGAGCCTGACCAAGTAGCCTTCCAAACAGGGGCGGAACCAGGTATTGGCCAGCCTGGGCTCCGGCCCCCCTTCCTTCCGTGCAAATTGCTAGGATTAGGATTAGTGAGCGTCTAAATCACATATCAGACACACACAAGCAAAGTAGCAGGGCAATTTGAGGATAATTAAACGAGGGCAAGGACGAACATGCCCAATAGGAGCCTGCTGGAGCTTGCTCGAGTATCAACCATCAAGGCCAAGGTGTTATCTGAAGGATCGATCAGTTGAGGCAAGGGAAAGCAGGAGACAGGATGCAACACGCACTAGATGCCCGTCATCCACATCGCCGGTCCGTACATCGGCCCCTCCTACGTCCAGATGCTGGCTCCGCCACTGCTTCCAAACACTACCCTTAACACAAGTTACCAACACAACTTCAGCAGCTTGATGTAATATACGTCCCAATAGAAAACACTTGCTGTCTTTATCCTGGGTCTAACTAAAGTCGTATGCACGGCCGAAAAAAAAGTCGTATGCACGGCTGCCTATCACTGTCACGAATTCAAATTCGCATTTCGAACCACATCGAAAACACCAACACATCAATGGCATAAAACAAAGTCGCAAATAAGCCAATCAAAAGCTGGTGCGCCATGCCACCGGCGCCACCCTCTTTCCCCCTTCCCCGGCCAGTGCCGCACCGCAGCGCACCGGCAGATCGGCCGCCTGCTGCCCAGCTCTGCTTCCCCAGAAAAGTGGCCGCACGGCACGGTGCGCTCGTGTTCACCCCTCCGCTTTTTCGGCATTTTCACCGCGACCCCCGCGCATCCCTCCCACGTCTCTGGCGTCCGGACCCCACGGCTCCCCCGCGGTTCACTTTTCCCTGTGAAAATTTTAAAATTTCCGCAAGAAACTAGACACGCAGCAGTTATTCCCGCCCACCACGCGCACTCCCCCCACCACGTCCCTCCATTCAAATTACCTAGCCCCACCGCCGCGCCTGGAGCCCGGGTCCCCTTGCTTTGGTGGACCCACGCGTCAGTGAAACAAGGCTCCACCCACGTGGCGGTCGCGGTCCCCACCTCCGCGCGAGGCCTCTCCCTACGGCAGCAGCTAGCACAGTGTCGCCTCCCACCTTCCTGTCCGATGCGCTGTGGTCGCTTTAAAACCCCACGACGCCGTGGCCGCTCGACTCTTTTGGAGCAGGCCATGTGAAGCCTCTGACCTCCCGATACCTTCCCTTCCGCTCGCGCTCGCCTCCCTCCGTCCGTGCTGCAGCCAGCAGCAGCAGGGGCACCGCCGCGGGGAGGAAGCTTCCGCGAGATCCGCCGCCCGCGATGTCGTCGCGGCCGTCGTCGTCGTCGTCCTCGTCGCGGCGGAGCAGCTCGCCCTTCTCCGCGGGGCACCGGCGCCCCGCCCACCTCGTCCTCTCCTCCAGCTCCTACTTCAGCGCGGGCCGCCTCATCCCGCGCTCGTCCCGTCCTCCGTCCGCTCCCACTTCTACGGCGGCGGCGGCGGGAGCTCGAGGTCCGCCACCCCCGGCCGCCGGGGCGGCTCCTCAGTGGCCCCGGCGCCGCGCCCCGAGCCGGTGCCGTTCCCAGCTCGGACGAGCTCGTCATCGAGGACACATCCCGATCCGGCGACAGCATTTCCGTCACATCCGCTTCCGGCCGCTCAGGTAGGGGGATCTCGGGGGAGGTTGAGCGGATCTGCTTGCGTGGAGTTGTGGGTAGGGTTGGGGAGTGATTCAACTGGTTTTGAGCTGGATTTGGTGCGGTTGCAGTGAGCGGGAGTTCCAGCGCGGCGACGAGATCTCGTGGTATCCGATGGGGATCGGCTTGTGCGGTGTGAGTACAACCCGTCGACGGCTTATGCTTATGGTGAGTAGACTTCGTTTCCATCTTCAGTCAATTGGGCAATGCAGGTTATGGGATGGGCGGATTGTGGTATGTTAGGCATTGAAATGGTACACTTGAGCTTCCTGTGATTTTGGGGCTTCTTCATTGATTCGGACAATTTAATGTGTCAGTTCGTCCGTTGGATGCAATGTCTATATCATGCTATTGACATAGTAACTCATGAATACGGACTTCAGAGAATATGCAATACGCTGCTGAAATCGGTGCTCATAGACACACAAACACATCGGAGAAAAATTTGGATTGATCTTGGAAACCAAAATGTAGACCCCTGCCTGCATTCTCAGAGATTCTGGAAGGCCTCAGCGACTGTACTGTTGAAGTGTGGAGTTAACATCTAGTCATTTTCGTATGAGGTTTACACTATTCTGTTGTCGTTTCATCAAGCTGAAATAGATGGTTTGCTTGCTCTTGGTTCTCGGTTTACAGTATTTATGAGTTTCTGTTATTCAGACTGCTTGGGTTGATGAACCAAACTCTGTTGGCAGCATTAGTTGTGTGTGCGCCCAACGTGTTTCTGGATCATATGAAAGGTTTATGCATGGGCTAAATAAACGGAAAAAAGCTGTCGCATTGAACCTGTATACAATTGATGCTTTGGACTCATTGCACTTTATGTTCGTGATCACAGTCAATCAATCTTATCCGAATTACGTTTTGGATACAATTCATATCATGTATTTTATTTTGCATTCATCTGTTGTATCAACTTATCAACTTGACATCTATTTGATAATTAATGGCCGTTTCTACCTTGTTTAATTTGTGTAGATAGAGTATTTGGGCCGACGACAAACACCGAGGCTGTTTATGATGTCGCAGCACGTCCTGTAGTGAAAGGTGCTATGGAGGGCATAAATGGTATGTCACTTTGGCTTTTGTCATCTTACATTTTTTTTAAATGATGGCATGCCACTTTTGAATATCGTGACATCTGAAAACATTTTGTATTATGAGTTTTAGAACTATGTCCATACGTAATATTACTCTGTCATGATGAACTGATGATGACTCACAGTATGTTGTAACCAATCGCAGGACAAATGTTTTATCTTCTATAACGACTCGTTAAGTTACCAATGCAATTGCAATCTGACAACCTTTCTACTAACTCACAGGGACAGTTTTTGCGTATGGTGTCACGAGTAGTGGGAAGACGCACACCATGCATGTAAGTTCCTACCCAATTCTCCTGGAATATTTTATATATGTCTGTCTAGGAAAGCTGTACCTATACATCCTGTACTGAGTTTGTTAATGTTCCTTGTTGACATCACGAATCCTTCATCTAGTACATTCCTTCCAAAATGGTTCTACTTTCACGATATTTCCTACAACTGTTATGCAACTATGACTTTAAGTGTAATTTTGATATGTTCTTGTTCATGAATATGTTTTGAATACACGTTCCTGCATGACTTCCAAAGCAAGGTTTACACTGAATCACTGATCCGTTAATATTTACTGATCTTTTGCAGGGTGACCAGATTTGTCCTGGAATAATTCCATTAGCGATCAAGGATGTCTTCAGCATGATCCAAGATGTATGCCAGTAAATACCTTAGTATCATAATTGAAAAATGATGCATTGACGTTTTTCCCCTGAAGTTTAGAATCTCTATTGTTCTCATTTCTCTCTTGTTTAAACGGGGTCCACTGTACTTTGGCTTCTAGTGAATAATAATTCCTCAAAAATTGTGCATGTCCTTTTGATCATGTGTACAATCCTCTGTGTGTATTCATAATATCGAATACCATTGTTTATAACACTGTAATACGGAAGCAAGCAATGTTGATGCAACTTAGGCATGTTTTTTCTTGTGGCCAAATGATCTCCATGGAAGGGTTTATTAGTTGGTATAATGTCAGAAAGGCCCTCGTCAGTTCTTATTCAATGATTGGGTAAAAACTCCAAGGTATTCAGTTTAAGAGGTTTGAGAGGCTGAGAGCCTGAGTTGGAAGATTGACGTCTCCCAGAAGTTGAGGCCATAAAGTTCAATATGATTCAGATGGAATGTTCAAGCATATACACATCCTGTTTCTTTTAAATCTTACCGTTTTCTTCAAACTGTACCATGTGCTCTTTTATGCTTAATTTATCCTGTATCGTCATCTATCTCTCTCTGGCTATGGTTAACTTCAATATTTGCCTTTTCTATCTTTATCATCAACAGACTCCTGGAAGAGAATTTTTGCTCGTGTGTCGTATCTCGAAATATATAATGAGGTAACACAGCCTGAGCCAGTTTGAATAATGTTTTTCTTCATAAATTTATGCAAGCGTGCATTTGGTCTTTCATTTTTTTGTTTAGTCAACAAAAAACTTCCCTTAAGTTACCCTATACATTTTTTTATCTTAGCTGCTTCCACAACAATGCTAGTATATGACTGCAAATGTTCTGATTATGCAGAATTTATACCTGCTCTATGCATCCATTTTTAAATATATGACATTTAGGAATACTAATCTAGTTCAGATTAAAATTTGTTGTACTATACGTTGTATATTTAAAAACGGGGGAGTAACTTCCATGCTGTAGAAATGCTGGCCAAGTGTTACTATGGTTTATAAGCATATTAACAACTATTGAGTCTCCTTTTCGTTTCTTGGAGGCCTAAGAAAATATTTGGATCTGACTTTCTGTCGCAATGTCTCAATATATTCAAGCTGTATATCTCATTGTAGGTGATTAATGATCTACTTGATCCTACCGGCCAAATTTGCGCGTGAGGGAGGATGCACAGGTTTTAGTCTCTAACTTTTGACTCTTATGACATGAGCTTTAAATTCCGTTTTGTCTGTTTCACATCTCTTCCTAATTTTCAGTCACAGCTTCGGTGCATTCTTCTATTGATACTGTTCATAACTTGTCTTCCCTGAAATTTTATTATTTCATGATATAATAGTTGACTAGTAGTTCAATTGGATTGTTTTAGTAGGAAATTATGAAAGTGAATACTCTGACTTCTGTTATTATTTGCATGGAGTAAATTTAAGTCTTGCCTAGAATTGATTTCTAGATGCAGTTTGTGCCTTGCTCGATTAACTAAACTGTTAAGTCAACATGATCACCACCGTTTCTGTTGCATGCCATCTGTCTCTGCAGTGATCAACAAGATATGATTTTTTATTTGTTAAAATTACTGCATGCACCGATGTTCTAATATCTAATCTTCCTAACTTGTTTCTTCATAATTACGTGTACATGCCAATACAGCTATATATATGCAGTGACTATTTTATTTATGAGCTTATCCAGTGACTTCCCATTTTTACTTCTCTATAGGGAACCTATGTAGAAGGAATTAAGGAAGAAGTTGTTTTGTCTCCAGGACATGCTCTTTCTTTTATTGCAGCTGGCGAAGGTGATTATGTTATTTCTTTCCCTGTTCTTAGCACCATGGCTTCTGGGGGCATATGTTACGCTACATAATGCTTACTGAGGACAATTCTTATAGTTGTGATATCGATACTAATGCTACTTAACACTGCAGAGCATCGGCATGTTGGTTCTAACAACTTCAATTTATTTAGCAGCCGAAGTCATACTATTTTCACGATGGTGAGTTTATAATTTCCTTCAGCATTTATATGTTTATGTTTTTTTCCATGTTTTATTGCAATGCTTTTGGATTCCTGGATTCACCTGTATCATTTTTTTTAACCACATTTGTGGTATGCTGGATACTTTGCTTGACTCATTATTTTTGCGCTCATTTTTCAGATGATTGAAAGCAGTTCTCGTGGTGACGACGACGAAGGGGTCATGTACTCACAGCTTGTAAGTTGTTTGGCTTATGAGCAAACATTAAGTTTCGCTCTCCAGTGGCTTGCTTTCTAACCTTTGCCTTTTTATGCTTTTACCATTTTCCAGAACTTGATAGATCTAGCTGGTTCTGAGAGCTCTAAGACAGAGACTACAGGGTTAAGAAGAAGGGAAGGGTCATATATTAACAAGAGTCTTTTAACTCTTGGAACAGTAAGTTCTTATTGCCAGTTTCCTATGACAACTCAGGATTGCTATTTTATCATCAGTAGCATCAACTTAAGATCAGGTTCTTGAGAAGTTGACCCTGTCTTATAACTCTAATTTATACCAAGAGTAAACTTGATATTGTGATGGAAATTATCTGTTAATGCCTGTTGTAGTGTTAGTAATTTGGTGTTGTAGATTGAATATACTCTGATAAGCCTGGCTTTACTCTATGCAAAAAAGAAAAAAAATGTCATGCCTTGAAAAAATTCCATCTCAAACAATCTATTCCTATTAATCTGGAAATTTTTTCGATTCAAAGGTTATTGGCAAGCTCAGCGAAGGGAGGGCAACCCATATTCCGTACCGTGATTCTAAGTTAACTCGTCTGCTGCAGTCATCATTGAGTGGCCATGGCCATGTCTCAGTAAGTGCCGCTTCTCTCTTAGAGTGCCTTTGGATCTTTACTGAACCATTGAAGCCTATTTCTGAACTTATCAGCTGATAAGCTAATCTTTTTCATGCAGCTAATTTGCACAATTACCCCAGCATCAAGTAACATGGAAGAAGACACACAATAATACACTGAAATTTGCTAGCAGAGCAAAGCGTATTGAAATTTATGCCTCTCGTAACCGGGTAAATGTTTTAGCCGTACAAAAGTCATTTACTCTGTCACCATTCTAAAGAATTAACTATCACACAATGATATTTGCTGCCCAGATGGTTGATGAGAAGTCTTTGATCAAGAAGTATCAGAGAGAAATATCCTCTCTCAAGCAAGAACTAGACCAGCTAAGGAGAGGATTGATTGGCGGTGCTAGTCAGGATGAAGTTATGATATTACGTCAGCAGGTTTGTTTCATTTATTATCGTGGATAGATCTGTGCAATATAGCTGTATTTCCTTTTTCTGTAGTCCTTGAAAATTTACTATGCGATCCTAGCCTACAACAATTTTTATTTTTATTTTTTGCTTTGGAAAGTTGATAGATGCTTGATACATACTTTTTCTCTCTTTTCTGTTTAGTTGGAGGAGGGCCAGCTTAAGATGCAGTCTCGTCTGGAGGAGGAAGAGGAAGCAAAAGCTGCTCTAATGAGCAGGATCCAACGTTTGACCAAGTTAATACTTGTTTCCACTAAGAACAATATTCCTGCCTTGACAGATAACCATCAGCGGCCAAATTCTGTCAGTGACGAAGATGTAAGCGGTCATTATTTAATGGCTATCTATATATTTTACTTTTATGTTTATTATCAGGAAACACTAATCAGTTCTGTATATTTCAGAAGTTAAGCACTGCAGGAGATAGTTCTACACTTGTCCAAAATGAAGGCACTGCGAAAGACTCATCTGCTTCGACGGACTCTTTGGATGAGATCAATCAATTAAGATCTGCCAGTGGGGAACATTCTTCAGTTGCTGGTTCAGCATCAGATTCAGCGCAGGTTGGTTTCCTACCCAATGCTGCAAATTTACAATGAAAACTTATTTGTAAGGTGTTGCCCGCTATTACTTTGGATGCTGCCCACTATTACAATTTGGTGGGATAACCGCTGTATAGTAGGGTCTAGGGGTCCCTGTGGCATGCTCGAAGGGGATTGGGATTTTGCAAGGAGATAGGCTCTAGATTGAGATGAAGAAAACTTTTGGGTGGACATCAACTCATTCTTTCTTAACATCGACAATATTACACAATGTTATCCCCTATGTTTTTAAGGCAGTGAGGCGAATTATCACTTCTATCGGAAGATTTTTGAGAGATTTTAACATACATCTTTCACATGTCTATTATTAAAAAATGGTACCAATTGATAGTTTTAGGTATGCCATTTCTAATATCTATTCAATATGTATCCTATTTTGCTAAAAATTTGTTCTGATGGTTGATATCTCGTGGCAGAACAACGTTTATAATACCATTTTTTTATTATATTCTACAGGTAGCAGACTAATTTATGAATTATTCTGGTTCTTATTTACTGTTTTTGGCTTATCAGGCGGGATTCACGGCATCAGATCAAATGGATTTACTGATTGAGCAAATTAAGATGCTTGCTGGTGAGGTTGCATTTGGTACCAGTTCCCTGAAAAGACTAATTGAACAATCCATTGATGACCCTGAAGGGACAAAGGATCAAGTATGCCCCTTACTCTCTAGCAATTTTTATTTTTTACCTTTTGCTCAATGTCCAATGTTTGTCCATTTGAAAAAGCAGCACAAATCATGTCTCATTTAGCTCAACAAACAGCAAAGGTTTTGAAACTTGGAAGTAACAAACTGACATAAAGCTTGTGAATCAGTCTTTTCTGTTTACATGCTGGCTGTCAAAATAAGGTTGTACATAGTTTGGTTATTCACTCTATTACTCAGGTTATCATTTTGGTTATTTTAACAGATAGAGAATTTAGAGCGTGAAATCCAGCAAAAGAGAAGGCATATGCGAGCCCTGGAACAGCAAATCATGGCTAGCGGTGAGGCATCAGTTGCTAATATTTCCATGGTGGATATGCAGCAGGTGATGCCTAATATATGGATATACCCCTTTAATTTCTGAAGAAAATTTCTCCCTTCAACATAACATGTTTTGTTTTGTGTAAACAGACTATCTCCAAACTGACAGCTCAGTGCAGTGAGAAGGCTTTTGAGTTGGAGGTGATCTTGAACTTCCACCATGATTTCCATCAAAATGAATATTCCCAAAACTCATTTCTATGATTCTAAGAGCTTTTTTTTTGTGGTGGAACAGTTAAAATCCGCTGATAATCGTGTTCTTCAGGAGCAGCTACAACAGAAGGTCCCCTCCACTTTTGTTTTTATTAAAAAATAGTTTATATGCCTGTTAGCTGGATAAAGTCTAAGGCAATTTTGTTAATTACAGAACGCGGAAATCAAAGATTTACAAGAAAAAATTCTTCTCCTGGAGCAACAATCCTCAGTTAAAGTCGGCATGTCCCCTGAAGGGCTTGAACAATGCACACAGCAGGAGATTATTGATCTGAAATCTAAACTTCAGTCAAAGGTTCTTGTCCTTTTGTTCTGTTCTTTTCAACTGAAATTATTTGAAGCATTTTCAGTGATCCTTCTTTGTAGCCTCTTTCATTTTTTATTTCTATACAAATTTATGGTATCATACTCTTCAATATAGAATACTTATGATTCATACTATGGTTTAGTTTACGGCCATTGTTGACCTTCGCTTACTCACTTTTCTGGTATATTTTTCATGTTAGTGTGGTTGATCGAAATAGTATGCATTTTCACTAGATGTCTGCTTGCATTTACCTATATTTTCTACTTGCCTTATCATCAATGTCTGATTCAAACTGACCAGCTTTGCTACTTTGATAGGAAGCCGAGAGTGAAAGGCTGAAATATGAACATCTGAAAATTATTGAAGAACATCGTGACTTGGTTAATCAGAACCAGAAATTAAGTGAGGAAGCTGCATATGCAAAAGAATTGGCTTCTTCTGCTGCTGTTGAACTTAAGAATTTGGCTGAAGAAGTTACAAAGTTATCTGTACAAAATGCAAAGCAGGCAAAGGAGTTATTAATTGCTCAGGAAATGGCACATCCAAGGGTTCATGGTAGAAAGGGCCGCATAACCAGTAGGGGCAGGGATGAGGTCGGGACTTGGAGTCTCGATTTAGAGGACATGAAGATGGAGCTACAAGCCAGAAGACAGAGGGAAGCTGCCCTGGAAGCTGCTTTGGCAGAGAAGGAGCATCTTGAAGAGGAGTATAAAAGAAAGTTTGATGAGGCAAAGAAAAAGGAACTATCTTTAGAAAACGATCTAGCAGGCATGTGGGTTCTTGTTGCTAAGTTGAAGAGAGGTGCATTAGGCATATCGGACTTGAATGTTGATGACCGATCAGTCAACCTAGCGGATATAACTAACGGCACAAAGGAAAACAAAGGTGACAAAATTTTGCTCTTGTTGAGAAGCAAGTTTCTGATGATACTGTGAAATCATTGACCGCGGAAGAACATAGAAGTCCGGAGTTTGAACCGCTTCTTGTTCGTCTTAAGGTATATATACATCTTTTATGGTTGGTGCTATGGTAATCTTTGAAATGGTTTATTCCGCAACCTTAGTCCATCAGATGCACTGGAATTCTGAAAATTTGAGTAGATTTTGGGAGCAGTGATACCTTGGTTGTTAATATTTGCAAAACGTGGTGTCAAGGAGGGAGTAAACATTGCCCTCTTATTGGCAAATTTTATTGCCTACATGGAATATAAATTTAGCTAGGTAGATACACCTTCACAAACTCGGGCAATTGGCGAATACAGAGCTCATGGTGGCAGATACATGGACTTTTGGATCTGTGTGAACCACTATTGGGATTTGCTCCATCGTTGGAAGCAAACAGATTGCTGGTTCAACTCTTCAAACTAGTTAAATCAAACGATGGTTGCTGCTGGGTTGCTAATGTGTGCTGCTTGTGTGAATGAGTGAATCTGATATAATTTTCTGCTTGCAGGCTAAAATTCAAGAGATGAAGGAAAAGGATAGTGATGTCTTGGGTGATAAAGATGGAAATTCACACGTCTGCAAAGTCTGTTTCGAATCTGCAGCTGCTGCAGTATTGCTTCCTTGCCGGCATTTTTGCTGTAAGCAGCTGTCTTTTATAGATTGGCATATGGCATTCATGCACTGAGTTTGCTGCTATTTCTTTCTTGCTAACTGCATGGTTCTCCCGTTTGCAGTGTGCAAGCCTTGCTCGCTTGCCTGTTCAGAGTGCCCTCTCTGCCGCCAACGAATTGCAGACAGGATAATCACCTTCACATGAATTACACGCTAGCTGAAGGTGCCAAACTTTAAATTACTTGCATGTTTATGCCAACCTTTGAAAATTTCTTCGTAACAACGTTCTGTCCATCTCTCAGGTGGCTCTGATGCACCCATTCTCTTGTAAAATCCTCAGGGGTATATGTTTTTTTTCCCCCATTTAGAAGGTTGCCTTTTTATGTTCCTTCCGTGTTGTATTGTCAATCTTGGGAGCCCGCCCCCTATAGCTTTACCTTGTTTCCTTGTATCGGGAAGTTACAAGTGATGACTTCTCGCTCTGCAAATATGTATAGATATATGCGACTCATTGTAACACATTTTGTTTTTTGCCCAGAAGTAAATCAGTGAAAATCTTTTGCACAAACTGAATACTGCTCCTAATCTTCTCTTTGATTCAGCTGCATGGTTCTGCCTGTGATATGCAAAGGAAGTGTACGGAAGCTATGCGTTTTTTGAAGTTGTCAATTTCTCAGCTTCACTGCTGGATTTCATTCATGTTTCGGTTGCCAGACATTCAGCGGCACATTTTTTAATTTTTCAGAGAAAGGAGTAATTCTTATTCCAGCTCCAACACATTTTGTTTAATAGGATCAATATTCCTTTTTTAAAAAAAACCTCGGTTGTTTATTATATGGATGGGTTGGCAGTTCAGTTGTGAATTTTTCTTCTTCCTTTTTTTTTTGGCTAAAAGAACTGTTTCATGTATGTGGGCTAGAATTTTGGGGTCATTTCAGACACGGGCTTGCCGAATAGAGTAATCCGTTCGTTGGTCCCCCTTAGTTGGGTGTCTGATTTAAACAAGGTATAGAGGACTAGCATGTGCAACCGACGATGATGTGCTGCTGGCAGATCTTTTGGCAAAGATCAAAGTTGGAGGAACGACATAATGCAGGGGAACGCGACAATGTTTCTAATTTCGACTATACTGGCATTAGGCTCTGGCACAACAACTTTAGAGAACCCATGTCAGTTGATGTATTCCTTTGACTTTGTATAAAGTATACACAAAAATAAAATAAAACATCACCCGTTCCTTACTTCTGTATGCTAGGTACAAGACGTACTGCAACCGTAGCAGTTCGTAAGAAACAGCCTGACCATGAGATTTCCGCAATTCAAATTGAAATAGCCCAAGACCGTGCGCCGTGTACTTGGACAGGTGCAGAGACAACACGAGTTCCGGCACTGGCAGTAGGGCAACGGCACATTCACACGAAGTACAGGGGAACGGGCAGCGTCGGACACAGTACCACATCCGCCACCGACGACTCCTCTCCAACCGGGTCATCTCGGCCGTCCGCAATCGTACAACGTTACCAACAAAAGGGAAAGAGAGGAGACAGAGAAGCGCCGGAGCGGGAGCCTGACGCCATCTCCTCCTTGAACGAGGCAGGCTCCTTCCTCCTCCCCAGTACCGGCCCCCGATTCAGATCTCCCCTCGGCTCCACTCCATTCCTCCTCGTCTCCTTCTCCCCTCCGGCCACTCCAGCAGCACCCGCGGCGGCGGGCAATGGAGGCCATCCGGAAGCAGGCCTCCAAGTTCCGGGAGCAGGTCGCCCGGCAGCAGCAGGTGAGGACACCGCCGCACCCCGTCGCCCAACTCTCATGATTCCCCTGGATCTACCACTCTGCTCTCCTGTCAGCGCGTTCGCATCCGGTTCCCTAGCCGTGTCCGATCGGGGGATCTCCCTCCCGTCGCCGGGTTGATAGACCACTGACGCCGCGTTCCTGTTCGCAGGCCGTCCTGAAGCAGTTCGGCGGCGGGTACGGCGCGGACGGCGTGTTTGCGGACGAGGCCGAGGCGCAGCAGCACACCAAGCTCGAGAAACTCTACATCTCCACCCGCGCTGCCAAGGTGATGCGGATGACCCCCTTATTACATTCTCGATTGGCCTCTGCATGGTCTAGGTTCTGCTTGCTTACAAACGCCTTGTTTCTTCATTTCCTTGCAGCACTTCCAAAGGGACATAGTTCGCGGCGTGGAAGGCTACATTGTCACCGGGTCCAAGCAAGTCGAGATCGGTAAACAGCTGAATTTCCCATTTCTCAGCGACAATTACGTGTGCAAGTGAAGTGCGCACCCGGAATTTGAATTGGCATGGAAGAAGTGTAATGTGGCTGGTTGGTTGGTTTGCAGGGAACAAGTTGTGTGAGGATGGGAAGAAGTACGGTACTGAGAACACTTGCACCAGTGGGAGCACGTTGTCGAAGGCAGCATTGAGTTTCGCCAAGGCACGGTCCCTGATGGAGAAGGAGCGGGGCAACTTGCTGAAAGCCCTGGGCACCCAGGTATTGCCATTTATAGGGGTTTTTCATTCACGTAACCTAACATATGTATGCATGAGTATATGTGTGAAATGAGTTACCGTTGCATTGTCCGTTACACGTGGAATAGTTAATTTATTTAAGTGGACCTGGGGAATGCATTGAGGATTTGATGCATGTAGATGGTTTTTGGACCGATATGCCAGTTAGTGTAGAATAAAACTAACATTTGCGTCTTATATTTTTTCCTTCTTTTACGCGGTCACATGTTGTGCGGATAAGATTGCGCTATATTCTGTGTTTTTACTAATCGAATAGCTTGCATGCTTGCAATCATATTCATAGTGAGAACAATCAAGTAATTGAATATGTAGCTACTAATTTCCTTATTCGGCCACCAGTGGCGCGTCATCCTTGCATATTGTATTATTATCCATTTATCTTACTTAAACCTGCACTGTGTAAGTAACACCTACTTTTACCAGGTGGCGGAACCGTTGAGGGCTATGGTTATGGGAGCTCCTTTGGAGGATGCTCGCCACCTTGCCCAAAGATATGACAGAATGCGCCAAGAAGCTGAAGCACAGGTTATTTCACTTCCAATAATTATGTAATATATTTCCCTTTGTTTGCTCATACCCTTCACTCGACAAGAAACCGGATCCATTGTCTCCTTTTGTTCTGTAATTAATACATGAATGGTAAAGATGGCGTAGCAAAACTATAGTAGTTCATTCACATAAGATTTCCCATAGTAAAAAGATGGAATCTGATAACCAAGATGTATATTTCAGAGTATAAGGGTGGGTAGATGTTTTGAAAGTATCACATAGGTTGCAGGTAACTCAATCTTTATAGTATAGATACGCAACGCTTATCCTTAATGCATCAAGTGTACAAAAGTTTTTATGATTAACATACTTCAGGCATTCAGCACTACCCTATGCAAATCAAGCTCAGGTCAAATCTTTAGCTTAGCTAGCTGGGCACAACATTATCTCACTTTCTATTTTCTGCTCTAGAATTTAATAAGTTCAAAGTTGACTAGTTCTCTTTTCAGTTGAGTTGTAACTTGTAAGGCTACAACATGTTGCATCAACGCCACAGGAAATTAGTTGAGAACTTTAGGCATGAACAAATCAAACAATTATGTAGTATTTTGTTTTTTAGACACTGTGCAGCATGGTGGTACATAAAAAGCTTCAGTTCATATTATATTTTCCATATTTGACGATATGCTAACCAGAAAAACCCAGTATGAAACAACATTGTTCAGAATTCTTCTTCATTCTTTCTTAACTCCGCTTTAAGCTATTGATCAGCCACTCACATTTCCCATTTTTCCTCACAATTTAATATTATTATTGCACTATAATATGAAATCACGCAGGCATGGTGTACTGCGTTTTTGTTGTCCCTGCAAGAAACTTAGAAGTTGTTTATGGGTTCTACAGGCTATTGAAGTTTCAAAGCGCCAAATGAAATTAAGAGAGACGTCTGGAAATGGTGATATGATTTCAAGGCTAGAGGCAGCTGAGTCGAAGTTGCAAGAGTTGAAATCAAATATGGGAGTTTTGGGCAAAGAAGCTGTTGCAGCAATGACTGCTGTTGAAGCCCAACAGCAAAGGCTGACACTGCAGCGACTTATTGCATTGGTACATGCTTTGTTTAGTCATGTGACTTGGGTCACTTGATTGTTTTCTTGATTGGCTTGGATTTTTCTATTGCGTCACATAACACTTGTTCACATAAATTGAAGGTTGAATCTGAGAGAAATTACCACCAAAGAGTCCTTCAAATTCTTGACCAACTTGAAAGAGAGGTACTGATGGTTCATTGTTTTTTCATTAGATCCTTACCACACTTGTATTAAAGGAACTCTACATCTGTGAGAATATCTGGTTTGTGGTGGTGCCTAATTCAGCATTTTTATTTTGCAGATGGTATCTGAGCGCCAAAGAATAGAAGGAGCACCTCCTCCGGTGGTTGAGAGTTCCATGCCACCACCACCTGCATATGAAGAAGTCAATGGTATATTCATGAG
This sequence comes from Eragrostis nindensis, assembly GCA_012490785.1. Lineage (NCBI taxonomy): Eukaryota > Viridiplantae > Streptophyta > Magnoliopsida > Poales > Poaceae > Eragrostis > Eragrostis nindensis. The sequence goes on along the minus strand of JAAXCT010001379.1, from coordinate 132,115 downwards.
AAATCCGACAGTCGCAGAATTGGTCGAGACTGTGGAGTATTTCTTGGCTGAGGTAACTTCATCACAGCACCAAGTTTTCTTTCTTTTTCTTTTTGGCTTGCGATCTCTTTATTTTACTCTTGATAATCGTGATATGTATTGTCATCTTTCTTTGGCAGGCCATCCAGTCATATCGCGCTGAGAGTGAAACTGAGCTCAACCTTTCAGCTGGTGACTACATTGTGGTCCGGAAGGTATTGTCTATTTGAAGTGTAGTAGTACACCTTCCGCAGCTTACCCCACATCAACACTCTGATACTGATTGCTCAAAATCGGTTGCTTGGAATGCTTCTTAGCTTGAGCCCATATGCAACATCTTTGCTGCAACCAGCTTTAAATTGATTGCTTGCTCAAATGCATCAGTCTTTATACACAAATTTGATCACTCTACCTCTGCCAATAACTAAATCAGGTGTCAAAAAATGGATGGGCGGAAGGTGAATGCAGAGGGAAAGCTGGCTGGTTTCCGTCCGACTACATTGAAAAACGGGAACGCGTGCTTGCAAGCAAAGTTGCGCAAGTCTTCTAGTCGTTTTCACTGAGATATACATATCCCCCAGCGTTGTACAATCTGTAACATGTTCGTTATCTTCAAAGACAGGAAAGATCTGCATTTCACTGTAATGTCCCTGTTGGATGGCTTCTGTATTCTTCTATTATATCCGGTCAATATATATATATCCATACTTCTGTTTGTTTGTCTTGCAACACAAAACTATATCTGTCCATGCATGCCAAAATTGTCCGGGCAATGTAGTCCCAATTTTTACGAATTATATGCATCAATTAGAAAGCACGCTTTCCCCAGTGAAAATTATAATTCCTGTTTATTTGCATTTCAAGGCAGCTGCATGTGTGTCCTGTTTCATGTTTTGTGGTCATTGACAGATAAGGACAGACTCCCAAAAATCGTTATCCCCTTCTACTTCGTCTCCGAGAGTTCGAGGCCTCGCCGCTTGCTATACCCTCCTGGCCTCCTGAACTCGCCGCCTCGTCGGCATTTCGTCGAACATCATGGCAGCAGCAGCGGCGGCGGTCACCCTCCTCCGCCTTCCTCTTGCCCGTCTCTCCACCCACCTGCGCTCCCTTCCTTCTCCTCGTCTCCCGCCCCCTCGCCTATGCATCGCCAGGTCCCATCGCCTCCACTCGTCCCTGGGCCACGGCCCGGCTGCCGCGGCAGCAGCCGAAGCCGACGAGGCGGTAGCTGCGCCGAACGCGGAGGAGGAGTTGGTTGATGCAACCGAGGAGACTCACGAGGAGACTTCGGCTGAGGCCGAAGCGGCGGAGGAGGCGCCCCGGTCTTTCGTGCTCCCGCGGCTGCCCCGGCCGAAGCTGACTGTGAAGGAGCGTAAGGAGCTGGCCTCGTACGCGCACGGCCTCGGGAAGAAGCTCAAGTCGCAGCAGGTTGGCAAGTCCGGCGTCACGCCCTCTCTCGTCTCTGCCTTCACAGACAACCTCGAGTCCAACGAGCTACTCAAGGTATAAGCGCAATGCCCCCACCCCCCACCCCCAATACAGGGTTAGTGTTAATCGGTATTGCCTTGTTCCTAGAAAGGACATTGCACGCAGTTTCAGTAGTTCATACTTCATAGAAATGACAATATAATATATGCCCCAGATAAACTAGGAATTATGGCCATTGCAAGATTTCTCCGAGAACTATCTGTTGTGTCAACATGCTGGCAGCTGGCGCCTGGTCGTTGGTTTTTCTTACCCTGAATTAATAGACAGGATAGTCCAATTCTCCGGGTAGTTGGTTTTGGTTACCCTTAATTACTAGGTGAATTCCCCGCGCGTTGCTACGGGAATTAGGGTGCAATTTCAGACGTGGTGGATGAATTAAGTAAATACAGGGAATCTGCAGCGGGAATTTGTAGCTAAGTATTTCTAATTATTAGTTCTATTATAGCATAAATGTTGGTATATAAACATAAGCTCCCTGAAAGATGGAAAATATTGTACTTTTTGTGTGCCTAAATGCATGGAGGAGAAAAATATGGTTGAAATAGGTTCTGGTCCATTCTGCTTTCCTAACTTCAGTATCTTCTTATGCTGCTGCAAAAGATTAGTACAATGACATGGAACCATTTCTTGTACACCCAATATCTGCCTAAAACGGAAGCATATAATGACATCCATGGGTGATGTGGTGCCCATTCTTATTTTTGAGCTGAAACTGATCTGAACTGTCACACATGGAACCATATTTGACATGCAGAGCTAGATAGGCAAAATACTTTGAACGAACAAAAATAGATAATTGCCCTTTGAAATTGGTTTATTTTATTTGGTTGAGACATTTCATTAAGGATCTGACAGAGAAGATATGGAGACACTTCGCGTTGAAATAATTTAAGGTTCTCTCATTTCGTACCGACAGACAATGTGAAGACTCTTGCTCTGAAATCATTTAAGGTCATGTCATTTTTTAAGCAACCGGTAGAGAGAAGATAGGAGGGTAAAGCAAGTTTGATCTGTTATAATAATGCCGAATTAAATCTGAATTCCAGAACACTAACCTTTGTTGCATGCATAAAAATGAATAAAATCACAAATAGTTCCTTACTTCAGTGAAAGCGCATCAATTTGTGAGAAGAAGCTACATTTTTTTTTTTGACCGAAGTCAGTAGGGGAAACCCCAACCTTTTTTTTTTAACTTTTTTTTTATTCCAGCCTGGTTATTCGCTCCCATGAGGAGTTGAACCCAGGTCTGCTAGATGCTACTACTCAGGTGCTCTAACCACTAGGCTAGAGGCCCTTTCACAAGAAGCTCCATTTTATGCTGCTGATACTGGGTGGCCACTGCCAAAGTTAATCCAGATGGCATGAAGGTATAAAACGGCAGTATAATTTGAATAAATAAGTAAATAATTCGTATTTTTAAATAACATAAAAAAGTACCTACTATGAGCCCCATCGCACATGCTCCATAGAATTGGAAAAAGGCAAGAGAATGTGGATTAAATAGAGTACTCAATGCTATTTTCTGGTAAATAAAAAGATCACAACTTGTGAGCATGCATAATCTTCTACAACTGTAGGAAATGAAATTGGATACAAATGCGGGCATCCAAGTGTTATATTAAGTGTGCACAAAACTAAAACAAAATTGAAGAAAAATCTCCGCAGACCTGCAAAGTCAATAATCTGATTATCGGACTTGGCATAAATTGATAATGGCATTCTAGATCTCCTGCTTGAGATAATCTGTAACAACACATCAACCAATGTCAGAGGGGATAGCAAATAAAAGAATTCCAATAGTTACGGCTACTGTGTGAAGCAAAATAAAAACACAGAAAGACACATACTTTCACTCATGTATTAGGACGTAGAAGACACCAAGTAGGTTATCAGTATGCAATAGACAGAAATTTAGGATGATAAGGACAAAATCAGCAGACCCTTCAACAATCCTATGATTCCTTCTATGCTTATCTCCGTAGTCTAATTCCTTTTGAAAAAAAAGAAGAGAGATGAGGTAGGTATAACCCTTGAGGATGATGGGGTCATTAAGGTTTACAGAATTGCCACTGCTGCAGCCCAGCATGAAGTTGTGCAGATGCAGATCATTGCATTGTGAGAACAGGAGGGATGGTTTGTCTGCCTCATCAGGAGGAGAAATCTATATGAAGCCATGCAAATGCCAACCAAAGAAAATAATGGCCTCAGATTAATTGTGGTCTTGACTGACCATAATCCCATCAGTCGCAAGAGGGTCCAATGAGGAAAAAAACAGCTAATGCAGTGGACCGTTTTATTCAGGAGTTGTATGTAGGAGTAAAGGAAAGAAACTGAAGCCAATGGATTGAATGTCACATGGGTGTGTAGATGTGAAAATAAGGTGATGACCTGACGGTGATAAACAATTGAGGTGATCTGGCTCAATGTGGTTGCAAAGAATTAGAAGTTAATGATGTTTAGTAGGTTGCCTTTATAAAAAGATATATTGTTTAGACAGGATAGTCCAATTCTCCGAAGTTGGAACTTTCGTTGGGTCTCTTAACTGGTACAATAGGTGGCAGCAGTGGTGGAGCCAGCACCACAGCATGTTGTGATACAGGTGCTATCGTGTCTTTTACTACCACAAGGAGTTTTACCTCCCTGTAGTGCCTTGGTCTGCACTCAGGGAAGGAAAAATGTGGCATTGCTTAGAAGCTGGACGGAGCAAGAAAGCTAGATGTTCAAAAATTGTTTTGGAGGTAGGGGGTGACAGAGCCCAGGTTGGCCGATACCTGGCTGTGCCCATGGGTGGCAGGTTCAAATGGTACGGACCCTAGACTATGGCTTATGATAAGTCTGAGGAATAATGGGCATAGCTCTGATGGGCTGATTTCTTTTTTCATTGGGAACATTCTAACTTCTGCATTGGGAACTTTCTTTGCACTCGAAGTTCTTTTCGTTCCAAAACTACCTTTCAAAAAGCCATATACTTGTGAAGTTATCTGACCATGTACATATACATATTTAGTATATAAACCACAAAGGTCAACATTGTTATGAAATGAAACCAATGTTAGATATCCACCCAAAAGTGACGGTAAACTCGAGAATCCTATGTTCTGACGACCCGGGAAGACACTTTTGTTGGAATTGGGTAGCTTTGTGCTTGTTGGTGTCTTAATACTTCTGATTGCATGTTTATGATTTCCATCTTACCTATGGGAAAGATGTCGATAAGACTGTAAGATTTGCTATATCTTTGTCCCTTTCTCGCTCTCTTTTCCTTCACCATAGTTCTCATAGCTTTTAGGTCTTCTCACCACCAATTGTATGCTATGACAGCTAAAGATTCATGGGAACTGTCCTGAGGAGCTACCAGATGTGATAATGAAACTTGAAGAGTCAACAGGATCTGTCGTTGTTGATCAGATTGGCCGCTCGGTTATTCTTTATAGACCTAGCAGCAGCAAGATGAAGAAAAGGCAAGAGGTTACTAAAAGTCCTAGGAGATTTGTAAAATCTGAAGAAGCATTGGAAGAAAGTCCAAGAACCATTACAGGCAAAAGATTTTTCAAGTCTGGATCAACATTCAGGACTCAACAGAAGAGAAGACCCATGGCATCCAAGGGATCATCATACAGCCGAGGGTAGGAGCAACATAATGATTTGTCCTTGCTTTCTTGTCTGGAGAGATCATATAAAGTTTAGACAAACTAATTGGATGATGGACATTAGTGCTTAGTTTTGTGCCAGTAAGCATTGGCTCCATGTAGTTTGGTGCACCAGACCGAATTCTGATATAATCTAAATGATCTACACATCTGACTTACTCCAATAAAATTGTCACATTTTTTCCTCCTTCCATGTCTTGGAGATCATCACATTTTAACTCTTGTCTTTTGAATCTGGTCCTCCAAAACTTATCACAGGAACATGCGTTGTTCTTCATTTTTACCTCTTGCAACTGGTCCTTCAAATCACAGCAGAGGACCATCCATCATCATTTCCTTCAAACCACCCTCTATTATCTTTTAACAACTACTCTTTTGTTTTTCTTCTTTTACGTGACGACAAGGACAAAAAATTGAGATATTAAGCACTGAGCTGTAAGCCTGTAACCCTATCTTGGATTTTTGCAATTTCATTAATTGTTGTGTTTGATGTTTGACTTGGACTGAGCAATGCAAAGAATCAGTGCTTAGCTCCATATCTCCCTTTGTCCTAAATCGTGACCATCAGTTCAACAACCATCTTAGCAATACAGCCAAAGACAGTCGAGAAGGCAGTAGACTGGTGAAATGTTATGGACACTTTGAATTTTTAAGGTCACGTGTATCAGCTAAATGTGTTACATGTGTGCCCAGTTTTTATTTCTAATTGACCGCCCGCCATCAAAGAACATTGAAGCCTTTTGCAGGTTGGTGAATCAATATGATGATGTCATGAACTCCACTCTTCATATTCTTATATGATTTCAGACACTTCGATGCACCATCAGGTTTCTCTCTTTCTTATTGCTCTGCCTTTTGGGTTTTCCCATGTCTTGGATGCCATATCGTTGCTCCAAGTCATGGTTGTTGGTGAGAATTTCATTATCCTTGACTTCTTTTTGGGCTGTACTTGAATTACTGGAACCATAAGGTGAATTGATACTTCAAAGCCTGAAAATTTCCTTCAACATCTGGGATTCAGTTCCCATTGGCTGTTGAATTGGTCTAAAGACGCAAACCGTAACAATGGAAACTTGTATGTTATGAAGTCATTGATACTATTAATGTTAAACGAAAGTCAAGGCTACCATCAGCGTCGATTTTATAGCATTCTTTTTTGTCACATTCAGCTTCTCCATCTAAGACTAACCTTCCTATTTCTTACTCTCATTCTTGTTTCTTCCCTCCCCGTTGATGATTAGTCATCCCATATATTGCACAAGTTGCTATAAAATTATTTGGAATCCCGAAAACTTCTGGTATTCTGTACGAATAATCACACAAGTAGCTAGAACTTTCTTCGGACAATATGGACAACAGACAGTGACAATGTGGAGATACCACAATCAACAGATCTGGGCATCGATTCGGCCCTGGCTTGATGGAGAGAAGCTGCAACCACATGAAAGCAACTCATCGGTAGGCCATTATGCTGCGCCTTACTCGTCTCTGTAGAACAACTCCCTTTACGTGAGAGCAAAAACTCATGACCAGACATGCTCTAGTCGTGACATGTCCCCGGTGCTTTCTACCTACAAGACATAAAATAGAAGTTGAGATGTTTACGGGAGCTAGCAAAGATACAAAGCAAATGGCAGTGATGAACTGACGGGTGACGACGATGTCTGGTTTGGCCTTCCATTTTGCTACCGCAGGAAGCAATGCCTGAGGAGGAGGCTCTTTTTATGCTGCAAAATGCCTTTTAACCCCACCCAGCTGCTTCCAGAATTCTAGTTCAGTGCAGCTATCAGATAGGTAGGCTACCATCTTCAGTTAAGCTCCATGGTCACCAAGAACAAAAAGAGAACTGGGGAAAAAGATCAACATATCTACCTACAGTTATGTTACTGTTAGGATCGTAAGAGTGGTGTGGAAATAATTATCACTCATTTCGATTACGACACCAAAATGTTGATATGATTATTACCTCTGAAACTGGGTGCAGTTCAACATGATATGCATATATACATCGCATTGTTGTCAAAGGTCTGCACAACGCAAAGCATGTCTGTCAAGAATACAGTTGAAACCTCAAAGTATATACATGCGAAAAAGAAAAGTTGCCTTCCAAGAAAACAACAACCTACAGGTGGGAGGAACGATGTACGGATGACAGGGACATTATAGCTAGTAAATTTAGGGTTCCTTTTGCATTGTTTTGATGATTGCAGTGTGGTTAGTGGCGTGCATATAGATATATACCTTTGAAATATTTTTGTAAGCTTTTGCTCGAAAAAGAGAAATTGTAAGCCATGCGTCATGCTTAAAACAGAGCCACGCAATCACGCAATATATTCGAACGAATAAATTACTGAAAGAAAACTACTCCATTGGGTTTGATCTGTGATAGTGTATGAGAATGATGAGTTGTTGATCGAGGACACATCATCATTAGGATCTGCACTGCCAGATAAATTTAGTCGATGAAAAGGCAAGGGGCTGCTTTCAGGCGCTGCGTTTCAAGGGCCCACGTATATTCTATGCTTTGCTGGCCTGATGATGTGCAATGCTTATGCCAACAAGCAGCGGATCCATTGCCGGCAACATGAAGTTAGCCATCTCCTTCACTACTGATTCTTAAGAATTTTACAAAGCGTCGTCATGTATGCTTGGATAGATAAGGTGTGTTCGAACTGTTCTTGATGCAACATAATATTCTGGTAATCTGGCGTAAAGGGTTTGGCATGTCAATGACTTTGTGATCGATTTGACTGTTTTCACAAGGATAATATATACAAACTGATGTCTTTATTACTTCGTTGAGAGTTGATGCCAGGATTACGTGGTAATGACGATGCTCGCTGCTGTAGCTAGTTGCTCGCCGTAACCACAACATTTGCAAGTTGCAACAGTAAAACTGAGTTTTGTCGCCACTCCTTGTATTATATAGCAATCTTTCCGATTAGGTATGTCCATAAAGGGGCCAATGGAGTGTCCGTGGGCTCAGGGGACCCACCCGCTAGGACGGATGGGCCCAAATGCCACTTAAACGGTAACCCTGGCCCTGCTGCTGCTTGCTTAGCTCGGCAGCTACACCAACAACACGATTAAGAAAATAAATTTTTTCCCCAAAAAAAGGAAAAAGTAAAAATCTTTGTCCCTCTGTTCACACCACGCCGCCAACGCCGTGGCTTTTGATCTGCTCTGGCCATGACTTGACCAAGCTGCGACCCTGAGACAGCTAACGCCGTGCGCATGCCGCCGCCGTGCGCATGCAGTGAGCAGGTCACTGGACGGGTTTCTGCTGTACACACTAGTCCTACGTGCTATACTAGCTAGGAAGTTCAGAGATCACATGCGCACGGCAACCTGGTCGCCTGAGCTCTGGTCACAGGGGCCGAGCGCTTGCTTGGTTGGTAGGAGGGTGTCGTCGAGCGCCACCACGTCAGTATCCAGAGAGTGAAAGTCACTGGAACGGTGCAATGAGCGGCGGACCCACGGGGTGGTCCAAGTAGGCCTCGGCATACCCGAAAACCGGCGGTTCAGCTCAATTGGAGCACTGTTCATGCACTGTTTAGTACTGTTTATACACTGTTCATAACTGTTTTCTCTACTGTTTACGCACTGTGCATACCCAGATTCATTGGTCTGGGTCCGCCTTGATGGATCTATTCTTTATAGAGCATTTGGTGTATATACTACTCTATCTGTTTTCAATTGGTCTTAACATCATCTAATTAAAATTGAAGGTTCATTTTTGGTCTTACCTGGACGGTGCATTCTTTGAATATGCATAAGGTCGCTGAAGCTGTAGTTGGTAAGGTCTCTGCAGATCGTAGCTGTCATGGTTTTAATTTTCTACGGTACTGGATGTGAAGTATATACGCTAGCATGGACAACGAAACAATCTTCATTTCATTTTGCAGCATAGTAAGAAACACCACATGCTCTGCATGCGAGGGCATTTTGTCAAAGGATAACGTTTCAGCAGCACGAAAGCACATTTGGCGCCGTGAGGAAGGACGCGTCGACAACGCAAAGTTCAACAAGAGCAAACAGTAGGCGCGGAAGAAAACGGGTGATATTTTTCCGCCATTCTTTGAAATCACTTATCGTCGGTTGATTGTTCTTGCCGGACGACAGTGATGGTTAATTTAGCATGCAGAATCCAAAAAGCCAGGAAGCAAGGAATTTTCGTTGTTCTAGCTAAACATCGTCTCAGTTTCTGGTAAGCGAGTGAGATTTTTCTGCCTTGGCGAGGTCAGCATCTTGTAACTAACTAGGCACGTCACAGACATAGATGGCGCGCGGGCCGTGAAAGGCCTGTAGTCTAATGGTTACAAGAGTCTTAGTAGTACTTCGGATCTTGAGTTTGACTCTTCGTGGGAGGAAATTTTCTAAAATTTAACGGCGTTGTGCTTTCAGCAATAGGCAACGTGACCGTTGACAGCGAGGCGCCAGTGGTGACTTCGTCAATCTTGAGGATATGCCGGCTCAGTCTTCGAAGATGCTCATAGGGGTAGGGTTTGCATATGCGCATTTATAGGGGTGAGTGTGCGTGCGTTGTGAGTGTTTGAGTTGTAGAAGAAAAATGGGCGCGGGCTAGTGATTAGTAAATTTAGATTTGGTGATTCACTGTTTTCAGTTCTTGGATATACTTGAAGGTGCAGACTGCTTTATCGATCAGTAGCGGGAAGGCATGTTTGGTCGACCAAACCACATGATGGCCGTACCGTAGAAAGCGTTTATCTTTTGATGGAGAGTAGAAAGTACTCATGCATCTAGAGTTACTTTGAGGAAAATCTAGGGCACATGCACATATTGACCCTCCAAGTATATAGACAACTCTACTACTGATGGTTGGAAGGGTGCAATCTTGATGCAGCACCTTATTAGCATATCTTTTTCTATATTAATTGTCTAACCTGATGATGCATGGGATAAGGTTCTTCCACCTAATCATCCTAAGATTCCTAACTTAAGAGCACATCAGAGGAAATCTTCCCCTCAGCGATCTTATTTGCTTTTCACGTACTTATTGTAGATCTTTTGTCAAACACGGACCCAGCCAGTTTTTGAATACGCACCAGCCTGATTTTATTACTGACATAGTGGGACTGCGCTACCAAGAGACAATAAAGATTGACAGGAGGGGATGCAAATTTCGCAACCACTGGACATGCGCACTTCGGCACTTGCTACAATATGACTACTCGTGATCCATCCAAAAAAAACATATTAATTCTGGCTGATTAAAATTTTCCAGTGGATGGAGTAGCCATCCATTTGGCAGAGATACTATACAAGATTCCATGGCCAACCAAGTGATCATGCTGCAGTTCAAAAAAAAAAAAGTGATCATGCTGCATCCATGATTCATTCTTCAAGCATGGCTTCGCCAAATACCAATAGAGCATGGGTATGTAATGGGTCCACTTCAACAGGTAGCTTTTCACTATCTTGGATTAAATAAATTAAAGGGATAAAGTCCATTTTACTCCCTTCAAGTTTGGCCCAATTAAACTATATAGAAATGAATGAATGTTTAGTCAAACTCCAGCGTGTTATATATATACTTCTGAACAATTCGAGACGTTTGTGTTGATTGCTGAACTAGTTCGCGCTGTCATTTTGCCGGCCAGTGCCATGCGCTTACTGGACTTGATCTTCTTAACCGTTTGATCTGGTCATTAAAGAGCAAAATTCCAATGCGACCGCTTACAAGCTGAGATCAACACGAAACTAGCACTAGCATATGCACACAAAATTGCTGATGAAATGCAAGGATAGCCTACCATAGACAGTAGGAAAAGGTTAAAAATATTAAAGCGTCCAACCAATATATTCAGCCTGTTCGGTTGAAGGCTGCTGCTACTGTTTACTGTAGCTGCTGTTGGAGAAATAACTGAGAACACTGTAGCTGCTGGAAGCAGCACTGTAGCCATGTGAGGGGGGAAAAGCAGCAGCAGCAGCAAGCCAAACACGCCCATTATTATATCATTCAGGCATTACTGTACTCATAGGCTGAGTTTGCAACAAAAGGTTTGAAACATGATGTTGCAGGCAACACTGTATACTTCCTCCATCCACAGATATAAGGATTACTTGACTTTCAGCCACTTCGTTAGACCACTCGTCTTATTCAAAAAAATTTATACAAATATTATTTATTTCATAATAACTTGTTTTATCATTAAATACTTTAAGTATGAGTTATTTATTTTTGTATTTTTATAACTTTTTTGAATAAGACGAAGCGGTCAAATGAGTTGGCTGAAAGTCAAAGAATCCTTATAATTGTGGGTGGAGGAAGTAAATGTCTTAGAAGATTTGATTTTGTAGGAATAAATTACTAAGGAAAAATCAAATAGTTGGCTTGTTATTAATTGCTACTTCTTAATTGGAGCCTTTCTATATGTATATCCATCCAAGCTACTCGTACCGTATTGAATCCATTGGTGGGGATCGCTCTAGATTTCAGTTTCCTTGGCTAGCTAGTTTTTCTCTCCTTTTCTTTTCTTTTGCGGATGAGCTAATTTTCCTTGCTAATCTAAAGTCTTCCTCCTCACCTACTCCTCCGACTCTTATATAAACCCTGCACCCTTCCCCGTTTCTCCTCAGCTCTATCCCAAGAGCGTTACACCACCTATCAACACAAAACCCCAAAACGAGTTAATAAGGGGGAGAAAAGAGAGAGAGGAGATTTCTTCTTAATTAAAATCGATCGATGGCCTCCTTGGTAGTAGAGATCGCCATGGAGTGGCTGCAAGAGCCCCTGAGCTGGGTGCTCCTGGCCTCCTTGGCCTTCGTTCTCCTCCAGCTCCGGCGGCGCGGCAAGGCGCCGCTCCCGCCGGGCCCGAAGCCGCTGCCGATCGTGGGCAACATGAACATGATGGACCAGCTGACCCACCGCGGGCTGGCGGCGCTGGCCGAGCAGTACGGCGGCCTGCTCCACCTCCGGCTGGGCCGGCTGCACGCGTTCGCGGTGTCGACGCCGGAGTACGCGCGCGAGGTGCTGCAGGCGCAGGACGGCGCCTTCTCGAACCGGCCGGCGACCATCGCCATCGCGTACCTGACCTACGACCGCGCCGACATGGCGTTCGCGCACTACGGGCCCTTCTGGCGCCAGATGCGCAAGCTGTGCGTGATGAAGCTCTTCAGCCGGCGCCGCGCCGAGACGTGGCTGGCCGTGCGCGACGAGTCGGCGGCGCTGGTGCGCGCGGTGGCGCGGTCCGCCGGCGCCGGCGAGGCCGTGAACCTGGGCGAGCACATCTTCAACCTCACCAAGAACGTCATCTTCCGCGCCGCCTTCGGCACCCGCGACGGCGAGGGGCAGGACGAGTTCATCGCCATCCTGCAGGAGTTCTCCAAGCTCTTCGGCGCCTTCAATATCGGCGACTTCATCCCGTGGCTCGGCTGGATGGACCCGCAGGGGATCAACCGCCGCCTCCGCGCCGCCCGCGCCGCGCTCGACAGGTTCATCGACAAGATCATCGACGAGCACATGAAGCGGGGCAAGAACCCGGACGACGCCGACGCTGACATGGTCGACGACATGCTCGCCTTCCTCGACGAGGTCAAGCCGGCCGGCAAGGCCGCCGCCGGCGAAGACGACCTGCAGAACACCCTGCGCCTCACCCGGGACAACATCAAGGCCATCATCATGGTACGTACACGTGTCCTTTCCCTTCTTCCCCTACGTCACGCAACGCAAATCCCGGGATTTTCACTGTTTTTAGAAAGTTTTTAACCTGTGCAAAGATGACGCGTCCTGGTGACCAAGGGACATGAACATTGGCACGCACCGGCACCATAACTAGGCCTGTAGGAGTACAACCTGTGTGCCTGGTTTAATTCTCTCTATAAATGGCATGCATGTGTCCGACGTTCGTAGTAGGTGTGATTTGGCCAGATATACGTATACCGGAATGCTATTAATTATTGGTCTAGGTGTAATCCTGTAGAGCATCGGTCTATATATGCATTCATGGCTAGATATCTTTGGCAATGAATTAATTATTCGTACTGATATCTCGACGGTAGGCGTAGGTCCAACACCGACGACCAACGAGCATACAAAATGATAGTGAAGATCATGAGCGTTTGCTTGTCCTCATCACCATATAAAATCCAGGATACCCGAGTAACCCGACTCCGACCCTCAGACAACAAACGTCACGCGTCCTCACCTCACGTGTTAGGCCGGGGTCTCTGTACGTGTACGTACGTGTATATCGTAGTCATTAGAAATGTGTTAGATTCAAATCCATCTTTGCAGCCGCAGAGTTAATTAGCTAGCTCACGAACTCTAATTAAGTCAGGCATTTTTTGTTTACGCTTGACACATTCCTTTCTTGGTCCCGATTCATCTACGCAAATACGCACAGTACCTACGTGGACAGGAATACATGACATGCTGGCGACTGTCACGGTCGATGTGTGTACATGCATACACTTTTTTTGCTTTAATATAATATGTATGCATTTTATTTGCTCCATATCTCACTGTAGAAAGAGTCCACACCTTCAAGCTTCAACGGTGACGACCACGGGTATATGCCTAGGTCTATTCATGTCGCATGCATCCTTTTTCTACTTGTTCATACGCCCTCCTTTGGCCCTTGCTGTCTAAGATATTCGTAGCTAGAACTTAGATCTAGCCACATGTTCGGACCGGTAGGTAAAGCGTTTTGAAAACTCCTTTTTCTTTGGTTCATGGCCGTAATTCTAGCCTCACCAATTAAAGTGTTACTGTTACACTTTTTTTTTGCGGATCGTGCATACTCTTTTCGTAGGATTTAACTGTCAGTATATATGTCTTGTTTATTTACTGCAATATGTACGCATTAGGCCCAATGTTTCAAGTTACTCATCTAGCGCTTGATTGATCCCATGCGTAGCACTCACTTCCTCGTACAAAAACGGTGACACTTTCTCAAGCACAAGGTTGGACGACCATTCAACCTTTTTTTAGAATAATGGAAAAAAACGAGCTACAGCCGACCATTCAACTTTTGCATATACTATTCTTATTTTTCGTGGACCTTTATTGTGGTTTCTTTTTGTGTGTTGAAAATGAAACACGAAAAGCTTCCACGATTGAACCAGCCACTATATTCGAGACGGTACATGCATGCAAGTCACATTCCGAATCTTTATCACCTGACGTCACAACCGATAAGTTCTGGCCATCTTGGTGGCCACATGTCACCCTTCTCCAAAGTAAAAGCAACACTTGACTCCAACCGCTCCCCTACTTGTACCAACCGCTTGTGTTTCTTAAGTGTCAAGGTAAACAATATTAGTATTGCAAGCGTGTAACATTTCACCAAACGTAAAGTCACCACGGCTCTTTATTATTTGTAACATTTGAACCGGTGATAAACGCTCGCGTAATCTTGTTTATCTCATCTATGGTGTGAAGTAGATGTACACTTGTGTACGTCGCACATTTTTTTTGTACCAATAGGAATAAACAATGCACTTTATTTGTAAGATTACATCACAAGAAAGATTATTGACATCGATCGCCTGAAAAAATGTTACTGTGGAATAAGACATGCATTGAATTACTCAATGAAGTACCGGTCCACATTGGTACGACCACGTTGCGTGACTAGTAGGAATCAAATGGTTTATTTAAACCATTTTGGTTGTTCGTGATTCATTTAGTTTTATTTTAAAACCATATTAATTACGTCTCTGGTAAGAGAAAAATGTGGTTCAATAACATGACATGGGTGCATCTGGTTGGTGGATGGATGCAGGACGTGATGTTCGGCGGGACGGAGACGGTGGCGTCGGCGATCGAGTGGGCGTTGGCGGAGATGATGCACAGCCCCGACGACCTCCGCCGCCTCCAGCAGGAGCTCGCCGACGTGGTGGGCTTCGACCGGAACGTGAACGAGTCGGACCTGGACAAGCTCCCCTTCCTCAAGTGCGTGGTGAAGGAGACGCTCCGGCTGCACCCGCCGATCCCGCTGCTCCTCCACGAGACGGCCGAGGACTGCGTGGTGGGCGGCTACTCCGTGCCCCGGGGCTCCCGCGTGATGATCAACGTGTGGGCCATCGGCCGCGACCGCGCCTCGTGGAAGGACGCCGACGCGTTCCGGCCGGCGCGGTTCGCGCCGGCCGGCGAGGCCGCCGGGCTCGACTTCAAGGGCGGCTGCTTCGAGTTCCTGCCCTTCGGCTCCGGCCGGCGGTCGTGCCCGGGCACGGCGCTGGGGCTGTACGCGCTGGAGCTCGCCGTCGCGCAGCTCGCGCACGGCTTCGACTGGGCGCTCCCCGACGGCATGAAGCCGGCGGAGCTCGACATGAGCGACATCTTCGGCCTCACCGCGCCGCGCGCCACCAGGCTCTACGCCGTGCCCACGCCACGGCTCAACTGCCCCTTGTTCTGATGAGAGCTTGGCGTGCGCAACGATTCGTGTCCTTCATGAGCGTGGTGTTCGTTCAGGGGCTGCGCCAATGGAGGAGTGTGGTTGCTTCCTCTGTATTTTGTTTTGCACCTTTTCTTTTTCCTTCTTTTTGTTCAAATCATTCTGATACTCTAGGGCAATAAGGGGACTCCCCTTGGCTAGCTGCATGCATGGTTAGGGTAAAGATTAAGCTGTGGCATAAGAACAGGAACTGTATAAAGAATGTTGGTCACAGGTCATGTGAATTTTCATGTAAGACATAAAACTCTGTCCCAGTTTCTCATCATATTAATCTTTACATTATGTATATGGTGAAATCTTTCCGTCCATTTCTCTTTCTTCTGGCACAAACTATAATTTACGAACAAGAGCCAGGCTAAGTTGTTGCTGAGAAGTGTGTGTAAATTACCACGGCACCACCTGATCAGTTAAGTCACCTTTCCTCGTGGTAACTAAATGCTCGTATTTATCTGTCGAGAAATCCCTGTTGTTCTGTGACAACGTGTCAATCACACAAGTATTCATATGAGATGTGCGAAAGTTGAAATTCTTTATTAAAGGCTATATCTCTTTTTGGGCGGGTCCGGGGCTTTATTTACAAATGAAAACTTTCCTCGGTGGTTTCAGCTAGTTCCCACCAAAAAAGGTGTCCTTGATTTTGTAAACTTTTCTCTTATTGTTTAGGTTAGGTATGAGTTCGTAGCAATTGTTCTTTAACTATCATAGCAAGGTACACATAAATTTTATTTTTATAATTTGCATTAGTTTAAGAAATAAGGACTTAAGACATGATTTTTGACCAACAAGCACTAGGTACCATAATGAACAACTATGTTATTGTCTCTAGTATCTTAACTTTTGTGGTGCAGCAACCTTCGCCTTGTCGGAGATTTGAAAGAAATAGCTCATGAACAAATAAAAAAAGGACCAAATTGAACATGGCATTAATTCGTTAAAGAGTTACATGCACTAGAGGTCCACAAACTTGTTAAGGTGTGTCAAATAGGTCCACGAACTCTCAAATTGAACTTTTGGGTCCCTAAACTTGTTATGTCGTGTACCGGAGGTCCAAATACCTTTTGGGGAACTCTCACATCAGACATGGCATGCCACCGTGGCCCCTTAGAAGTTATTACAATTCCGACACCGCCGAGGAATGATGAGAATTAGGTGTTGGCGGAGTTTTTGTGCCCGATCTACACCGGGCTGATGGTACGGTATGGTGAATCGGGTGATCTTGTTGTCGAGGCGAGGGCACGTGATTCCAGTAATGCATGCTCGCGCCTTGTGCGAGCTTTGACTGCTTGCAACACTATAATGCGTGCCGCCCTCGCGCCACACCAACGCGACGCGCCCTAAAGCTGCCGCAGCCTTGGCGAACTTGCAGCTAGTGTCAGAGAACCAGGTTGTTCGTCGACAACTCATTCTCCTCCCCATACCTCGGCAGTTCCAGAGATGCAATAGCGTCTGAGGGCCATGCTAGCACGTAACGTCGGACACGAGAGTTCTCCAAGAGGTATTTGGATCTATAGTGCGCGACATAACAATTTTAGAGACGTAGAACTTCAGTTTAAGAGTTTGTGGACTTATTTGACACACCTTGATAAGTTTGTGGACCTCCAATGCATTTAACTCTTCGTTAAATGTGTTTTTATGTACGTTTCATATATGAACCGGAGGCAACATCACATTAGTTAAACTTTTCCATACCATTCTAATACAATAATGCCACTCTTTTCAAGCCCTCCACTATTTTCCTCACAACCTCTGTTACTACTCAGTCGTAGCACCATATTCTGATATCTATGCCATTAATCAACCATATGATTTGGCTTAGAGTATTAAGAGCAGGCATACCAAAATGTAACTTTCTACTAATCTAACACACCTTAGCGCCAATTTCGTATATAAGGATACTCTAGCAACATCGTCTCTATAGGTAGAAAACATAAATTTGACTACCAAATGACCATCAAATAGTATTACTTCATACATCCAGACAAAATCTGGAGAAGAAGCATTTTTGAGTACTAGCCAAATATATGAGGAGCTGAGGTGATGTTTGGCAAATGAGAAATGTGGAGTGGGATAGGGATTGGGAAGTGTGGTTTTTGTAGGAATGAAGGGTTGACATTTGATATGATGAAGAAATGAAGGGTACAGATTTTCCATCCCATTTCCCAATCCCAATCCCCATCCTTATTTCCAGGAATCCAAACACCACGTGATGGAACATGTATTGTTTGTATACTCCTCTTTAACAACTTCAAGATTTATCTAAAGAGTGTATGAAACAAAAATCACATCGTTTCTATAGGTAGAAAACATGGTTTTGGCTAGATGACCATTAAATAGTACTACTTCAAACATCCAGGCAAAAACTGGGAGAATCAAACAAATTTGTGTACTAGCCAAATATATGAAGAGTTGATGGAACCTGTAGAGCTGTCTGTATACTCCTCTTTAACAGCTTCTGAGATTTATCTAAACTGTGTATGAAACAAAAACCACCTATTGAGCGTGACAAAGGCGTATTTTCAAACACACAATCCTCTTCAACTACCTTTATTTCAATACATTTCTCTTGATTTAATGTCCACTATCATGAAATAGCTAGACTCATTAACCTACATTCCTTTCTTCACATAATTTAGCTACGTGGAGGTCTTTCGTAAGTCAACCTTTCTTGATTTTGACCGTTATAGTAAAAACATTATAAAGGTTAACGTTAAAAATATTAATTGATTAATTGTTAAATAAATTATCTTAAAATATAACACTTACATTATCAATGTTTATGATTTTTTATACTAAGCTAATTGTCAAAGTTAAAAAGTTTTTGACTTAGGATATACCTAAACGTAGCTATATATTCTAAGGAAGAGGGAGTAATATATACATTGAGATATCTGCTGGAGGCACCACTGGAGTGAACTATATAGCTAGTGTTCGTTGCAGGCCCAAATGGGATTTGAAAATTTGGCCGAGGCAGACATTAACCGATGAGAAAGGAAGATCAATCATGAAGGCGCAGAAAGGAAGATAAACATTCGTGTGATATAACGGATTTATGGTTGGTTTGGTCACCAGCAGCGATGTGACGGCCGGAGTTCGGGTGGAGCTCATCGGCCGGGCAAGTTAGCCGTTGCCATCGACCTGCAGTGCCTGACCCCAAACACGTCTGGCTGCCGCACGCGCGACGTCACGCGCATTATCTTTTTTTTTTTGAAAGGAAACGTCACGCGCATTATCAGTCCAGCGTCTTGTTTGCTGCCGAGCGTATTGTCATACTACACGCTGCGAGTAGTAAATACTGTCATACTGAGAGTAGGTTTTGTCCTCTCTCTCACCTTCGGAAGCTTGCATTGTTAGTTTTTTTCTCCCTCTCATGTTACTTATGCTAAAAGTTTGTGACGCTACAATAATGATACAGGCATACTATTTATACCGTTGGATTAATGACCTGTATGTACTTATTATTACTATCACGTAGACATCGTAGTATGATTGGATTGTGATTGTCAGATCATCGATCATGATAGGCTGCTCGAAAGTCAAGCGCAGCTCATATGGCCCAGCGAATGCCACAAGTTGGTCATTCATAAGCTGCTCGTGATTTCGATAGCTTCCGAGTATATGCAAATTACTACCTTCGTTCATAGTCAGAATGACGATCGAGTAACTTTGAAATGGAGGTAGTAATACGGAAGCACTATGATGTATGTTTTGCTTATTTAGGGAAAAGCCACTTTGCAGGACGTCGTTTTGTGCCTCATTAGTTCGTAATACTAGCGATGATAGCAAACTATACATGTATGAAAGTGTCAATCAAAAGCCAAAAGGAAATATTCCGGATGCCGGAACTGCGTGGACCCAATGCAAGTCCCTGTCTCGTAGATCATCAGCGGTGGACACGCGCACATCCCTGCGTCATTGGATGTCCGCATCGCTCCACGTTCGTCTGCCAGTCTTTTCCACCAACCCTGATTCAAACATCTGACGCAACTCCTGCCAGTCTTTTCCGCTGTTTCAGCGAGGCAGGAACCAGGAACGAGAGGATCAGGCACAGAGGACCAGCCACTTGCACTTGGCAGCATTATTCAGCGCCAGCGTTCTAGCTAGGCACAACTTACCAACCTTCTTTCGTTCTCTCGCCGATCTTATTGACAAGCTCTGCTACATATGCTGCGGCCACAAGCTGCAGGAATCGTCGGTCGGAAAGGTCTCGGGGGGAGAAAAAGATGACAGGTCCATCCATGAACGACCCAGGACCTTCTCGATCGTTGTTCGTTCTCTCATGTTTGACGTACGGATCCTCCCAGCCTCGCAGATTTTATCGCATCTGTTCCAGATTTTGCCGCGCCCGGCTCGGCCTATCTCCATTCACGCGTTAACACCGAGACGTCGTGGTCATGGTTGTTGGTAACCGGCGTTCTCTCCTTTGCATCGATCGCGAGACGTCACCAACGCAAGCAGTGCTCTTCACGCAATTCCAGAAAGAACCGCACGATATAGGACAGGAGAGGTTAAGCAAACCCTCGAGTTTCTGCCGAGCTAAACTCGAACGGCGTCGCCAGTACGGGGCCCACCAGATCTGATATTTGCAGGCAGATGCTGGTCATCGGCGCCTTGCACGGATTTGCAGGTAGATGCTGGTCATCTAAACTCGATCACTTTTTCCAGTTATAGTGCGGGCCACTAGGTCTGATATTTGTCGATCGAGGCAGTTGGCGAGCACGTTGCCGACATGCACGATGGCCTCGGGATACCAGTACTGCTGCGGCGCTGTCGTTGTCTTCGTTCCAGAGTTTCAGGAGCAAAAATATTGGCTAGTTCTGACGTTTTCGTTCATCTATGGTTGTCTTTACATACAAATTGAGTCTTTGTTGCATAATGCAGTATAAGAAACTTCCTCATGTAGTAGATTTATCGTCATGCATGCTTCAGTTTCGGTCGGTGTGTCAGCTAGATGCCTAAGTACACAGAGATACTCTCCATTTTTTTTTCCATTGCCATGGCATCGGATCTCAGGGATAAGCAACAAGAAAGGTTAGTTTTATAACTCGTGGGTTAAACTAAAAATTGATGACGGGATAAGCTAACTCCAATCCCAACTCCTGAACGAATCAGGGACATGTGAGTCTCGCCACCCAACGAGGCAACGACAGGCCGGATCAGCAGTTGGGAGAGAGCAGAGCTGCAGATCAGGCGCGGCGCGGATAGGGAACCAATCGGGAAACGCGATGAAGGCGTCAGAGATTTCGTCCTTTCATCATTCAACAGTAAATAAGTACTGTTAGTGTGAAACACACATGCTCCAATTGTTTTTTCTTTTTGTCCGGTTATTGGGGACTCGCATAGTTTTTCCATTAAGAGCCTGTTTGAAAGACCGGTGCAAAATACAGGTCTCAAAATCTTTCCGACGTCTGATGGAAATCGCTGCTTGGATGACTGGTATTTGAGTGCTGAAAGCCTGAAAAGAATTCTGTTCAGCTTTCGAGCTCCAGGTCTCATGTATGCCTGGCTCTGAACCTCAACGCTCATGTAGCGCGTGAAGAAACAATTTAGAGGGGAGAAGAAATACTTTGCCTTATAGGTGTTTTCGTGTGCACAAGAAAATACAAGTGGTCGTGCAGTAGATTTAATTTCCTCATGCAGTAGATTTACCGTCATGCATATGCTTCACGTTTCGGTCGGTGTTTCAGCCAGAGGCTCTCCATTTCTTTACCAATGCCATGGCGTCGTTTCGGTCCGTGTTTCAGGCTTTCAGCCAGAGGCTCTCCATTTCTTTACCAATGCCATGGCATCGCATCCCGTGAGTTAAACTAAAAATTAATCACGGGATCAGATAACTCCAGTCCTGACTCCTGAACGAGTCAGGGACATGTGAGTCTCGCCACACAACTAGAAACGATAGGCCGGATCAGCAGAGGCGCGGCGCGGATAGAGAACAAACCGGGAAACGCGAAGAAGGCGTCAGAGATTTTGGTACTTCCTCCATCTATAAATAAATAGAATTTGTTTTTTTTAAGATTACACAGTACAACTCAGACACTCACAACGCACGCACACTCACCTCTATGAACACACGTACGCAAACCCTACTCCTATGAGCATCTTCGAAGACTGAGCCGGTAAATCTAGAGATACGAAGTCACCACTGGCGTCTCGCTGACGGGAGCGTCGCCTACCACTGAAAGAACAAATGCCGTTAAATCCTTGAAAATTCGCTCTCACAAGGAGTCGAACCCAGGACCTTAAATGTGCTACTCGGATGTCTTAACCACTAGGCCAAAACCACAATAAATAGAATTTGCTGACTTTCAGCCAACTCGTTTGACCACTTTGTCTTATTTAAAAAATTATAAAAATACAAAAACAAATAAGTCATATTTGAAGTACTTTTAGTGATAAAACAAGTCATAATAAAATAAATAATATTTGCAGAACTTTTTTGAATAAGACATGTGGTCAAACAAGTAAGCTGAAAGTCAACAAATCCTTATAATAAATCCTTATGCTAATACCTAGCATAAATATTTATGGACCTAGCAAAAAGAAAACTAGGTACTGTTAGCATGAAACACACGCTCTGTTACCATTTTTTTTTTTAATCCGGCTACTGGCATGAAACACAGGCTCTGCAACCTGTTTGAAAGACCGGTATTTGGTTCATTGCACTGTAAAATCTGTCCGATGTCTGATGGAAACCGGTGCTTGGATGACGGGTATTTGAGGCTGAAAGGCTGAAACGAATTCTGTTCAGTTTTCGAGCTCCAGGTGGCAGGTCTCATGCTTAGCTGTTAGCTCTGAAACCTCAATGCTAATGCAGCGCGTGAGTACTATTATGCAATGTAGCAAAACATGTCTGATCGTTTCCAGATTACCAAAGCAATAATTTAGAGGGGAGAAAAATACTTTGTATTACAGGAGTTTTCGTGTGCGCAAGAAGAAAAATACAAGTGTGACACAGTTACAGGGTGAAAGAAATACAAGACTTTTGAACAGGCCTAACATGTAGAGAAACAGAGCAGCTAGGGCCGAATTTGTCATGGTGTTCTTAATGCAGGCCCAAACGATGTCGATGGGCCATCATTGCTCGCAAACTCATCCCCCAAAACTCTCTTTACTTATGGGCCTCCGGCCCAAAGAAACACCGGTCTCACCCGCCGCGCGGGTCACGCCACGCAACCGGACCCGTCGAACTGCGCGTCTGCGAGTTCCTCAAAAAAAAAAAAAAAAACTGCGCGTCTGCGCATACGTGCCAAGTGTCCTCCCGCCGAGCCGAACCCCAGCCAGTGATCTATCTCCCGCGCCGCGGCTGCCTTCCTTGCGCATCCCCCGACCCGCGCGCGCCTCACCGCCGGCGACCGTTGTTAATTAGTTCGCAGCTGCCTGCGGCGATGGCCACGTCGTCGACGCTGAGCCAGACGCAGCGGTACGCGGCGGGGGCGCTCCTGGCGCTGGCCCTCCGGCAGGCGCAGATCCACCAGACCGTCCTCCTCGGCTCCCACGGCCTCGACGACGAGCCGCCCCACCCGGACATCGCCGACGCCCCCGAAGCGGACGTCCGCGATCTCTGGATCCACGACTCGCGCGGCCTCCTCCGCCCCGTCCTCAGGTAGTCGATCGATCGGTCACCGCGCGTGCATTTCTTCGTCGGCCCATCTCATGATCCGTGACATGGCCGGTGCCCGTCCATTTTTTCTTAGGTTCCTCGAGATCGACCCCAAGGCGTGGCCGGGGGTGGAGAAGACGGCCGCGTCCTCCGATCCCAAGCACCACATCGGAGCCGTACGCACCACCACCCTGAGAACGCCATCTTCTAACACACCCCATTTCGATGGCAATTAATTATTTATCATGACGCACGGTTCCGTTCTCTTGCCATGCACGCAGTTCCTTCGGAAAGTCTTCGAGGACGAGGACGACGACGAGAAGGCCCGGGCCGAGAGATCCGACCAGGAGCTGGCGCTGGCCAAGGCCGTCGACGCCATGGCGATGGGCCTGGAGGCCGACTTCGAGCCGGCCGACCTGCTCAAGCCAGACAATATTAACGCCTGCTCCGACCACCCGGAGTCCGGGGACGGCTCGCCGTCGTCGGCCTCCCGCTACAACAAGGAGGACTACCGGAAGATGGCGGTGCTGTACATGCTCCTCTCGGCGTGCGTCGCGGACGTCAACATGGCCGAGGACGGCGTGGGCTCCCCGCGCGTCAGGAAGGGCTACGACGCCCGCCACCGCGTCGCGCTCCGGCTCGTCGCCACGTGGCTCGACGTCAAGTGGAACAAGATGGTCAGTCCCATTCTCATGCATTCTCCTCGAATCTCCCATTGTCATGAAATGGCAGCGCATTTGTTCGATTCTCAACTGGTACGTTGTTCGTGATCCAACATTTTGGCATTGTAGGAAGCTGTCGAGATAATGGTTGCTTGCTCTGCTATGGCTGCAGCGAAGGAGGAAGAACAATCGTGTGAAAGCATGTCGCCAAACAGCAGGTGGGAGAGCTGGAAGCGTGGCGGGATCATCGGCGCAGCTGCGCTGACAGGAGGAACGTTGATGGCCATATCCGGAGGTATGAACTAATGCACTAACTAGTACTAATTCACATGAAATGGCTGAATACTTTCTGTTGTTAATTCGACAGGTTTAGCAGCTCCAGCAATTGCTGCAGGGTTCACTGCTATCGTTCCGACATTGCATGCACTTGTCCCTGTCATAGGAGCCAGTGGCTTTGCTGCTATCGCCACCGCTGCTGGACACACTGCTGGCTCTGTAGCGGTTGCGGCATCATTTGGTGGTGAGCAGCGATGCTCTCAATTAGTAGTGCTATTACAGTTAGCCTTAATTTCAAACTATTGTTTCTCAGTTCTTATAAACAAGGAAACATGAATCGTAGTACTGATTCTGGCAATAAATTCAGAAGTAACTAATCAGCATCTTATTGTAAATCAGCTGCTGGAGCTGGGTTGACTGGGAGTAAAATGGCCAAAAGAATTGGAAATGTGAAAGAATTTGAGTTCAAGACCATTGGCGACAACCATAACCAGGGTGTGAGTTATTGTCCTCCTATTTTGCAGTGAGACTTTCTTGATTCTCAAACGGTTCAGACTTCAGAGGACACAATGCAAAGATATTCTCCTTTTTCCTCCATTAACAGACATGAGTGAAATTTATGTGAATGTTTTTCCTCTTTCAGCGCCTAGCAGTTGGCATCTTTGTCTCGGGATTTGCTTTTACCGCCGAAGATTATTCGAAGCCATGGGAAGCATGGAAAACTAACTTAGAGAGGTACCTGGTGCAGTGGTGCTTACAGTTGAATGTTGAACATTGCCTTTCTTGCTCTGTCCTTACGTTGATAACTTAATATACTTTCATATTACCAAAAGTCAGACATGGCTAGGCATAGTGCCTTTTGAAGGAACAAATACCAAAAATTTGTTTATGGTACAGGAAATTCAGATAAGAGGGAACAAAAAACGTGTACTGTTAAAATATTTTGAACAAAAATCGCTGTGCATAACTAGAGTGCACTTGTAATTCTTACTGATTATTGACAGGTACATTCTGCAGTGGGAGTCTAGGCATATAATTGCCCTGAGTACAGCAATGCAGGATTGGATAGCATCAAGTAATTTCTGTGCTGGCGCAAAAATTTGCACTGTATCCGACAATTAATTAAAACAATCAGTTTAATTGCTGCAGGATTTGCTATGGAGTTGATGCGGGAAGGTGCAATGCAGACTGTATTGAGTGGCATTATTTCAGCTTTTGCATGGCCTGCTACATTAGTAACTGTTGCAGATTTTATTGACAGTAAATGGTCCGTTGCTATTGACAGGTGCCTCTATGAACTCTTATGAGTCTGCATTTTATTATTGCAATTTTGGTGTTTCCTTTATCGATGAGGCTTGTTGATTACTGGAAAAAATGAATGCCACTGCTATGGAAAAGACAGTTATAATGTACTGCATTTGCACTATGAATTTCCAGATTACTTCGCAACCCAAAAACGAATTGCAAATCTGTTAACCAGATAGATGCAGAACATGCTTCAACTTGCTAAGCCTTAGTACATTCTTCCAGGTCAGATAAATCAGGGAAAATGCTTGCTGAGGTGTTGCTCAATGGATTGCAAGGGAGCAGGTACTTCAATTATGCCTACACTCTAGTTTTGGTCACTGCGGGTACACTTCCTCCGTTGAACTAATACGATCTCTTCTAGGCCTGTCACTCTGATCGGGTTTTCGCTAGGAGCTCGTGTTGTTTTCAAATGCTTACAGGAGTTAGCGCAATCAGGAAATAAGGGTAACCGAAAACTATTTGCGCACATGAAGTTTTGTAGCGTATTGTGCTGACATGGTTTCGGTGCACAGAGGGAATCGTTCGAGAGAGTTGTGCTCATAGGTGCACCAATTTCAGTTAAAGGCGAGATGTGGGAGCCTGCCAGGAAGGTATGATGAACGAGAGCTTCTTTTCCAACAACCCATCTACAAGGAACACCTTCCTCGTTGCTTCCAAAAAAAAAAAAAACACCTTCATCTGAACATTCTTCTGTAACTCCAAACATCCATGTGCACCAAACAAGGCAGTGGTGCATATTTATCCCTGAAGAAACCTCTTTCAGGCTTTCAGCTATGTTGCATGCTCCAGACGACAATCTCAGTTGTTTGTGTGGCCTTACAAAATTGCAGATGGTTGCCGGAAGGTTTGTGAACGTCTACTCGACGAACGACTGGATCCTCGGCGTGGCTTTTCGTGCAAGGTAAATCTCGCTAATGCTTTGAATGACTCCATTTTAGTATTGGGACTGAGATGATCACTGTCACTTTGTGCCTACGATTACTTACCAAAAAACTGTCTGATGCAGCCTGCTGACACAAGGATTGGCCGGCATCCAAGCGGTCAGTGTTACAGGAGTTGAAAACGTAAGTTTCGTTTGTCATTCTAATAAACCTGCTTCTCTGTGCAGCCGTTTACTTGAATTTTGCCGTTGGGATGCACAGGTTGATGTTACTGATCTCGTTGTTGGGCACACTTCGTACCTGTCGCTTCTCCAGCAAATTCTGGACCAGCTTGAGCTGAACACGTACTACCCTGTGTTCAACACCGGCACGCCCAAGTCAAGATAGCCGCATAATGTTGCTGTGGGATATGTGGCCAGTTCGCAGTTTGCACAGTCGGCAGCTGAATTTAGCGATGGAGTGTAGTAAATAAAGGAATACCTGATGAACTTGTAGAAAACAAATGCCAGAACTTGTAGAAAAACGTAACTCGTCTGTTTAGCTGTTCATGCAGACCTATCGGCTTGTGTGTGTCTCGTCCTGATTGAGACTCTCAGGGCTCCAGATTGCTTTGAGAGGCAGCCTGCGTCTCAGTTGGGCCGCGAGAGAGTTACTCGATCGCACCGGTGTACCATTTTGTCAGCATTGTCCAGAGCTAGTCGAGGCGACCTCAACTCGGGGATAAATTACCGCAACGCTTGCTGTCGCCTGTTCAGCATTCAATATTCTGGTATACCTGAGCAACAGAGCAAGGAGGAACTACGGGTCGGCATGCCTTGCCTACCAATTCCATTTAAC
Source organism: Eragrostis nindensis (assembly GCA_012490785.1). NCBI lineage: Eukaryota > Viridiplantae > Streptophyta > Magnoliopsida > Poales > Poaceae > Eragrostis > Eragrostis nindensis. The sequence continues at coordinate 104,983 of JAAXCT010001379.1, read as the reverse complement.
GGAACAGATTGGAGTAAATGTAAATCTAAATCATGCGCTGATGTTCCTGATTTCAAAAGCGCAGAAATTACATACACAACCATACGTCAGTGGCCCCAATAGACCTTTGAACGCTAGTTTAATCAGTTCTTTGCTGACGGATATTCACTAGCAACTAGCTTGTGCCAATACGGTTAATAAGCCTGCTAATATACTGACTACGAGTTAACCATATGGTGCTATACAAAAATGTGAGGCGGCGACGCAATTGTGCACGACGTTCAGCTACCATGGAGATCTAGCGATGTAGATACTGGCAATCGTTGCCCTTAAAGCAGTGGCCACTCTCATGGTATTTACACACCCCTCTTGGCGACTGTCCTCTTGACAAGGATCTTGATGATCTGCCATAGCCATGATCCTGACGATGATCAGATGATCCGCTACGGCTACGATCCCGACGATGATCATGATCCTGACGATAATCAGATGATCCGCCACGGCCATGATCCCGACGATGATCATGATCCTGATGATGATCGGACCTCCTCGAATGATTTGAGCTGCCCCGTCGCGAATCTCTGCCATGCGAGTACCTGTCATGGTTGTGGCCCCTCTGACTGCCACGACTAGCATCACCAGAGGATGGGTACCAGCTCCTGTTGTTTCCTAGGGCCTCTCCCCACCCAGCAGTGTTTTTGTCGTTGTTTCCCTGTCTCTTTGATGCTTCCCATGAGTGCTCTGCTGTTGGCGTCGTTGCTCGGTGACTAGATTTGTGGTTTTCATTGGCACCTAATGTGGAATTAGCCCTTGAGCTCTCACGACCTGACGAATGCCAACCTGAGCCTTTCCTGCTTCCCTCCGGAGAACTTGTTCGTTGCCAACCATCTACTTTTGCACTCCTCTCTGCAGAACCTGAGGGTTGCCGGCCTGAAGCTTTTGTGTTTCCCTGCGCAGAAAAAACTGACCGTTGGCAACCTGAAGCTTCTCTGCTCCCCTCTGGAGATGCACTTGATTGTTGCCGACCTGATGCTTTTGCACTCACCTCTGTGGAACCTCCTGATGCTTTTGCACTCACCTCTGTGGAACCTGACGGTTGCCAACATGAACCTTTCGTGCTCCCATCAGGAAATGAACTTCGCTGCCAATCTGAAACTTTTGTGTCATACTCCGTTTTCCACTGTCCCCAACCTGAAGCTTTTGCCCCTTTCCCTAGAGTTGAACCTGATGACTGCCAACCAGAAGCTTTTGAGCCACCCACTTTAGATATATCTGATGGTTGCTGACCTTCCAGACCTCCCTCAGGAGATGGATCTGATGGTTGACAATCTGAAGCTTTAGTAATCCCCTCTAGCAACAAGCCTGGTGGTTTCCAGCCAGAAGCTTTTGCGCTCCCCTCTAGAGATGTACCTGACGACTGCCAATCTGTAGTTTTAGTACTGGCATCTAGAAATAGACCTGACGCAGCACTTTGTTTTGCTCTTACCTAAGAAGTACTAAGTTTCGTTAGCACAACATGTTATTATGTTTTCTTTCTATTTAAAAAAACGACCTGGAAGTTTATTTGGATGTTCGGATTTTATTACCTGTTCCGATGCTCCAGAACCTATGGAAGCGCCTGAATTTCCGAGTTTCATCTTTTTCTCCTGTTGTCTCAGTAATGTTTCAACAAAAGTACTTTCTCTGGTCTCCATCACCTTCTCTATGACACATGAGGCGCCTTTTCCATCAGCTCCAAGACCTGTAAAAGATAATTTAAGACTACAAGTTGTCAAGCAAACACAGAAATGACAAAATATGTATTTTGATTAACCTGAGGAAGGTTGTGGAGCAGGTGTTGGTGAAGGCATGGACCATATGTCATTACTATGGTCGTCTTGGACACCCCATAGTGCAGAATCTACAGCTTCACCCTGATAATAATTTTGTTCACCCCAGGGAGATAATGCAATAGGGCTAGAGCATTGAGGTTGTTCTTCCTCAGTTGAAGCAGGCACGAAATTTTCTGAAGGTTCTGCTCCAAGTAAATTAAATTTTTCACAATTTTGTTCTGCCAATGATTCCAAAACCTCAGACACAGCTATTCCTTCATCATCAGAGATAAGATTAGCCACTATGTTCTTTCTCTTAGCTGCTGTATTTTCTTCATTTACTTGCTCCTTCTGAGCTGTAGTGTCCCTATCCCTTAAATGTCTTTCTTCTAGACAAGATGTTTGCTTTAGTGATTGCAAACTAGAAGTTTTCCCAGCAGGTGGGCCAGATGATTCTGATACAGAAGATATGGAAGAGCGGACACATATCTTTGTACCAAAATCCTTAGGTGTGACTGATGTTGATCCTGACTGGTTAATGGAAATCTCATTATGCTCCAGTTTTGGGGTTGGACTAGGGTATTCGTACTCGCAATCTTGAGTATTAGAGGAAAATACTGGATCATTATTAAGTTCAGAGTGCTGATCAAATGGTTTACTTGATGCATCAGTGAGGGATGTGTTATGCTGATTTATGGTCGCCTCAGTCTTGCTTGAACGAGTGGTAGACATAGATTGAACTTGTTGCTGACAGCAGGCAGGAGCTCCTAACTGTTTAGGCACACCAGCTGAACTCGAATCTCTGTCTTCAACAGGATTTGTTGGCGAACAGCTCTCTGGCTTTGCTATAGATAACTGTAGGTCATCATGGATGCCAGCATTTGTTGCTGACCGCCAGCATGAGTCTTTGTCCTTACACACAGTGTTAACCTCTGACGGACTTTTAGTATGGAGACAAGTGGCATGATCTCTATCAGATTGTTGCGGGGTAAGAACTGCTACTTTCTGAGAACCTGAATCCATTCGGGAATCAAAACTTTCTACAGATCTCGCTGGCAGAATACTTTTAGAATCATATTGCAACCGATCCTTTATAGCATACCCACCAGGATGCGTCTCCACATCACTCTTAAAACTATGATTCATGGATGATACAGTTGGACTCTGCATACAACCAATGGTCTGGCGATTGTTCCATTCACCAACTCTTGGGACCCCCACATTATGAGAACCGGGTGGAGTTGAAGAAGGAACAGTGCATGAATAGTTAGCCGGATGCTGGACCTGGCCATGCAAACTATGAGCATCCTTCAGCGACCTTGATGGTAAAGTTCCACAGAGAACCTTCAAACCTTCTTTTGTTGGATCAGAAAATTCAGCAGACTGGCTAGACAATGCAGAAGAATAGACCACATTATAACCAATAGGGGAGGACGAGTTATTTGCAACCAAACCAGAGTTAGTTCGGTCTTGCCCAGCGCCTGTCCCTACTGAATTATCACTGGTCATATCTGCTGAAGTCAGAACAACATCTTTCTGCTGTTTTCGGAGCACTTCAGTCAACAGAAGCGAGTTTTTTTCACTCTCAAATGTAAGCCATATTCTCAGGTCACGTGGGAAAAAATTCACCCATTTGGATAACTGTAAAAGAGTAAATGGGCCCTGAACATTTCCAGAAGGATCCTTGTAGTGCCAGACTTTTTCTGGTTCTGTATCACTTAATATAACTCCAGATGATGGAAGTGAGGAAGTCTCAATTGCAGTGTTGTTTAAATTATTGAGTGCCCCTGATCTACAGGCCATGTTCTCTATCGGGAGGTTACTCATGTGACCACTTGCATCCACATATTTCTGTGTATGATTCTCCACAGAATTTGATTTTGTCCCTTTTCTTTCTGGAAACAGTAGATCTGATCTACTCCTGTTTATGGTCCGATCAGCTGCATATCAAATTAACAAATTCATTATAATTTGAACCAAAATTGTGCACCAAATCATCAGAAATGGGAACAGTTCAGATGGATTTAATACCATCTTTGTAATATTGTTCTTCAGCTGATTCATAATCAGGAGCCATACAGGGATCAACATGTACTTCTGGAATTTCATTAATCTTGCGCTCTCTTTCTTCAGGAGTGTTCAGAAGCTGCAACTTTTCTACACACTCCCTCAATGTATGATACAGTTAAGGATAAAAAACGATCAATAAGGAAAGCTGTTGACGTCAATCACGATTGAAATAGGAAAAGTAGATTTAAGACGATTGACATTACAGAATAAGTTCAAACAATAAAGAATGAAACCATGATGCCAAAAATTCTTTCTAGCAAGATCCTAATGTCAAAAGAACTAAAATGAAAATAAATACATAGCACAAATTCTCCAAATCTTATCAGATGCATCATCTTAAATATGAGTCGATGATAATCACAATTGCCAAAAGCTGCTTTGATATAAAAACTTCTACAACAACTCAAGGTAGTTTGCCTTTTGAGAATACTGCAAATAACTCTCTTTTTTTGTGTGTGCAAATAACTCATATATTAACAGTCAGAATTCAATTATTAAAGAAGATCTATATGCTCTTCACAAAGCTTGCAGCCCAAAAGGCTGATCCTTATCTGCAAGAGTGACAGGAAAGAACTCTCTTAATGGAAGGCAAAAGCCCGGAAGCTTTTCAGTATAATGAAAGCTGAAATTTGCAAAGTTGTATGCAAACAATAAACCAAGCAAGCACATAAAAATCATATACCGTGCAGGTTTTGCTGAAACTTGAACAAAGAAAATGTCAAATTTCTAAACCCCCGCAACCAATATTCTTGGCCACACATCAGTGGTAGTAGAAATCAAGCTTGTAAATAAAAAGACACTGCAAGTGAAGTTTGCCTGACAATATATCCTTATGATACTTCACCAACAAATAGTTTGCATGCCAACTTTCAAAAGTTGTCTCAACTGAGCGCTAGGAACTAGTCACACCAGACAGGGATCAAACAATGAGAACTGCTTGATATTTATAACGAAAATAAATGGTGCACATGAACACCAGGGCAGAAATAGGTTTAAAAATATATGTAACCAGAACACATCATACTACAATGAAAGGATATTCTTTTCGACGTCCAGTTTCACTAGCACGATCACGAAGATGGCTCAGCCTCTGCTTCTCGTTCTCCAACCACTGAAAAATTTAACAAAGCATAACAGGTATAGGTAAAGGTAGAGATATTTGAAATGAATCAAATCAAAGTTCAGCACACAGCCAATTTTCCTCCAATAGTGTTTGCTTACATCATTAAATTGCAGAGATCGGAAGATTTTAGCTTTTTCATAGATGTCTCCCTGAATTGACAAAGAGAAAAGAGGATAAATCAGGCTAAGTAATTTGGTAGTCATAGGACCCAGACTCAGATGGTTAATCATATATTGAGTCTCAGCAGTACCACTTTAAGTCGGACCACTAGACCAAACTTCATACTCTGGCGTAAGCGCTTGCATTCTTCCTGCCCAAGTACATGCAAATATAGACGGAAGAAAGCGCAAGAAATTACTCTCATACTGTAGTTGTAATAAGAATTATTAAGATGCATTGCAATTAAAATAGCAAGAAAACAGTACAAAATCTACATAATAGCTTCACTGTGGGGTGATTCTAAATTGTTATCAACTTCTAAGGAAAGCAAACAGGATATTACATCACAAGGGCATAAAGCCAGAACAAGAACTAAGTGGTCAAACATACAAACAAGCATCATACTGCACTTTATTGGATCGAAATGGAAGCTGAATCAGATTACGTATATCCGTGTTTGAAAAACAAATGAAGTTAGTACTAGTACAAAAGATAATCAGCTCAGTAGCAATAACACAATTAACAATAAAGAATACTTAATTGTGGCTACAGGGTCAAATAGCATAAAAAATTATCCACATACTCCCTCATGCTTTCTTTTGCTGTCATTAACTCATTAGGACAAACTAGTAAGCGTAAATTTTATACTAGCTAACTTTCCTAACAACAACAAAAGAAAACTAGAGGGGGTATAACAATATCCGAAAGTTCATTCTACAGTTTCTTCAGTACTAAAAATAAGTGTCCGAGCTGCATGTCATCCATGCACCCGTATAGATTTCTTTTACCTCTGTGAAATCCTGATTCGAGATTGTATCCATTGTTATAACATCCTTTTTATCCAAATTTAATATCTCAAGTGCATAATCTGTTGTCTTCTTACCGACACTGTATCGCTCTGCAACTTTATGTGTACCTGCATATACAACCAAAACCTTGTTACATAAGAAATTAGCAGCTCAGGTCAGTACTCTGTAGTAGTAATATCATTACCAAGAACTTTCACTAGACGGTACATATCTTGCTTTTGGCCAAGATCACAAATTCTGATCCTCACAAAAGCACCAGCAATTTTGTCAGAGAATGTTGCATTGTCATCAATAAGGTCCTCCATCAAGCTGCGACGCAGGTAAATTAAATTGATATTATGCATGTCAATGGCTGCATAATCCTCTGGATTAGCTGTTATTTCTCTTTCAATCTTCTTATGAATCTTCCTTCTCTTATCAGAGCCTACTTGAGCTGAATCTGGATGGCTATCAGCATTTACTGTTGGATTATCTTTCACAAAATGCATCTCCAAAAGCTTTAACATCTCAAAATGAGCAACACGTGGTTTTCGGAACAAATTGCTAAGCCTTGCATCACAAATAATTTGTCTTTTTCTGTGAGGGTCATGGAGGTTATTCTGCTTTATATATTTAAGCAAAAGATCTTGTACATCATACTGGGACATATAAGAACTGTCACCATTTCTCATGTGCCCAATGAATTCCAACAGCTCAGGTGAGGCCCATTTTGTGTCACCCTGCAAGACCATTCCTTCTGTTGTTAATCTGTTTGGTAAGCTTTCAGAACCGGTGATTGAAACTTCACGCTTCCTTGCAGTAACACCCAGGTCTTTTTGACGTTTCCGTCCTCTTTTCCCAGAAGAACTATTCTGCCTACGTTTTCTCGAAGAGACGTCGAAACTAGCATCTTTGTCATTGCTTGCATCATATGATTCATCAGACGAATCCTCTTTCTCTCTCCTACTAGCAGTAGTAGGAACAATCCAACGGCTCTTCGCACTGATTAATTCTTCTGATGTTAAAAAATTCTTCCCTTTCACATCCAACCAATATAGCTTGAAAAGGTACTCCCAGCTATTTTTATCATCAAAATCAACCCTGATCTGTCACAACAAGATGACACTTCTGAGTAGTGGTCCAGAGAGAGGAACATGCAACTACAACTAGTATGTACAACAAACATGAGTCCCTACAAACTGAAGTATCCAGTTCAAGCAAGTGAAGGTAGGTGGAAATACACTTACTAGTATCACAGGATTATCAAGAGTCTTGAAGGTGAATCAATGTTTCTTAATTCCACATATTTACTGTCTTCCTTTAAGCTAAATTACTTATATGAAAGGGGCCTTGTGACTACAACCTAAAGCAAGTACCCTGGATAGATTGACACAACAAAAGCTACAAACTTTATATCAAATTATTTCATCCAGGATTTAAGACATCAAAGTGTTAAAACCTATTTTTTTCCCCCTAAAATGCATCTAACTAAAAGAGATCGATAAAAATTGAATTGTACTGTGTGTCTAATTTTCCCATATCATGATTTAGAGTTCCAACATGAGGGGAATGATGGAAAGGTTGACTCATGACTTGATCAGGATAACAGAAGAATGGATCTAGTAGAAGGTTGTAGTAAATCTTTGTCTGCTGGTCATACTTATTCGAGAATTATATCATGAAACAAAGGAGCGAGAGCAGGATCCAGAGCAATTTTACCTATGTTGAATACATATGTTTTCAAAGAGTGTTAATCTAATTCAAGACATGGAAAGCACGTATCAGGATGAACAGTAGGCTACCTTTGAACCATCTTGATCTTTTGACTCTATCAACAATATAGTACCATAACAAGTGTCACAGAAGCCCTTGTTCCCTCTAACACCAAAGAAACTGCCTTGTGTGATGCATCCTTTGCAGAGCGAGTACGTGCACGTATAGCACATGTAGTGCGCCACCTTTTCGCAGATGCTGCATATGTGCCAACCTGACATGTGTGACATCAAGAAATAAGACATTGAACATGAAACAACCACCTTTGCATCGTACTGATCCCCATATGCACATATTGAACAATGTACCATATAAATCATTGAAACAAGACAGATTTTGTTTTCAAGTTCCTATCCAAATATGATATGATGCCAAAAGGACAAACCCATTTCTCCATAAAAAATCCAAGTACAATAACTCCCTTGGCTTCGGTCTTTTAGACAGAATTTAACAAGTAATCAATAGCATCAACAGACCATAAAGAAGAATCTCTTTGGACAAGCTATGACATTATGTCAGCCCTATTTTATCATCTCAGAGGCGCCTATGAGTGATGGCAAGAGCAGGAGAACTGAGTCACTTATTACAGGATAAATGAGTGTTTACATTGGTTAACATCAGCATCTGATTGGGCATTCACTCCTTTCAAACATTTCCTATTTTTCCTCAGCTTCTGTAATCTCAAAGTATTCTTATGCCAAATTATTTTAGTAACATCTAATCAATTATTAAAGCACTCATGCAGTGGTACTAGGTGAGGACGATAGAAACGACTGGACATTGAACGCGGAGGAGCCACAGTCCAAGAGTCTAGCTCACCACAATCCCACTTGCCCCGAGCGCGGAAGAAAGACTCGTCGCGCTTGATGCACGCGGGATGGTAGGCCTTCGGGCAGCCCCTGCAGTCAGAAATGACGCCTTTCAGCAAAGCCCAACCAAACTGAACCTGCATTACGGTTGAGGAACTCGATTGCTGGTAATCACCAACGCACCTCCGGTCGCAGAGCACGAGGTTACCGCCGTCGAAGCAGATGAAGCACACGATCTCCTCCTCTTTCTTCCTCGCCGGCGGCTTCGCCGGCGCAGGCGGCGCCGGAGCCGGCGCCGCCGCGCCGTCCCTGTTCTTCCGCGGCCTCCCTCTCTTCCTCTTCACAGGTTCCGCGGGCGCGGGCGGCTGCTGGGGCTGGTGCTGCGCCGCGGCGCCCATGATCGAGCCGAGGAAGTGCTGGTCGTCAAAACCCTCCGCGTGGCGCGGCGGGGACGGCTCCTTCTTCGGCCGCAGCGGCGGGGGCGGGAGGTGGTGGGGAGCGGCGGGGGACGGCTCCTCCTTGGGCTTCAGCAGCGGAGCCGGCGCGGGAGGCGGCGGAGGCGGGAGGCGGAGCTCGGGGGGCCACTCGGCCTCGGCGGAGGACAGCAGCTCGGCGCCCGCGCCCGGGCCCATCCCCCCGTCCATGGATCAGGCCCCCCACCCACCGGCCTACTCCGAGAACCCTAACCCTAGCTCGCCCTACGCCCCCGAGCACGCCGTCGCCGTCGCCGTGGCCGCGCCCGCGCCCGCGAGTGAGGTGTGGTGAGCTGGGGCCGGGTTGGTGTACGAGAGAGAGCGCGTGTTGGGAGAGAGATGGTAGGCCAGGCGGAAAAGCTCGAAACGGGATGGCGCGAGCTGGCGTGTAGAGGTGGCGTAAATCGTGGGGTCGTCTTTTTCTTTCTGGCAGAAATCGCAGCGGTTTTTTGGACGGTTTCGGCCACTTTTTTCTGGGCTCCTCTCCTCCGGGACGGAGGAGGAATGGGGGCGGTGCGTGCCAGCGCCAACCGACCGCCGAGGTCACAACTCACGCAACGGGCGCGGCGCACCCGCACACCCCGGCACGGAACAGAGGGTGAGAGAACCGAGCGGGCGGGCCCGCGCTTTTCCTGCGCCGCGATGGTCCCGTGGGTGGGCCATCCGGCCGGGTCCGTCCGCTGGGTTTGGCTGGCCGGGCGCTGGGTTTGGCTGGCCGGGCGAGTGGACGCGAGACGACGGCGGGTTGGCCGCGGCAGTTATTGGGTTCGCCACGACGTGCACGGCGCGCGGAGCGTGAGGGTGAACTGACGAGGAGACGTGGTGACTGTCGCCGCCTGGCCGTGCCGTCTTTGACCCATGTCGTCGCTTGGCTGCCGAGGTGGACGGTTCCGCTCGCTTTCCGGGCAATCCGCCAGGCTCTCGACGCCGTTTTCGGGTTTCCGCGGAAGCACGGGGCCGCGGCGTGGGCGCATGATGCCCGTGGGCGTCGCGCGCCTCCGTCCGTCGGCTTCGGTTCGTGCGCGGCTGCGATCCTCCCGGCATGGGCCGGCCGGCGTCCTCCGGCCACGACTGATCAAGTGCCGGCCGCCCGAGATGCGCGCAACATGTGAGTGAGGCTCAACGGCGGGCAGGCGGTCCATGGCAACGTGGGAATCTAATTTGCTGGTTCGTAGTAGTACGTGATCTTTTTCTTCCAACTTCCCGTGCCGTGCATGCCTCGATGGGGTAGAGTACAAAGGAAAAAAGCTGCTAGTAATTGGCGAAAGGCTTACAGCCGCGCAAATTCACCTCGCGGTCAATCCACCTTTTCCATGTGTCAGTTTTGCCTGGGCTAAACGATCGTTTCGTTTCCTTTACTTTCTAGACCTATCCCCACGTCCCATATGGCGTGTTGTGTGATGCCTGGCTACAACACGAAATGAGTACTCCAGCACTGTTGTTTCCGTGAGTACCAAACAACAGCAGCCACCGCCACAGCCGTAAAAACAATCTCATCCGATCAGCCCAATCGTGATTAAAGTTAGTTGAGGTGAGTTAGTGAGACGTTAGCTTAAACGTTATGGCATGCACGGATGCACCAACTTTTTTTATTAGAGATGGCTTTGTCACTGCGTCGTTCAGCTCTTGGATAGCGAAAGCTGCTTTATTTGTTTCTTGCGTGTGGAGTGGAGGAAGAAGAAAAGACCACGTAATCAGCCGAAAAAGTGGCACTTCACTTCCGGAGAGCATTTTGCTTAATTAATTACTCCCATCCACTATTAGTTGACGCCTGAGAGGGGGGAGCCGGGGATCAAACCAGATGATGTTTTGGAGCCGGGAGACGAGGTGAGCACGACAGATCCAACCCGTGGTGGTGCATCGGTACGAAGCGTGCCGCACAACCAACCATATCGAGGGCGCCGTACCATTCTCAAAGCCCGGGAGGCAACTCATGTGCGTGTGCACGGCGGATGACGTGTTGGCCCGCGGTTGGCCTCACCTACTCTTGCTTCATGTCTTGCGAGCAAAAGCTCCATGCCAGAAGGATTTACAATGTACCAAATCAAATAACGATATATTTTATTTCAGCAAGGAAAGGCTAGCTGCAGCAGCCGTAACAGCAACGTACTGAAGAAAGGAGGAGGCCTAACACTAAACATGCAAGATGAAAAGCGCCCGTGGAGAGTATATACTAGGTTTGCGCTTACACGAAAACAGAGCAACTTTTACAGTGCCCATAATCGATGCCACCAAACTGGTAGTCGTCGTCCAGGACGCTCTTGATTACATGACGTAAAAACACGAGAGTACAATGATCAGCGTAGCTAGTAGTATAGTACAATGCATTCGGTGTTTAACTCAGGCTAGTACAATGGTTAAAAGCCGCGGACTGCATTTCAGTGATTGGCGTGGCTAAATGCGGCTGATTCTCTGATCAGTGCAATTCTGTCCCACGAAGATGTATAAACACCACACCACAGTAGGAGTATGTGATAACGAATCTTGATGGTGTCTATGAGAAAGGCAGACGTCATGTTCAGAATGTTCTTCTTGTTTTTAATTTTTGTATTATATCTTGTGGATGTGTAAGGTATGCAACAAGACCTGTCACCTGTGTCGATGGATGTTGCCATCGCGGTCGCGGTATAACGTGACGAAGTAGATACGGACTCAACGTGGACACATGTCGATGAGTCGATCACGGTCTTACGGATACGCGCAGCGGCCGTGGACCAAATATTTGCAACCACTGGATATTGCTTTTCCCGTTTTCCGGCTGCTCCGACTCCCGTGCACGTTCGAGACGACAATGGCCGTCGGCGGCGACTATTCCTCTCTCCCGGCGGAGCTCCTTGAAGACATCTCCGGTCGCCTGTCCGCCTCCACATCCACCAGGTGTGCACCCACTGGCGCGCCACCACCTCCCAGCTAACCACCTGCCGCCCGTGGATCCTCGCCGGCCGCGAGCCGTGGCAAGAGATCGGCCCAATCGGCGAGTACTCCTTCTGGCTCCGGCGCGGCGGCCGCGAGACATGCCGCGGCGCCTCGGTCGGCCTCCCCTACTAATGCGGCGCGTCCCACGGCTGGCTCGCCCTGGCGGACTGCGCGCGATCTCCCATGCGGCTTGTCCTCTGTGAGCCCGTCTCGGGAGCCGAGATCTCGCTGCCCCCTCTGCCCGCCGTCGCCCAGGTCTTCCTCTCCGGCGACCCTCTCGCCTCGCCGTCGGGGTGGGCGGCGGTCGCGAGCCAGAAGGTCCCGGGCTCCTGCGCCGCTCAGAAGCTCTTTTTCTGGCGATCCGCGGACGCCGCCGCCGGCTGGTCTCCGCTGCTCGATCGCCCGACCAGCGGGATCGACAGCGCGGCGCTCCACCGAGGGCGAGCCTACCTCGTCCACAAGTCGTGGCAGCTCCACATCTTTGACCTCGACGCGTCGCCGGCGGCGCCGCCGAGGCTGGTCCGGGACACGTTCCTCTTCCTGTCCGCGGCGAAGGTGTTCAGGGCGCCCGAGCGGTCGCGGCGCCACGTCCTGCGCACTCTGCACGTCGTGCCCTGCGGCGGCGAGTGCCTGCTCGTCGTGACGTACGCCGGGCGCCAACGCGCGCCGCCCGCGAGGTGTACAGGGTGGCGACGCGTTCGCGCTCTCGGCGAGGGTGTTCCCGGCTGTCAGGAGGAACTGCCTGTACTACGTTGATCACGACGAGTTTCAGCCCGAGCCGTGGGCAACGATCTTTGATCTCGGATCGAAAACCGTGGAACGAATCCCGTACCCTGAGGAGCTCAGGGAAGGCGGCCGTGGTTTACTGGCGGGCGTACTCATGGTTTTGTCACAGAGGAGCACTGTTGAGTGTTGAGTGAGCATTGAGCCCTGTAATAAGGTGCACACATGACGGTATCTATCAATCTCAGTAAAGAGTGCAGGTACAACTCAACCGCCATGGTTCCATTAACAGGCTTGTGAACTGCATGTCAGCGATTGACGAGTGGTAGTTGTGTATGTTCGACACCATAATGCTCCAGTATCTGCAAATCTTCATTTAGGCATTTATTTACTCCTCTGAACCGATCAACCGAACTGTAAATCCGCACTACCACGCCCTGCGTAAGAGAAGAAAGCGGCAAGAGATCAGAAGTGTTCTATACTTCATCGCAATGAAGTGGAACTTGAACAGACTGGCTACTGGGTATCATACCCTGCCTTCGATGGTTCTTGGCACTGCGATAACCACAGGTCAATGTGCTTGGCGATCTTCTCTCTTACCGTATTCACAGCTGCTGGGGATGTGCAGTTTGAAGCGTCCCCTGATCATTGTGAAACATGTGAGAATTCTCTTCTGAATCAGGCAGTAAATCGGGCTTCCATATAACTACTCTGTTAGCAACGTGTGTGATGGCCAATGAAAGTAGATTTTCCTAATCCTCTGAACAATGAAAAGGAGCTACCAAATGAAATATCGAGATCGGTATATTGCAATTCAGTCATAGCAAGCTTTAGAGAAACACTAGATTTTTCCTTGTGTACCTTCAATTCTGAATGGACTTTGAGGACAACCCCTCAGATCAGTGCCATGCCCGCAGTTTTTACATTTCATCAAGTACGATGGCACTGCATGTGTTGTTAGATATATTAGTGGAAAACACACTCTCACAAACACACACACGAAAAAAAAGAGGAAAATTTAATGCCTTCAGGAGCAGTTCGAAGTACTCACGGTCTTTTGATGATTTCTGCTTGGAGGCATGACGCCATGGATCTTGGGAACCGTTCGTAAATACAATTTTGGACCCTGCTCAAATTTAATGCAGCATCAAGGGAAAAGCAAGGTCACATAAAAAGGAAAACAACAGTTTAGAGCAACTCCAAGAGCCTAGCTAAATCTCCCTCTCTATATTTCTATTTAACTAGCTATTTAGCCAACATTCCCTCTCCAGATTGCGGTACACTCCAACAGCCTCTCAAATACAACTCTCTATATTCAAAAGCGTCGTCCTCCTCCCATTCTCTTCCTCCTCTCCCGTGGAGCAAGCTCCTCTTCCTCCTCTGTCTCCCGGCGCCACCTTCCCCTTCCCCCAAAGTCTTCTCCGACGCGCTGCAGCTCTCCTTCCCATGCCCCCCTCTCTCCCTTGGCCTCCACGTGACCACATCGCCGCCCCCTTGACGGCCTCGTGTTTCATGGTCGTCCACGGCGCGGATGCGGCTGCTCTCGCGTGGATCTGCTCGTCCCCCGCGCCCATGGCGAGCTAGGCCTCCTTGCTTGGGCGTGGAGGACACGGAGCGCGGCAGCACGGCGACGTACAGATTAGGCGCAGCTTGAGGAGCGTGGCGGCGGGGTGAGCTCGATAAGCGCGCCGGCGGGACGACCTCGAGGAGCGCGGCGGCGGGGTGACCTCGACGAGCTCGGATAGATGTGCAGCAACACCTTCTCCTCGGCGAGGTAACCGGCGGACTCTTCTTCTCCCATCCCGATCGAACAGCTTGTGGAGATGCGGGCTCTTTTCCCATTGTCTTGTTTTCCTGACGCTCTCTCTGACTCTCTGGCCTCTGTTTTTGCTGGCAGTGTCATCTTGCTCGGCGGCGGTAAAGGGTGCGAGGTCCCGGCGGCGGCGGCGCGAGGTCGACCGCCTGGCTTGCCGCCTTGTTCGACCCGCCGGCGACATCCCTACCGAGGAGCGGGGGAGGGCGGAGGGCCGGGGAGCGCCCGATTGTGGGGCCGGGAGCGCGGGATATTGCGATGGCGAGCGGGAGAGGCTCGGCATCTTTGCCGAGCGAGGGGCGCGTGATGCCGAGGGAGATGGCGAGGGGATCCGGATGGCTAATCTGTTGGAAGCGTATTTTGCCAGGTTTTTTGTTTTTTTAGCTATCTGAACTGGGATACAGAGTCTCTTGGAGTTGCTCTTACAGGCACATCTAGGCTAAAGACATCCAAGGAAGAAATGGGACCATCCGTTGCTATGTTCACGGATATTTATAGGTAGCTTTCTTTTAGAAAAAAGAAAAAGTTTTCCCGCCTTTGCGTTTCCGCACAAAGCGTTCGGATTTATTACAAAACTTTCAGCTCCATGGCTGATCTCAAAGGAAAACAAATTAAAGACAAAGTCGAAACAAACCAGCAATTTTGGTGCCTCCATAATATAAATTGGTCATGAGCACATCAGGATAAACACCTTCCCCAAACACATTTCTGCAAAGGTCCAAATGGTACCTGGATGTATAGGGAGCGAACAAGCATTGAGGTCATGCACGAACACTGCTTCAATCCAAAACTGTAACAAATAGTGATATAGCAGTAAAGATATGCCCAAAAGGCCAAAACATTACGATATGACTACAAAGTTACTTTGTGATTACGCTGAATGATAAAGCTGCGAAAATCATTGTCGGTATTCACAACATCAATGTACCATGTACGCGCTGGATTCATGATAAAATAAAACGCATGGAAAAAGGAAAAGGGGGGGGGGGGGGGGGGGGGGGGGGGGTGGGTAGGTAGAGTATTGCCTTGTATTCACCCCAGCAGAATCTCAGTTTTGGGTGCCACTTGAAAGTAGGCAACCTCACTGCAAACTTGGTACGACCAGAGCCTAGAACCTAAAAAACAACACGAATTAATGTGCAGTAAGTACATGTAGCCGCTATGTAAGAAGAGCTGTCATTGTGTTTCGTTTGAAGCTCTTATGTCCCTGATTTTTTTTTTCGAAAGACTGTCCCTAACAAATTCAAATCTGATTTCTTACCGGAATCATCAGGAGTCGTATTCTTCAAATACTCCTGACCATAAGAAGACACCGGTGTCTCCATTTCTTTAATGTAGTAATCTTTAACAAATTGAGCATAAGTATCCTGCAAAGCAATACGGAAGTTCAGAAAAATGCAACGTTAAAATCAAGTCGACTGTTCATCAGGATCCTGTCAAATCAGACAAGGGCAGGTGTGGTTAGTTGATTACAGAAGGAAAGGGATATTCACGACCAAATTTTTCCCATTCTTCTTTGCAGTTATTTGAGGAGAGCACAGGGCATCAGGATCCCCATATTGGAACTGCAAAGTAGCAAGAGGCAGCTCTCAACTGTCCGCAGAAAATGTTAAGTAAAAGAGGTCTTTTACGGTAAAACTGTGTTATGCGTACTGTTATAGCTGCGGCATCTGCCAGGAAGAAGAGGAACTCGTCGTTTCTCAACTGCACGTAAGCGCGGACAATCTCAAGAAGCTGAACCGAGCTCCTCTCTCTCGAAAGTTCTCGCCTCTCCTTCCTTTCTACAGTAATCTCCGCCGTCTGGGGCCAGATCTGGCCCCTCCCCAGCTGCTCCGGCCTGCTGCCGGCGTAGTTTTTGGGTGAGGGACCCTCCCATGTATAGCTGTAGGTGGTAGGTTTAGTTTCTCTTAGGAATAAATCTTAGTTGAGATGGCCATTGGTGAGCAGTTCGCCGTTGTCTTCCTCGTCGCGGCGATTTGTTCTTCTCTAATGCCGGTATGGCCTTTCTCCTGTCAGCTTTTCCCTACGGGTGTTGCCGAGATGGCTTTTGTCCCCGTCGGTCTCCGTCCCGGCGGGTGTTTCTTTCCCCTTTTCTTCTTCTTTGTTGCTCCATGTTGGGTACGGCGAAGTGGTGGTGCTGATGGTTGTGCTGCAAGTGCTAAGCCTGTCGAAAGTCGCTGGGATCCCTTGGTTTGGGTTGATCGCCATCGGCTTGATCCCCGTGTTCATCAAGTGGATCTCATCTTGGTCGAGCCCGGTGATGCATCATCTTTATCTACGGCTGCGACATCTACTACCTCGGTTAGTGCCATTCTTGAGGCATCCGTCGGGTGGGCCGCCGGCGTGACAATCAGATGGCGCGATGAAGCCTTCTCCCATCTTTGTTGCGGTGACTTGCCGATTCCCCCTCATCGTCCTCACCGCATGGTCCCAGTGAAGATGGAGGCGACTTCGTCATCTGCTCCGGTGCTTGTAGTCCGATTGATCTCCACTTTTCGCAAAAGATTTCCTCGTCAGCGCGGTGGTCTTCGTACTCTGCGACGACGATGTTCTCCTACAGAGGACCTGGAAGTAATTTCTATTTTGTTTTTTTTTTCGAAAGGATCCGGCACCTTAGCCGTCATATATTAATAAGCAGGAAGCAAATTACATGCGCGAGTAGCGCGAAGCCCCGATGCAGACGGAAGCTGCATCAGTTGAGACAGAAGCCTCTGACTTACGACTTTTACAAAAGCAAATAAAAACGGATTACTCGCTATTTTGTGGTACAACTAAAGCCGCAAGATGTTTGGCTCCCGCAGTACACCAATTCGTAGCCTCCTCTTTGATCGACGAAATAAGTTGCGCTGCCGTCCTCTCCTTGTGGTTGAAAATCCGATTGTTGCGCTCTTTCCAAATGCCCCAGATCGTTGCGATGGCGAGAGAACGGAGGCCCTTGGCCGCCACACCGGTGTAGCTGTTCGCAATGTGATGGTACCACTGCGTTACCGAGTCGTTGGCCGGCCAGGAACCCGGCGCGAGGGAGGGGCATCGCACCCAGCTGCTGATTGATTCCCAGACTTGCAGCGCCACTGGACATTCCGTGAAGAGATGGTGAGCAGTCTCCAAATTCCGGATGCACAACGGACAGAAATAATCATTGGGCCATTGCCGTCTCATTAGCCGGTCGGCTGTCCAAATCCGGTTTTGAAGAAGCAGCCACATAAAAAATTTACAGTACGACGGTGCCCATGGAGACCATACCGTAGCTGTAAAATCTGACGCGGTGCCTCCATCAAATTGCATGTTATATGCCGAGCGTGCTGAGTATTCTCCACTAGCGGTTCGCGTCCAGACAATCTGATCGCGTTCCGGGCAGTCCGCGTCGAACTGAGTATTTCTATTTTGTTTTGTGTCCTCACAGCCTTGTACATGGACGTAGTTGTGCTTCCTAAATCTCTTATGGGTGTTCACGTAATTTGGCTGATGTACCTTCTTAAGCAATGAAGCTTCTAGCCCTTTGTGGGCGTTTTCCCTCAAAAAAAAACTGCACGTAAAGAAGAAAATAAGTCAACAAGGAAGTTGAAGTGATCTTTCTGACATCATGTTAGCAACCCGGTACATGATACAAGCTCTAGAATGTTCTAGAAGGTTCTAGAGAGGAAGGAAGGGTAGTACAAGGGAGGAAGAAGATAGAATCGAGCAAAGCTCGCCTCGAGCCGCAGCTCGCCGCCGGTTCGATAGCCTGGTCAATCGACCAAGCCGTGTTCCAGTTCCTGCTGCTCCTCTTGTACTGCTTCTCAACGCTCCTTGGCCCAAGGCCGGTCCGGCCCATCTCCTGTGTGACCCACTGTCCGGCCCAGTTGTAGTACCATTGAATCCATTGTTGGACGAGAGGTTAAGAGTTGTACTCATCAGCGGAACCGGCAGAAATTGCAATGCGCGTAAGCTAAACTGCAGTGTGCCTAAGGCCCCCTTTGTTTCTGCTTTTGATTCTGGATTCTGGATTCTAAAAGCAGAAGCTGAAACAAAAGGTTGGATTTTGAGTCTGGATTCTATAATCTGGTTCAAAATCCGAGGCAGAATCCACAATCTGTTCTGAACTAGCTTTTACTGGATTGTGGCACATATATTTACCTATTTGCTACTGTGACTCTACTGTAAGTGACTAAAATGACCTATAAGCTGGATTGTGGAATTCAGACAAACAAACATCTTCCAGATTTTGGCATACAGATTCCACAATCTCAGATTCTGAAAATCACAATCCAAAAGCTGGATTTTTAGAATCATAATCGCCAACAAAGGGGGCCTAAATCCTTAAGCACAACGTAGAGTATGTATTACCGTCTCAGCTGTAAACAGTGCCTTCACTGAGCGGCTGTCCAACCGAAGACGTGCATCAACAGTCTTAGTAATTTCCTGAAGTGCAGCTTTGCACTCTGGACCAGCCGACTCTCCAACCTACAGGGCGACTGAAGAATTAGGGAAACTTAGTACCATAGTAGGGAGGGAAAAAAAAAAGGTACTACACCAGACAGATTTGTTAGTTTGTGCAAATGATCGTCCATGCTTGGACGAGTCGACCAACCTGCCTGTCAAAGTCGGTGAAGTTGAAGTACACAGCAAGGACCACAGCCGAGCTCGCGAGGCTCCCGCATGTCAGATGAGGGAACTTGAGCCTGAACCACGCGCTGAGGGCGCCGGCGTACGAGACGCCGAAGACGAACCAAGGGTTATCAGCGCCCGACCGGCTATACCGAGACCCCTATAAACGGAGATGCGGCGAAAAGTACACGATTAATGGACAAGAGATACTAGTGAGTACTGGATCTGATCTGACGGTGGAGACAGCGTGTACCCCGACCTGGTAGTACTGGCGGAAGACGGCGAGGTCGAACAGGGCCTGCTTCGACGACAGGAACCTCAGGTTCTGGGTGGTCAGCCGCTTGAACGGTGAGCTCTTGCCGTAGTACCGGTGCTCCGGCGTCACGACGGGGGCGCCGAACTTCTTGGCGAGCAGCACAGGAAAGCAGTAACAGATCAGCACGACTTACCATTGCAAAGAAGTTGTGCACATGTTGTGTGCAAGAGCAGAGCACAATGCAACCCACGGCGAGGTAGTCGTTGGGGATGCCGTCGCAGTCGAACTCGCCGCAGATGCGCAGGAAGACAGGGCCGCCGGGGCGCGGTGGTAGTCCAAGAACTCGAAGCACCGCAGCTTGAACCGCCGGTGATCCTGCAACGCCAATGGCCATGGCGCGAATGGATCGGGAGTTCCACAAGTTTCATAGCTAAATTACAGCGGGCAGACGTTCAAAAAGATAGCAACGAGAACTAGTAGTTACGGTGGGGGGAGAAGTGGTCGAGGCGCTGGTCCATCCACCGCTCTTCCTTGGTCAGGTACCTGCCGCCGGCGGCGACGTGAGTGAGGAGGAAGGCAACGAGGAAGGAGATGAAGCGAGCGCGAGACCCCATGATCGCCGGACTCCGGCAGAGATTGGCTCTTCCTCACCGGTGCCGTCCCCCAGGCCGGGCTTTTGTACTGCGCAGCAGCGGCCTGCGTGCGTGCCAGCCAATGGCGCCGGTGGCAAATTGGCTCCAAACTGCGGGAGCAAACAAAAATGGGCACCGAAAGAGTGTCGCGAAAATCACTACTAGAAAACCGTTGCGCGCATCTATGCATGGGGTCTCCGAATCTCCCTTTCCCCCAGAGATCGGCGTCCATGCTCTAGTTTATGTTCTGACGCTTCTGAATATTATTCGTCTCCGTCTTTGTATATGAACCGACACTGCCTGTGTCGGATCTATGTTCATTCCTTCCTGCGTCACAACTATCACGTGGTGATTTTTTATTTTTTATTTTGCCTCAAAGGAAACATGAGGCCAATAATGACGTAGTAACAAGAAATTATCGGATATCAGAATAACCGTGGCACTGAGTAAGAGGTGCCAATCTGTCCATCACCTTCCTCCCAACTTTCTTCACAAAGCTCACTCCACAGTGGCAAAACTAATCATGCCAAGAAGAGAGAACATTGCAAACCACTTCTCATGTCAAAGAGTATGCTCGAGATGTATGCCAACACTTGCTATTTGTTTATATTATTAGTAGATTTTTTTTTGGGTACAATATTATACACTTCAAGCAACTGCGCACAACATATAATGCTCATATTTTGAATTCAAGTCAGTATTCGTACAATTGCATTGTGATGATTTAATGAGACTCGTATACTATTTATGCGACTCAGCATTGATTGTGTCGAAAGTAGTGAGTATATGTCCATCACCTCACCACGTTACTCCAGGATCAGCAAATCTAAATTCACCCTCCAGAACTGAACATCACGAAGTCACCTCGCGCTGCGTAATGAAAAGAATGGCACGGGATCAAAAGTTGGAGCGCATTCAGAATGCAGTGAAGGGCACCAGACCTTGTATCTCTAGCCCCAAAGAGATCCATACCCTGACACTGATGGTTCCTGGCATTGCGATAACCACATGTCGATGTGCTTGGCGATCTGCTCTCTAACTGTATTCACAGCTACTGGGGATGTGCAGTTTGAAGCGTCCCCTGATCAGTGTGAAACGTGAGAATTCTCATCTGGATTCTGGATTAAAAATAAAGTTCGTATAACCTACTATGTGAACATTAGTACAAAAGACAAATAGAGTTGACGGTAATTTCCTGGTCCTCGAAGTGAAAAATGAGCCGTCCCCAGCAATAGAAAGAATAGTACGCTGTACTAAAAACACGGTATGCTTTATGGAGCATTAATAAATGTTTTGGTCTACCTTCAATCCTGAAAGGACTCTGAGGACAACCTCTCAAATCAGTACCGTGCCCACAATTTCTGCATTTGATTATGTAGGATGGCACTGCATATGTTATTAGACTTCTATTAGAGAAAACATCTCAGAATTGTATGGCAAATCAATAAACAACGAGGCTATTGAGACAGTGACAAAGCAACAATGCAATAGAAATAATTTCAAAGGACTCACTGTCTTCCGATGATTTCTGTTTGGAGGCATGGCGCCAGGGATCTTGAGAGCCGTTTGTAAACACAATTCTAGAGGCTGCACATATTTAATGGAGCATCAGAGAGAAAGAAACAAGGAAAATAAAAATTTTGAAATATGCAAGGAAGGCAGCCATGGTGTGCTTGTTGTCACTTTATATAGGCAACAAACACCGACGAAACCATTTTGAAATAGGCAACGAACACCAACGAAACCATCAAAATAATGAAGAAAAAGGAAATTGTGAAGGCTGCTCCTCCAGCGGCACAAATATACACATGGCAAACAGACCAAGGCGTGTGGCACTTTATGGGCACAAATAGACTAATGATTGCACAGCACCCAATTTCCCAGATTGAAATGGTGAATGATAAGTACAGATACAATTAAAGTTATCCAAAGAGACAAACCAGCAATTCTTGTGCCTCCATAATATAAGTTCGTCATCAAGACATCAGGGTAAACGCCTTCTCCAAAAACATTTCTACATAGTTCCAAATGGTACCTGTCGATAAAGAAAGTGGTACAAGCATAAAAGTTATATATGAACATTGCATGATCCCCCAAAATGCAGTAAATGTATAGCACGTGCCCAGGATATTTGCACTGTAATCAATGTGGAGAAACAAAGAAAAATACAGTAATCGGTATGGTGGCACCACTCCAATCTTTTTTTTTTTAAAACGCAAATGCTTCAATCCCATATGTTCCTAGAAAGGTATGCAAGCTTGAAAGATAAATCAAATACATAGGAGAAATAGCCAACGTTACCTTGTATTGATCCTTACAGAACGAACACTATCAGTTTTGGGTGCCACTTGAAAGTAGGCAACCTCACTGCAAACTTGGAACCACCAGAGTCTAGAACCTAAAAAACAGTTGTAAATTGTAATACATATTAAGGACATGGGAAAACAAGATACAAAATGGTGATCCATTTCCAGAACTTTGCTAAAGTAAACAAAAAGTAGACCCATCATTTACTTGAATCATTGGGACTTGTATCCTTCAGAAACTCCTGATCATATGAAGATACTGGAGTCCCCATTTCTTTAATGTAAAATTCTTTCACATATTGAGCATATGTTTCCTGCAAAACAAGTACACGGAAGTTCAAAAAGCTTGAAAGTGTCTCAATTTCTTTAATGTGATAACATTTTATAAATTGGGCATATGTTTACTGCAAAGCCAGAACATGGAAGTTCAGAATCTTGAAACTTATGCATTCTTTAAGAAACAAAGTTGCTATGACGATTCCTCATCATTACAAAAATTGCTAAAATACTGAAAAGGTGTGAGATAAAAAGCCTTGCTAGTACAACAAGATAATAATGGAAAATAAAAAATGAGGCAAATGCCAATTAGACAAGTGAAATAACGAAGTGCAAAGCACCATAACTCTTCATGGTTTAAGTCTGCAATATGGTTTAACTCTTCCCATGGGAGCGAATTTCAGGCTGAGGTTAAAAAAAAAAATCCCCTCGTCTGTCCCACGGCCAAAGCACATGATTAAGGCCCGGCCCAGGTCGTTAGTCGTTCTCACACGGGCTACGGTGCCGCTGTGTAAGGGTGGGGCAGAGATTCGGGGGTTTTCTCGGCCTGCGCGAGAAGGTCTTCTCTCATAAAATTAAGCCTGGGGTCTGTCATACCCCCAGCAGGTCGAGGCTTTTTTAACAAATAAATATGTTAGGTGTACTATTTTTCAGAACATAATCTGCTGTTGAATTCAAGTGCATAAGTACAAAACAAAAAGAAAAATCTCCAAAAGGGGAAGAAATAAGGGAAGGGGGTTTGGGGGGGGGGGGGGGGGGGGGGGGGGGGGAAGATTTAAGTACTTTGTCTTTCATAGTTGCCCTATGCCTCTCATTTCTAGCAAAGGGCATTTACCTTGAAAGATCAATATAGGTTGCATTATCGCTTTGCTCTCACTCAGCAAAATTGTATAGATGCCCAAGAACCCCACCTAATAAGAAAAGCTCAGGTAAGGTCTCAGAAGTAAAGGGGCAGTGACATACCACCAAGTTTTTCCCATTCTTCTTTGCATTTATGAGAGGAGAGCACACGGCATCAGGATGCCCATACTGGAACTGCAAAATAAGCATCGGCTCTCAATACCCACACAACATAATTTTAGGCAACAACACTATTAAAAAGTTATCTTGTGCATACTGCTTCTGCTGCTGCGTCTGCCAGTAAGTACAGGAAGTCATCATTTCTCAACTGCGAGTAAAGAAAACAAATCAGTAGTGAGCTGGCGAACATGAAGCTACTGTCTCACTTAACTCAAATGTGGAATTACAAAAGAGATTGGCAGAAATTTGTTGCACTGAAAACTGTAACACAAAACCTTAATATAGGGAATTACCTTCTCTGCTCCAAACAAGGCCTTCACCGAGCCACTGTCGGATCGAAGCTGTTCATCGACAAGTCTAGTTATTTCCTGAAGGGCAGCTTTGCACTCAGGGCCAGCCGACTCTCCAACCTATGAAAATGAGAAACCAGAATTGGGACGAAAATACAGCAGACAAAGTGAGAACGTGCCATTGCCATCCATGTTAGTACAACAGCGCCAGTGTACCACCAACCTGCTTGTCAAAGTCAGTGTAGTTGTACACAGCAAGAACAACCCCTGAGCTCGCAAGGCTCCCACATGTCAGATGGGGGAACTTGAGCCTGAACCAGGCACTGAGAGCCCCGGAGTAGGACACTCCGAAGACGAACCAATGATTGTCAAATCCTGACCGGTTGTACCGAGCATTCAGTGATTCCTACAAAAAATACGGCTAGCAATTAACACGTTTGCAGGACAAGACACACCGCGTTTTAACTGAATCATGTAGCAAAATTGTCAGCCCAACCTGATAGTGCTGTCGGAAGACGGCCAGGTCGAACAGGGCCTGCTTCGAGGACAGGAACCGCAGGTTCTCGGTGGTAAGCTGCTTGAAAGGGGAGCTCTTGCCGTAATAGCGGTGCTCCGGCGTCACCACGGCGGCGCCAAACTTCTTGGCTAACACCTTAGAAATGGAGACAGGCAGTTTCGACAGTTCAGCAAGAGGTCAAGACTCAAGACGGCACCGCATAGGAGTTGTCCGAGTGGAAAGGCGACTCACGGCGAGATAGTCGTTGGGGATGCCGTCGCAGGAGGACTCGCCGCAGATGCGCAGGAAGACGGGGCCGTCGGGGGCTCGGTGGTTGTCCAGGAACTCGAAGTAGCGCTGCTTGAACTGCCGGTGATCCTGCAAAGCCGCGCGCAGCCCATGACTGCAACCTCAAACCCGATGATGCTCGAGAGGGGGAGAAGACTTACGGTTGGGGAGAAGTGGTCGAGGCGCTGGTTCATCCACCGCTCGTCCTTGGTCAGGTACCTGCCGCCGCCGGCGAGCGGCTCGGCGTCGGCGACGCGCGCCAGAAGGACGGCGAACAGCAGGGAGACGAAGCGAGCGCGCGGCAACCTCATCGTCTCCGGTCAAGCCGCCGAGAAGCCTTCGTTTCTTTCGGTGTCTGTTATGGGACCCGGCTGGGCTGGGCTTTGTTATTCGTAACAAGAGCGACGGCGGCTTGCCCGCCGACTGCGCATGGGGCAAACTGGCTCGAACTCTGCACGCAGGAAGAATGTGCGCCGCAAAATCACTAGAATGTGCGTCGTGAGTTATTTTTATTCTTTATTTTTTTAAAAAAATATTCCTCTTCCTTCTCAAGGGTAATATGCTAGTAGGTAAAATTTGTTGTAAGACACCGTAGAAACGTGACATCTGTTGCTAGAGTCCAACAGTGTCGAGCGGCAAATGTCACAATTGAAGTGTCGCCTATAGCAAATTTGTCCTATGTGCTTTCGGCGAATGAATTAAGCACTCCAAAGCTCGTTAACTTACTGAAAATTATCGCGAGACTGGAGGTTGAGGAGTGGCAATTAGTACAAAGGAACCTCTTGAAAGAAAAAACAAACCCATGTCTCGTGTTAACACACGCGAGATGTGACATGTGCATTTATTAATCAACTAGCTCGTTTAGCAATTAGCACACGATTCGATTACATTTTACATATCCTGATAATGTCAATCGGTTAAAACATCCGAGCCGCTCTCACGTCTGAACTCTGCAAGTATTCCAAAACCTATGCTGAGGTGTTATATGGATGCATTTTCCTTCGAGACCTGACGAGGTGGAACACCTCATCTGGCTGTCTCATTTTTATATACTGATGTACTGTACGTAGCAGCCGTATTTGCACTAGCCTTTTATGTTCGGTAGTTTGCAGGGATAATCAAAGAGTAGCTATGCTCCACCTGCTTCCCAGCGACGGCTCTTTGTCATGTCCTGAAATGCACATAGCGCAACAATGTTTTAGGCCATAACTGGATAATTGAATGGCAGGTGTGGTGTAGGTCCACTTCATAACGCAAAAGATCAGAGTTAATATTATGAAAGCTTTTGATAGAAATTATTCAGCCATCAATCACTACAGTATAGTTCACAGGTCGAACAGGGAGAAGCCCAAACTGACCTTGATCTTGACATTCTGATAGCCAGAGGTCAATGTGATCCACTATCTGCTTCCTTACTTTGTTCAGAGATTCTGGAGGTGAGCATTTGGATGAATCACCTGGTGGGTATAGAAGACAAAGAACTCACATTTGGGTCCAGTAATAAATCAAACATTCTACTCCTACATATTAAAAGTCGTTTAATCCTAGATGGCACAAAGAAAGCAGAGCTTATAGTTCAAAGTCTCAGACTTCCCCTCTACTATTGCCTTAAAAGTTGCTTTTGAATGGTGGATGTACCTTCAATATTTGACGGAGCTTGAGGGCATCCAGAAAGATCACTGCAATGTCCGCAATTCTTGCATTCAATTAAGTACGATGGCACTGCATGCATTGCAAATCTTTCATAAGCCTACTAGTGGAATTGAGGAGAAAAAAGGGTGCATTCAACCTCATCATAGTAAATAAAAAGACTGCTACAATGAAACAGGTAAATGGTTACAGATCGACAACGACTAAAAATGCTTACTTCCTTCTGACGATTTCTGCTTGGAAGCATGGCGCCATGGGTCTTGAGAGCCATTTGCGAAAACAATTTTAGAACCTGCATGCGTGTGATATATTATTTTATTTTCTGATCAGCATACACACAACCACAGAATTTACTGTGAAATCTAAAGAATTATGTCCAGACCATTGTGCATAACTGGATACACACAATATCAATACAAAGGCCATACCAACAGATAGCTACTATTTCCTTTTTCTAAAAAAAAAAATACCAACAGATAGCTTCCTAGTGTAGCAAATATAAGGGGGCTATATTATGTCAGATAGGCCACCTACTTTCTTTAACCAATGTTCACGGACCCTGACCTCACGTGCTTGCCTACCTCAAACACCCAGGCATCACAATAAGTCTGTGTTAATGAAATTCTGGAAGTGCAATCTCTTAACAAAAGAAAAAGGTAGCAAACACCTCGCAAATGAAATCATGGTAAATTCTTATGATTCAAGGCAGTTCCTTTTTGTTCTTTTGCATACAAATACAGATCAAACAATCCGAGGAATAATTAATCTTCCGTTTCTTGAATGGAAGGTGGCTCATTTTGAAGGTTAAGAAAGCAAAGTGACAGACTCGATATGGATAAGCAAATGTATATTAAAGATAAAGAAAAAGGAGTGCTGAAACTAATAGCTTGAAAAGACGAACCTGCAATCCTCGTGCCACCATAGTATAGATTTGTCATGAAGACATCTGGGTAAACTCCTTCCCCAAAAACATTGCGGCACAGGTCCAAGTGGTACCTAGTAACAAAATCACAAAGACACCAAAAATGAATAATAAAGTCTGGAAAAAAGATTAGCCAAAAGCATTTTAGCACAAACCTAAATGAGACCTAGCAAGAAAACCACAAGGACACAAATAAGAACACGAAATCTAGAAACATAATCACAGAATAACCAAAAAACCATAAACGGCGGATCATCAGTAAAGTCAAACAGCATTCAACATCATATATAGTTGACAGTGGAAGCGCATGGTAATTTTCATGTTGCCACAAGTGCAACATGTTGCTAAAAGACGGAAGAAGCAACAGATACTTGGTACAAGAAGGAAAGATGTGACTTGAGCAAAGCATATGTACTAACCTTGCATCGATCTTTGCAGAACGGATACTATCATTTTTTGGTGCCACTTGGAAATATGCAACCTCACTGCAAACTTGGTACCACCAAAGTCTAGATGCTACACAACATCAATAATGAAAAGTCAGTTACAGAATATCTGAATAGATAGCATGCATACTGTTCCATTCAAACTCTCAAAATATAATATTTTGTAATGCTAATACAGAATAATGGGGTTAGAATTTACAGGATTCAGCAGGAGTTGTGTTCTTCAAATACTGTTGATCGTATGATGCTACTGACGCCCCAAATTTTCCAATGTAATAATCTTTAACATAGTGAGCAAATGTTTCCTGCACAATTGAAGTTGTTACAACACATCTGATTTTCCAGAAAGATAGAGTAGCACAGCTGAAATAGGAGTAAAGATCAACAAGAGTATCTGTGCTAATTATAAACACATACAAAACAGGAAATTTCGGAAACATGTTCACCGTGCTCTAATTCATGAAAGAAGTAATGTGTTCATAGTTTTTCTCAATTCTTACAGCAACATATGTCTTGCTTTCAAATGGCAGTACGACTTACCACCAAGTCTGTACCATTCTTCTTTGCTTCGACTAGAGGGGAGCACAACACATCAGGATTACCATATTGGAACTGCAAATCGTGCAGGTTTTCAGTACAGCAGTTGTTTCCAATAGACAATGATGTAAAAAGAAAGTACACCGAGCATACCGCAATAGCAGCAGCATCTGCCAGTAAGTAGAGGAAGTCGCCATCATTTTCTAACTGCAAACATCCAAAGGAATCAATGCATATGAAAGTTTATAGGACAAGCCGATAAGCTGATTTAATCAGTTATAAAAACAAGTGCCATAAATCATTAGTAGCCGACTCAAAGATTAAGCCATATTTAAGGACATGAGAAATTATAGTTTTGCAGGATAAATATGTTGGAAACATTAAAAACAAAATGTTCTCACAGACTTGGATTTTCTATGCATCTACAATTTTTCTCTGAGACAATCTGTACTGGACCTACTGGTTACCTAAGCCATCTATGTTAATATGCCTATATTGCACCAGAGATAGGGAAATATTGTCATGTATATTAAAATTTGTATGATCTTTTTAGGAACAGATATGTATAAGCCATCTATTCATATTGTTTTACCAGTTCAATATGCCAGCTACCTCAGTGAAAATACACTCGAATTAAAAAAGTAGTTGTCAATGAGATGGCTTCAAAAGTTATCAAACCAAAAGAAATACAGTTCATGCCAGATGAAGGATTACCATTGGTGCCCCAAACAACTGCTTAACTGAGTTGCGGCCAGACTGGAGTTGTCCATCAACAAGTTTTGTTACTTCTTGAAGTGCTTCTTTGCATTCAGGACCAGCAGAGTCCCCAATCTTCATAAAGGTATGTCAAACGCAAAGGTAAAATTTAGGAGCAGCCCCAAGCATCAAAGGTACATTGCGTAAATTAGAATCTGCATGCACTAACCTGTTTGTCGAAATCCGTAAAATTGTAAACAGCGAGAACAACACCTGAACTTGCAAGACTTCCACAAGTTAAGTGAGGAAACTTCAATCTAAACCATGCACTGAGTGCTCCAGCATAAGAACCTCCAAAAACAAACCAAGAATTGTCTGCTCCTGACCGATTATACTTGGCATTTAGAGTTTCCTTCACATGGCAGAAAGACAAACTCAGAACAGGAGGGTGTAATCATTTCGACAATGACAGACAATAATTACTATATATGCACACCTGATAGTATTGACGGAAAACTGCAAGATCATACAAAGCCTGCTTTGATGACAAGAACCTTAGGTTTTCTGTCGTCAAACTATCAAAAGGAGAACTCTTTCCATAGTATCGGTGTTCGGGAGAAACCAATGCAGCACCAAACTTCTTCGCCATAACCTAATAAGACAATCCATCCCATATGTATGAGTTGGAGATGTTGCAGAGAACCTAATGCATAAATCATGGCTAGGTTGTGCACTAAATAATCATCAAACTCACAGCTAAGTAGTTGTTTCCAATGCCATTGCATGAAGCTTCTCCACATATATACAGGAAGACTGGCCCATTTGGAGCTCGAAAGTAATCAAGAAATTCATAATAACGCTGTTTGAATTGCCGATGATCCTGGAAAGTAAGAACAAGTAAAAAGTTCAGGTCCATGGATGCAACAAACTACATCCGAGTTTTCTTTTGAGTAAAATATGTTGAGACAACAATTCCAAACTAACTAACATTTCCACAAAATATAATCGGTATATTAGAATCGCCCTGACCCTGTAATTGAGGTTCCCATTGGACGCAAAAGCAAGGGTGGCGAGAAAAAGAGACTGCTTGACATATAGAGAAAAGACACACCATGCTTCAAATTACAGCATTATACCATTATCTCGTCCCACAAACTTCTCGGATAGAGAAAAGACACAGCATTATACCATTACAGAAGCAAAATTTTATTGTACTTAGGCATCTGATCTGATCTGATCCCAACACTCACTCAATGATTACTCGAGACACCAAGTGCGGGCAGATCCATTGATTGCTCCCTAATGTGGTTCAAGGTTGAACGAGTATCGAGCATCTATGTACAGCAAAATTGTGTTACCAAAGGCATCCACGTGTGATCCAATGCAGTTTGTAAACTTGGAAGTCAATGGTGTGCTCAGTTTGCGCAAATTGGCCGATTTAGATGCTGAGAGCCGCGATCCACCATCTGCAGAACTCTCCATGTTATGTAATTTGGTGTGCCCAGCTTTGGTTTCTATCGCCTACAGACCTACACAGGGGGAACCAAGCTCGTACAGTCGTACGGTTCTCAATTTCCCGTAGTCCCAACGACTCAAGAGAAATTCAAAGCGGAGAGCACAAATTAGAAAGATACAGAGTGGTACGGCAGTGGTATCGCGGGAGACTTAACGGTGGGGTTGAAGTGGTCGAGGGTTTGGCTCATCCAGTGCTCGTCCCGCGTCAGGTACCTATCGGCGGCGGCACCGAGGTGGCCGCTGCCGCTCTCCGGGGGCGGGAGCCAGAGCCCGACGGGCTCGCCGCTGCGCGCGAGCAGGACGAGGAGGGCCGCGACGGCGACGAGGTACGCTGCGGCGGAGCTGGACCCCATCGCTCGGCGCTTCCGTTGAACTGCTGCTGCGTCTCTCCGGCAGTGGGAAGTCGATGGAAGCAAAGCAAGCAAAAGCGTCGAGCGTTGCGAGGAGCCTGCGTCCTGTGTGGCTGTGTGCGGGGGGACCCCTGTGTGCGGGATCCAACCAACCGCATCGTTCCTGACGCGGATGCGGGTAAAATTGGGCCGGACGTTTGGAAGGCCTCGATTTTCCCTGCCCTTCTCTTGGGCCGGTTCGTTGGTGCAGACGTGCGTCTGTGGGCTGCTGCTGAATCAGATACGTGGGCCGCATCTATTCAATTTGTTGCGCCATTCTTTTGTCACTCTGAAACGGGCGAATCTGTGGGCATTTTAAAAAGAAAACTTTATCTAAAAATGGGTGTAATTCAAGGTACGGGTCTGTGACCAACATGTCTACAATGCGAAAAACAGCGAAACTATGCATCTCATATCTCCTTGGAGTTGCCTTCATCCCCAGAAAAAGTTTTCGGGTACACCCAAACAGCCGCCAACCCGCCCAGAATCTTACTACAGCCACTCTCCTTACCTTCCGGGCGCATGTACTGATGTACACGTGAAACGAGGGGAGAAAAATATACTATAGTTAACAAAGAATTCTCAAATCGACGCTTCCAAGCCCAAGACCAAGAAGAAGCCACGGCATATCAAACGCAAACACGGTGCTAAACGACTGTCGTCAAATTTAAAAGAGGGCGCGTCCGCGGCGATCGAGCGCGGCGCTGCCAAGCGCGTACGTGCGCGCACGCCCGGCAGCGAACCGGACAAGCGCGGCAACGAGGACACGCGCGCTGCCGCGCCAGGACTGGACCGGCAGCCAGCAGACGGCGCGCGCGGTAGTACTAGTTGGTGACCGGTGTCTCGGTTGGTCGCTAGCGCACGGCCGTGGCGCGGCCGCCCGACCGGCGCGACGGCAAATATTCCCAGCCTCCCCGGGCCTACTGATCCGTCACATCACCGGCGCGCGCGAGCAGCAGGGCACATCAGTCGCCGCCGCAGCAGCAGAAGACGCCAAGGGAGCCGGTGACCCGGGCGTTCCCTGTCGCCGTGTCGAGCGGTTGGTCGTTCCGGCCGGACACCAGAAATAGGTGTACGAGTTGTTTGAACTCGTCGGTCTCCTGGCGCCGTTGCTTCGGGTGGCAAGCGAATCCGGAATACTGCGGTTGCCTGGGAATGGGTTAGGTGCAGCTTGGTCGACGGCCGGAGGAGCATGGCAGTGAGAGCGGCGACTGCGGAATGTTGGACGAGCTTGTCGCTTTTGTTGCACGCTCGAACCAGAAATGGTAGGCCGGCGTACGTGGATTGGATGTTTTGGTGATGAGCAAGATATTCGTGCCTAACTCTGCTTGCCTGTAGTAGTATTTGATTTGACAGGTCAAGGACATAAGAAAATGTTATCTGCCGAACCATGTGCCTGTTTGGATATGCTAGAGGTTCGAGTTAGTTTCTAGCTCCAATTAGCACTTTTTCGGTGGGATAGTTTTTTGGGCTGGGTTAGATGCATTTAGCCCAAACTAGTCCCTCCTGTTTGGATATTTTATGGCTAGTTGTGCACAAACTAACTCAAACTAACTCTAACCTTTAGATTCAAACGACCCATGGAACATCTCCGCATAAGATTTGTGTAAAGATAAGCTAGTACTAAGTATGATCCTGTGTAGTACTAGTAGGCAGAGTAATCTCTCGCCCTTTCAGCCTGTCACCGGCGCAGGACTACATGGAATCTCTACAGTTCTTTGGTTCTTGACCATCTGCGTTTGATCTTTGTTCTCTACTGCCTCGGAGCAGAAACGTCCTTTTCGCTTTTCAGGCTACCGCCGACGCCGTAGTAGTACGTGTTCTTGATTCCACAAAAGGCTGACGTACCTCTGAATCCCTCGTCCGGTCTACAGCACATGACAAAAACGGAAGCCACACTCATCGATGCGCCGACGTCTGCCTGGCCCTCGAAGATCGATTACGAGGCAAGAACCGCACGAATTCTCCCACACACCTGAGCCCCGATCGACGTCTGCCTGTGCGCATGTTTCAGCACAACACAGGTGGGAATATACGAACCGGACGAGCAGAGCGGACGAGCGGGCGGCCGGCTCGGTGAAAGGCAGTTGCATTACAGAGACTGACTGGGGCGGCGAGACCATGAGCGCGGAAGGCTTCGACGTGCTGCTCCTTTCCCCTGCACCCCGACGCCGTCAAGCGGCGCGCCAAAAACGCCTGTTCCTGCCGCGTGCGCACACGACGGGCGCCGTCCCGGGCATCTGCCTTCCCTGCCTGTTCCAAGGAGGCGAGGCGCCTGCCTCCATCTTTTACAGCTCGGCATCAAAAGAAACCGAGAACAGGTAGTAGCGAGTTGGGACCGGCCGGCACCGTGTGGGCTGGGTGTTCGCGCTGAAGCATAGGCCTCGGCGCTTGTTTCACGCTCGCTGCCGCTGCTAAATTCTGCGCAGATGGAGACGAGAGTGGTTGAGGTTCATCGGTCGGTGCGCGAGGCGATTATACAGAAGCTTAAATTGTTGCTTGGCTCACGGAGCACTGCATGCAGTTGAATCTTCCGATGCGCGTGTGCCTCAAACTCGGGCCTTGATCCCCGATCGATTGAGCGGTCGATCTCTTTGTCTTTGGCCCACGTAATACGCCCCTGTTGAGGCAGGAACAAAGAGATTCTTTAATTACGAAGATGATGCTGATCGGGTATCAGAACGAGGTGGCTTGATTAAGATGATGTCCTGATCGCGAGCATGATCATGGTACCGTGAGCCTTGAGCAAGTCAAGTCAATAAGTCCATTAGTGCGGCGGTCATGTCATGCTGGTACGTACTACTACTAGTACAAAAAGCTTACCACCAACTTTTGACGACGACTGAAACTGGTGGTGAGAGAGTAGTACTAATTAGTAGAAACGAAAGAACACTAATCGAAGTCGTGACGCGATGACGTGAACCGTGATGGCTGCTGAATTCGAATTCGACCATGCATCCGGCCGTGTGCCCTCTGCCCTGCGCTCAACAACCGAGTGACGACGACGAGATCGTTGGCACAGTCACGTGGATAGCCATTAGGGTTCTCGTTAGCCAATGCAGTATTAACTTGCTCACTGGAAGCTACCATTCTGACTCTAGTTTAGGACTCAGTAAACTAATCTACTGCCTACCGAGTACACTGGTCCATAGAACCATTAATATGGACTCATTTTGAATGTCTACGTAGCTATCCAACGAGGCCCCGGTTGCAACGCGGGAATGCTTCTCCGACACCCGTGGGGATTCTTCTATGGAATGTCATCAATCTTGCATCCCAAAAGATTAAAAAAAAAATCACACGTCATCATCACAATGCATTTTTCATCCGAGTGTAAACAAAGGGAGAAAGAAGTTTATTTTCCTCCTCAAACAATCCATTGTGTCTGCTTAACACTTGAACAAAATTCTGACTCGACTTATTCCTTTTTAAAGTAGTCAATATTGATGCAATATGCTCCTTACTGAAATTTGTCTTTCTATTCGCAGTGCAAAGTATTTGTTTTAATTTTTACGGGGGAGCAGTAGGTGACATCGTTTCCTAGTTCTAAAAAAAAACTTTTTTATGCATTTTTATATCTCTATTGTTAATTTACTATTGGATACTATCAAAGTATGAAAACGATCCGAAAAATGAAATATCATTGTTTAACATAGGGTACTTATTCTGCCAGCTACCATTGGCTAAATTTGACCTTTAAACTTGCATTATGCATGGAGAAACAAAAATGATAAATTCAATGAGGGTAGATTGCACCGATTTTGAGTAATTCGAGGGAGTAAATCAAGTCAAGATTTTGTTCAGAGTTCATACATTGTTGAATGGAGTAAAATAGAATTTTTCTTAGAAAAAAAAAATGCTCAGTTTGGCCATTTTGTATATGAAGATTACTAGTGCAAAATTAGACTACCTCTATATGTAAAAATCCGGAGGGACTAGGTGAGAACTTTGGTTTGCAAATTGCACAACTAATAGCAGTAGTTTTTCATTGCTAGCACCAAATCCCTAAACCACATAGTTTGCGTGGCTCACGATTCCCTGTAGTCTTGACACGTCGACGACGAGGGCTGAATTATATTCTTGTTTAGCGTTAACGTAACCGCCATAACTACAAAGCAGCCAACTACCTGACGGAGCTCTTAACAAGTGGCCGCACTGGGGCTGCTGATCATTCATCAGGTCGGAGTCTGACTTTGACTGCCTGACGGAGCTCTCTCCTTTGTTTTCTTTGGTCCCGTTCGGTTCCCCCTTAAAACACCCTCTAAAGTTTATACCTCTCTAAAGTAAAAAGAATCTTACTATTTAAGGGTACTAAATAAAATTTAATTACAAAACCTTTCTGCAGACGGGCGTTATTTTTCGAGACGAATCTAACGAGCCTAATTAATCAATGTTTTGTGACACAGTGATGTTACCGTCTAACTACTCCGTACTTAAAATTTGACTGTTTTAATTACCCTATTATGTAGTTGCGTCGTCGTCAAAATTGAACGGAGGTTGGAGGGTCCTGGACTTAGTTTTGTAATTTGACTTTGTTTAGTACACATAAATCATGCCGGCATCTTTGATGTGACTGCTACAGCACCCTCTAAAGTGATCCGAACGGGGCCTTTATTTTCCCCCTTCTTTTGCACACGCATACAAGCTTGAGAGATTTCGCTGGCATCCGCGGTGTCGCTACTTGCATATCTTTAGGGCCCCATCGTTGTCAGTGAGCAGAGGGATCAAACTTGGTCTCCTGAACTTGGACAAAGATTGCACGTACGTAAGGCTATCCCTTCGTTACAATATATTAAGCACAAAAACTTCAATTGCAGTCCGTCCCAAAAAAGAAAGGTTCAATCAACTTTGTCCTCCTATGCCTCGTGCGCCGTCAATTTCGCCCAAACGATCAATGAAACGGTTTGAAACAGTGCAAACAGTCTGCCCAAGCGTGCTTCAACAGTCGGAACCTGCCCAAACCTGTTGCCAAAGTTTTTTGCAAGATGCCGCCCGCCTGCAATATTCTTGCTGCGACATGTATGTTGTCAGACTAACTCCAACAAGAGAGTGCAGTTTTGAGAGGCAAATGGATGTTTGCGCTGCGTGTACAGTTGTTTGCATGGTCATCCGATGGCGTTAGCTCCAACAGAGACATTGCATTTCACATTCGCATCGAATCGGCGCTGCCCCGCTCCGCCCGTCGCCTGCGCGTGCGCCCTTCCTGCCCGCCGTGGCTCGCCCCGCTCACCTTGCGTCGTCCCGCGCCCGGCCACGCGCCGCCCGCCCCGCGGGCCGTCGCTCGCGTCGCCCTGCGCCGCCGCCCGCGACACCCGCCCCGCTCGCCGCTCGCGCAGCCCCGCGCATCGCCCCCGCCCAGCGCGTTGTCTCGCGGCCCACCTCCACCGCGCAGCCCCGCCGCGTCCACTGCCCGCCTCGGCCGTCGCGGAGGAAGATGACGAGTGGCTCGACGAAGGATTCGCGGACTGGCATGGATTCGCGGCGGCGTTGCTCCACGGCTCACCTGCTTCTGCTCCGCGGCCGCTCTTTCTTCCTCCTCTCGCCTGCGTCGCCGTCTCCGCACGGTCCACATCAGCCGCCCCCCGCGCGCCGCACACGACGCCGAAGCAGCACGACGGCGTGCGGCGCCCAGCTCCGCCTCCCGCTGCCGGCGCCGCGGCCTCCATCGCGGCCGCGCCCGCCTTGCTGTGCCGCAACAGCGCCCGCCTCGCTGTGCCGCATGCTCCGTCGCGCTCGCTTCCCCTGCTCCGCCGCCGCCGCGCCCGCCACGCTCCGCCACATGCTTCTCCGCTACGCCCGCGTCCCCTGCTCCGCCTCCGCGCTCGCGTTCCGCCGCCCAGCGCTCCGCCCCCGCACCGCTGCCCGCGTGCGGCTGTCGCCGCCAGTGCCCGCCGCCCGCTCCGCTTGCCCGGCGCGTGCTCGTGCGCCGCCGCCTTCTCTCCCGCGTGCATCCGACGCCTTCGCCGCCCGCGCGCCCGCTCTTCCTCCTCCTCTCTCGCGTGCGCCCGCGCGTCCGCGCCCGCCGGAGCTCGCGCCGCCGCTGTGGCATCTCCACCCGCGCGCGCCGCCATCAGAGCTCGCCCCACGACACCTCCACCGCAGCTCGCGCCTCCTTGCTCCGCCGCGCCCCTCCTCCGCTCGCCTCCCGCCGTGCGCGCAGGCCGCAAGCCACCGCTCGCTCAGGTACTCGTCGGCCACGGCGTCGTCCTTGAGCTCGACGGCGATGCGCATGACGGCGAGCGGGGTCCCAGTGGAGGCGATATTGCGGAGCAGGTGCGGGACGGAGAGTGCCGGATGCCTTCGAGGAGAGAGGTGCTGCAACTTTAGCTCGCCTCTCTCCTCGTAGGAAGTTTTCCTGTCGTTCTTGCCTATCCTGTTGGAGACCGTTGCATAGTCTACAGTGCACTGCGAAGATGCAAAATGGGTTTGGGTAGCATTGTTGGAGTCAGCCTCAATGTTGATGCTTTGCCATAGCCGGTTCTGGAGTACAGTAGCAGCTTCACCCGACAAGAATCGTCTCAAGGATTGTTGTTCGTCGGATCACACAGTACTAACACCACAAAAGGAAAAAGTGAATGTAACAACGGGAACAAACAAGCATCGCTACTGCGCCCATCCGGAAGAGAAAGCTGCCCCATACCATTTCCGGAATCTGGAATAACGAATCTCACGAGCCAATGCATACCATGGCCACCTCAACAAAAGCCAGCGTGTCGTTTCGTTCTCCCTCCGTACTCTCCTCCATCTTGAGGCTTCGGCACGGACACGACGGCGCACGGATGAGCTTGAAGATCCCGATCCGTACGTAACTCAAGCTACACGTCGAGTCGAGACGACGGTGGAGTACGATGCAATCCAGCGTCCAATCCCATCGATCGCGCTCGTGCACGGCCGCGCAGCACAATCCACGGACCACTTTTAAGTGCTCGCCCGGACTGTCACTTCGAGCGCAATGATCGATCCGGAGCCCGGGCCGTGCCGCCTCTGATTCCCGTGGAGCCTGCCTGGACCGGCAGGACATGGACTACTCCTCACGTCCCAACGACCTTGGCAGCTTCGGCCGGCAGCAAGTCGAGTTGAATTTTTTGTTGCCACAAGAATGTTCACGCGTGACGTGACCCACGCGGATCGGGCACGGTGTTTCTCTTGCGTTTCGTCAAATGGCTGCTTCTTCGTTCTGGGTTTGCTGGTGCGCCGACCCTAAGTTGTTAACTATTCATGGACGTTCGGCGCATGGGGTCTAAATTTTAAAGAGTTTTTACAACGAATATTCTAATTACAAATAAAGTTTAATTACAAAACTAATTTCAGAACTCCGCTCGAATTTACGAGACGAATCTAATAAAAGTAATTAAGTCGTAATTAGACGATGGTTACTGTAGTATCACTGTAGCAAAATATAGATTAATTAGGCTCATTAGATTCGTCTCGCGATATAGAGGGGAGTTGTGACATAAGTTTTGTCGTTAAATTAATAAAAGTAGTTTTAAATAATAAGATTTTCTTTGATGTGATGGGTGCTAAAAATTAGAGGTGGTACCCGAACACACTCCATCTACACCGATATGATATCCCGTGCCTGTGGTCTGGGGCTCGAAAGAAGCTGAAGCGCTCTACTTGGATTGTGAGGTGTGTACTTTATGCGAGTATTATATTTGTCCAGGATATCTTCAGCATCTGAGACCCTTTTGTTTAATAGGTTGATTAATTGAGGAGTATTTTAGTCTGGACAAGTGAGATGCG
This sequence comes from Eragrostis nindensis, assembly GCA_012490785.1. Taxonomy (NCBI): domain Eukaryota; kingdom Viridiplantae; phylum Streptophyta; class Magnoliopsida; order Poales; family Poaceae; genus Eragrostis; species Eragrostis nindensis. Next base: position 66,497 of record JAAXCT010001379.1, on the reverse strand, counting down.
TGATGCAGTGGGTCAAAGGAGCGAAGTAGTGGTTGGTTAACTACGTACAGAAGCGTTCTTTTCTTCGTCATTTCTTATTCATTTTTTCTTTTGCTGAAATTTTAGCGCTGTGTAATCTAGTTTGGCATGCGTAATTAAGTTCTTCCATTTTCTCGAGCCATTATCCCTTCTTGAGACAGTGGATTTATTAACCAGTCAGCAACTGGTCATCAGGCTTTGTCCAGACTCCAGAGGGGTTATCAGCTAGAAACAGTCAATCGGGCAGTCATTTCTTCTCCATGATGCAAGCATAGAAAGGCAGGAACAACACGAAAAACTTGCAACAGACGCTATTGCGGCGATGAGGACCACCACCAATGCACCTGTCTGCAGAGGAACAGGACGGTTTGAAGCGAGCATCAAATGCGCGGAACCAAATTCCCGTCAAAAACAAGGACATGGAAAATCCCAAACGGATACACTAGAAATCTCACAATATCTCGACAATTAAATGGAATAATTAATTGCTATGAGCTCACTGCTATACTGAATTGATCTCTCTATCTATCAAAAGAATATGGGAGTTTACAAGTTTTTTCAGAACTGATCCGTCGAATAACACTCGTATATACGCAGGGGGTATTGGGAAGTTGGAATGGAAATCGTCACATGCCAGTCCGTGTGGGGATGCACCGTACTTCAGTGAGAGGGGACAGGAAGCTAGAGTGCTGGACTCCACTCCTGGGGCAGTAGCTAAGTGATGACATCTGGGCCCCATGCAAGGATGTGGTCCACGTCATTGTGCCAGGTGTGCGAGGGATGCAAGGATGCGAGAGGAGATGGGTGATCTGTGCGCAGTATGACGAACCACTTTTATTTCTGGCACTGGATGGATGTTTACCATTGGAGGGATATACGAAATGGATAAATCACTAGGGAGTTTTTAGTCGAAAATGGACACCAACATCGTTCCTTGGATGAAAATTCAAGCTCAATGTGGAGCTTGCTGCAGAGTTTAGGTATTCTATAACTTATAAATAGTGCGTGCGTTAGTACTCACTCTTTCATGATTGGCGGAGTACCCGACAACGGCAATACAACTTTTTCTAAAAAAAGATCGGGAGTAACTGGCATTTATTCGCACGGGTTCGATACACGGAGATACGAGCGGGAAATCAAACAAACAACTTCTTTTATTGTTGCTATAAAAGTGACGACTTGTCGTTATCGGTCCGACAAAACATTTGTTACATAGAAATAAAAGATCGTGCGTTTCGTCGAGCGGCAAATCCGTTAAAAAGACGTTATGTTCGTGCTGCTTGAGCCAGAGAAGATGCAAAAAAGAGCCAGTAAAAATTTATTTTCCTTTAATCCCTCTCAGAATAAAAACTATTTGCCAGTATATGTACAACGGCAAAATTCAAAATGCCACCGTAGAAAACCTTGCCAATGATCTCCTTCACTGAAGCGACTACTCTCCAACGCCACCGCCATGTGGGCCCGCTTCCATTCAGTCGCTCTTGGTCCCATGCGTCATCCACCTCCACCTCCTGGCTCGAACGCCTCCCTCCCTTCAAGGTGCCCAAGCGCGCCGCGGCTGCCCCGGTCGCACAGGCCGGCTCACAGGCTCACGACAGTAGAGCACCACCACCACCCTCCTTTCCTTTGGCAGCGCGTACGTTACCAGCGCCCGCAAGGGCTGCTGCTGCTGCTGCATTTTTCTCGTTCCCGTTTCGTTTCGTTTCGTCACACCACCCTTGCATTCCTCTCCGCCTCCATTAATACTTGCCACTCCTTCCTCCTCTTCCTCGCCCCCTGCCCCGTTCCACTCCTCCGGAGCTATAAATCTCGGGGGCCTCCGCTGCCAAACCCCGCATTCCTGACGCGCGAGCTCCGACGATCGCCGCCGGCGGAGGAGGAGGAGGAGGAGGAGGAGGTAAGACATGGGGCAGTGCTACGCGCGGAACGTCCACGCCGACGGGGACGGCGGCGTCGTGGGGGCGACGACCATCACGGTCTCGGCCGCGGGCGGGGCGGAGGATGCGGCGGGGGTAGCGGGTGGACGAGGAGGCGGAGGAGGAGGAGGGGGCGGGAGGCGGAGCGGGCGGCCGTCGCCGGCGGGGACGCCGCGCGCGGGGCGGGCGGGCGCGACGCCGGCGAGGTCGTCCGCGGCCGGGAGCCCCTGGGCGGGGAGCCCGCTCCCCGAGGGCATCGCGCCGTCGCCGGCGCCGTCGGCGACCACGCCGCGGCGGTTCTTCCGCCGCCCGTTCCCGCCGCCGTCCCCGGCCAAGCACATCAAGGCGTCCCTGGCGCGCCGCCTCGGCCAGCGGTCGCCGACCTCCGCGGCACAGGCGCAGGCGCAGGCCAAGCCGCCGGCCGAGGCCCCGATCCCGGAGCACGTGGGCGGCGGGGAGGCGGGGCGGGAGCTCGACAAGAGCTTCGGCTACGACCGCAGCTTCGCCGCCAAGTACGAGCTGGGTAAGGAGGTGGGGCGCGGCCACTTCGGCCACACCTGCCTCGCGCGCGCGCGCAGGGGCGACATGAGGGGACAGGTCCTCGCTGTCAAGGTCATCTCCAAGGCCAAGGTCTCGCCGCTCGTGATCTCACTCCCCTCTCTTTTACTCAATGCGCAATCTTTCGAGTTTCAATCGCCCTCGCTCCTTTAGAAGGTCATGAACCATGAATTGTGGAGTAGAATCGCCGTCCTGTCGTGTGATCCTTTAGTTTCAGCCAGTGGATCAAGGCTTAGTTGGTCGTTTCACGTCATGAGTTCAGTACCTCGGCAATGGCACTAGCACAGACGCTGTAATGATAAAGTTCGTCATGTCTTGGGTGTCTGCCTTACTCGGTATCCAGTGAGCAGGGTATTTGCAATTGCAATTGTAGTGGCATTGGCATTTCTGGGAGGGATAGAAGTACATTGTGGAGATCCTGTTTCAGCAATGCAGCATCTAATGCTATCTGTTTCAGCAATAGTAATACACATCTGCACTTGTTTCTTGTTCTCTTGTTTTTTATTTAAGATGTCACAAGGGTTTAGTTTATCCCTTGTTGGATCATTTGCTTGGACGTACCTGAGCTCTTTGTGAGGACCTCAGATAGCTTGTCAATTACTAGCATTGTTGCTGGAGTGTTTCCAAAATATTGCAGTTGGCTGTCATGAGTTCAGGTGTTCCTTAATTCATTTGTAGCATTCTAATCTGACCAGAAGTAGAAAAAGAGAGATGAAAAAGGGTAGGAGGTAAAGAAATATCATTTAGATTTTTGGTGCCAAAGCTGAGAACATGTTGATATATAGCCAGATAGGGAACAACTTCCTCCTGATATGGTCCTTGCAGACACTGATATTGTTGAATTAGATGAGTATTCACTTTTTAATTGATGTTTTCCTTTACATGTATAATGTTTGTGGTGAAAGTTGCCGAGAAAATCTTGAACATAAAATAGGAATGAGAGAACTCTACGTGCGTATACGTGCATGGTAGCATTGATTTTCTCATGCAAGTATATCACCTTTTCCCGTGAGCGTTGGGGCTTATATTTATTATTGACTATTTTGTCTGCTATCGTTTTATCTACTCTACCACAGATGTATTTATTGAGTCCAACACTTTTATTCTTTATTATTCTTTGTTCTCACTATATGCAATTTTATTCCCTATTAAGGTATGAACTTTTCAGGACTTGAGTTTTCAAATGATTCTTTACATGAATCAAAAACAGTTTGCTTGCATAATCTATCAGTAGTGCCAAACTCCGGTTTCTAGCTTGTTAGGCCAGGGAAAATATCTCTATGCCTTGTTCCATATTTCACATTTTAGTCCGTACAAGTAATGCTAATGTTTTTATCTCTAACAGATGACAACAGCAATATCTATTGAGGATGTGCGCAGAGAGGTGAAAATTTTGAAGGCTTTATCTTTATCGGGACATTCCAATCTTGTCAAGTTTTATGATGCCTGTGAGGACGCGCTTAATGTCTACATAATCATGGAGTATGTTTTCCCCTTACTTTTCCGTAGCATATGACTGTGGATATTGCATGTGTCATTTATCTTAGTAACGTATACTTTTGTTTCTGAAACTGCCCCTTTTAACACATAACATTATATTAAAAAGGCTTGCTACCTGTTACAAAAGGCCTTCTCTTTCTTGTACGATAGTAGAAATTACATGATAACTGATGTTTTCTTTACCTGTTACTGATTAGGCTTTGCGAAGGTGGAGAGTTATTGGACAGAATCTTGTCTAGGTATTGCATTTTCTCGAGAGACATTTCATGGTATCGATATGGGCATGGCTTCGTTACAGTACTGGTTGTCTGTTTTTTCAGGGGTGGAAGATACCAAGAGGCTGATGCAAAGCTTATTGTTGAACAGATATTAAGTGTTGTTGCTTTTTGCCACCTTCAGGGTGTTGTTCACCGTGATCTGAAGCCAGAGGTCTGTGGACTTTGTGCTGGTCTTCTGTGTTGAGTATATAAACAAATATGCTTTCTTTTTTGTATCGGTGAAAACTGTGGTCTAACTCTTCTGATAGACACACCCTTGATTTTTTTCAACAGAATTTCCTGTTCAGCACTAAGGATGAACATTCTCCTATGAAGATAATTGACTTTGGTCTGTCAGATTTTATAAGGCCAGGTATTTCCTCCACACAATAGTGGTTAGCAAGCATGACCATCTAACTTCAGCCCAACTAAGCCATCCATTTTTAAGAAAAAATTAAATAAAAGCATACATTCTGGTCAGCATTCAATTCAATCCTTAGATCACATACAAGAAGTTAACTATTCCAATCTCTGTTTTGACAAATATGTTATAGACATTGACATAAATGAAATATGTTAAGATCTTTTTTAGTACTACCTTTCAAACCCTGATGCTTTTTGCTCTTTATCTACAGATGAAAGGCTTAATGATATTGTTGGCAGTGCATACTATGTGGCTCCGGAAGTCTTGCATAGGTCATACAGCACAGAAGCAGACATGTGGAGTATTGGTGTCATCACTTATATCTTGTTGTGTGGTAGCAGACCGTTTTGGGCACGAACCGAATCAGGGATTTTCCGCTCGGTGTTGAGAGCTGATCCCAATTTTGATGACTCCCCATGGCAATCAGTATCTCCTGAAGCTAAAGATTTTGTCAAAAGACTTCTGAACAAGGACTACAGGAAAAGAATGACTGCTGCCCAGGCACTCTGTAAGTGCTCCCACTGATGTTTTTTTTTCGTTTCATTTATTTATGTTGACATCTGAGCTGTATTCAACATTTCTTCTTGATCCAAATGTATGCAAGTAATTTTCTTACATGTTTGTATGCTGCAGCTCACCCCTGGTTGCGAGATGAGCAGCGGCAGATTCCTCTGGACATGCTTATATTCAAGTTGGTTAAGGCGTATCTTCGTTCCACGCCTCTCAAACGGGCAGCGTTGAAGGTTTTCCTTTCTATGTTGGCTAATTAGTTCATGATTTAATGAAAAGTTATTCTTTTAATTAGTGCACTCACAGGCTTGCAGTAATAATTGTCCTGCCTATACTTCTTCATTGCTAAATTAGCCGATTAAGTTTAATAGACTTGGTGAAGGGAGCTGAAAAGATTCGTCTATATACGTTGTTTCTACCTTTTGTCGTTGCATTGTTCTTTCTGAAATTCACATTGCCCCTTTTGCACTCGTATTAATCATAGTTCTATCTTTAATTTGACAGGCTTTGTCAAGAGCAATAACAGAAGATGAGCTTATCTACATCAGAGCACAGTACAACTTGTTAGAACCCAGCAGTAGAGATGGCCGAATAAGTATTGATAACTTCAGGATGGTAAGTGCTTAAAAAATAAGAAGATGCAACTGGCCTGTTCGGATTCTGATTCTGAACAAGTATTATTATTTGTGAAATTTCTTTCCATGTATGGGATTTGAACTCACGTCACCCTTTCGTCCTTTTAATTGTGCAGGCCCTTCTCCAAAAATCTACTGATGCCATGAAAGAGTCCAGAACTCTTGAAATCTTAAGTGCGGTATGAAATACACACTATAGCTTACAGTATCTCCTCTCCATTTTGGATGTACACCACATATATGGCTCAATGTTTCCTTTTACATGTGCAATCATCTCCAGCTGGAGCCACTAGCATATAGGAGAATGGACTTTGAAGAGTTCCGCGCAGCTACAATCAGCCCTTACCAACTTGAAGCTTTGGGCCGGTGGGAAGAAATAGCCAGTACTGCTTTCGAATACTTTGAGCAGGAAGGCAACCGTGCAATCACAATTGAGGAGCTTGCTCAGGTATGCAGAAACATATTGCAAAATAAAGCTTCGATCTCGCAATTATGCTGACCTACTTACCTCCCCTCTCACATACAGGAGATGAATCTTTCCTCAGCAGCTTACTCCATAGTTCGAGACTGGATTAGACCGTCAGATGGCAGGCTTAGCTTTCTAGGCTACACCAAGTTTTTGCATGGATTGACGATGCGAAGCAGCAACGCAAGGCGACACCCTTGATTTTTGCCTTGGCTGCTTTAATTGGTTCCATTGGTTTGGTTATAGGATTTCGTGGGATGTTGGTGTTTTGTCTCTCTTCTTTTGGTGCCTTAGCTTCTTGTAGAGAATGCTTGTAGAGTGAAACGGAAAAGTGATAGCTCAAAATGGAGTTCTAGAAAGGTTATGTTTTATCTCTTTCCTCTCTTCCCCTCTTGGTTCTGACATTATTTCGTTTTTTTGCTATGAATGGGGTTTGTACAGTTGGCTCATTGATCTGTTCGTATAGGAAACTTTTGGGTTTTAGGCAGCTGCAAGAATGGTTCTGCTATTTTGGTGAATTTGTTGAGGTGAGATCATGTGAAGATCTCAATGCATGGGAAGATATTGTAGTTCGGCAGCATGCTCTTATCATATGCCGAACCGCAACTATTTTAATGCAAAAGGCGCAGCAGAAAACATTATACCTCGCTTTTCCGGACACTTGTACGGCGCACTTTATGGTCTTCGGGACGATTAACAATTGCATGCAAGTACAAAAAGGTGCTTCCGATAGCGCATGAAAGCCACCCGAGTGAGGGTCTTATCCATGGGAGCATCACCAATGGATTGTTTGAGCGTTTACTTGGAGATTGTTTGAGTTGGAGTTGGCACTTTGGTCAGTATTTGACCCTGAAACCCCCTTTTTGTTTGGTGAAATTAGTTTAGTTTCCTCCCAATCAAGGAGCTCGGACACCAAATATTGATTAGTTCCATTTGACAAGCACACGAGTCACTTGCCTCTTGCCTGGCGAAGTATGGATGTAAGTACTTAAAGTGTTGTTTAAATGACAACAACATTTTCCGAGAAGACATGAGAATACCATTCCATCTGACTTTTCGAGGATGGAGATATTGGTACAATAGTAGCGAGTTTGACAGCATAGAACCTTTTTTGAAGTGCTCAAATAGACGATGGACATTTTTTTTCCTCTGTAAGTGCTTTAAGGCTGTAAAGATGGAACACCTTGAAATAAAAGCCTCTTTTTATATTAAAAAAATGTCTCAACTATAACCGGACCTAAATACCTTCACAATTCAACAGCCGGGTTGAAACATGGCTTCTGACGTTTATGGGCTTTCTCAAGAAAACTTCTGTTATAGTTGGCTACGCACACGAGTCCCTTCGAAACCCCCAAAAGTTGGCTATGAATAAGTTGAGCCGGACACATCTCGCATGTTCGCCAGCTCCTGCAGAGGAGCTTTGTAAGGCCCAGCAAGTTTTTCTGTCCGTTATAGGCCTCGAGCCCACTCAAAATAAAGGCTTTCTACAGTAGTAGGAGAGATGGAGGTTCTCAATTTTGGAGGGGCCTACACGACATCAAAGACTATGCAATATGAGGGCTCATTTACATCCTAGGCAAAGGAGAGAAAATTAGATTTTGGTTGGACGTCTGGATAGATCCTTGCCCCTTAAAGGTGAAGTTCTATAGAATCTTTAATATATGTGAACAACAACAGATGACAGTGGCCGACATAATAGTTGGGAGAGAAATTAGACTATCTTTTAGAAGAAACTTTGGACAAGAAGAGGTTGAAGAGTGGACAGAACTCACTGAAATGATGACTCTTATCCAGCTCACAAATGAACCTGATACGGTCAAATGGGCTTTTGAGAAATCAGGAAAGTTCACAACAGTATCTCTATATAAACATCTTATGTTTGCTGGAGTAATAGATATCAAGATGTCAGAGATGTGGGACACCAAGCTGCCGTTAAAAATAAAGATCTTTCTTTGGATGCTGTTCAAAGATAGAATTCCAGCTGCAGATCAATTGAAGAAGAAAAAATGGAAGGGAAGCGAACTCTGCAAATTATGCGGAACCATAGAAACACCACAACACATCATGTTTGGATGTGCAGTGGCTAGATATACCTGGTGCATTTACCGTGATGCCTTCCTCTGGGAGTCCAACCCAACCAGTCTCCAAGAATTTATAGATATCACCATGAATGATAGAACTCATGAAGCTAACAAATGCATGTTTTTTATCCTTGGCGCTGTGTGCTGGTCACTATGGCTCACGCGCAATGACTATGTATTCCGTAACTCCATCTGTCACTCTCCACAGGCGGTTGCGTTCAGGGCGAGTTCACTCATGCGAAGATGGAGGTGCTTGTTCAAGCCGGAGGAGCAGAGTATGGTGACCAATATAATTGAAACTGTGAAGACACAGCTGGTGCCCGGGACGGATACAAATCATGAGCAAGAACCCCTGGCAGCTTTGACATGGGAGAACTGAAGTGGATGTGGGCCTTTTTTTTCGTTTTTGCTCACTGCTTGGTTGTGTACAATAGCTAAAACTAAGAACTTGTGTAGTTTGGAGGCTCTTAGATTAGTAGATGATCTCGGAGCTGACCTGTGAGTCGTCCATCCTTTTAAGTGAGCCGTCATGTAAGGCGGGCTTCCTATGCTGTAATTGTTGAACTCTTTTTGCTTTCTAATAAAGCAGGGTCAAATGCCTTTGGTCTAAAAAAAAATAAAGGCTTTCCTGCATTCTCCTCTGCAGCCCATCAGCTTGCCCTTCCGTTCCATTCCGTCCACACGGTCTGCAGTTCTGCACACACCCCTCGTTTGCCTTCTCCGGCCGTCTCTTCCTCTCGCGGCAGACTGACTTCTAGAAGGTCATCGAAGTCGATCGCTGCGTTAACCGAACATAACGAGTGAACGCGAAAGAGGAACTGGTCCACGCCGCGCACAAGAAAGGAATTATCCAATGAAAAGCGGCCACGAGCCAACCACTGTCGCCATCGACGACTCCATCCTTCGCCAGAACATGACCTGCTTTTTTCCGGGCTGACCGGGCGAAGATTTCTGTTCCACTACAGTTAACTCGGTCAGCTGATCATATCATAAGCTACTATTAAATCTTTGCTTGCCTTTTCAAACGACTAGATTATGATGTATGAACCCCTTTGACGAGACAGAGCCAAATTAACGACTCCACAAGTTCCATGACTCGTGCGATTCGTAGCTGCCAATGGAGAACGAGTGTTCTTTTTAAATGGCAATTTGAGATCTAGTATGGGCTGTGCTTACGTCGTTCATTTCCGTATGGAGGAGCATGTACTTATTATTTTACGAACAAGTGCTTAACTGAGACAGGCGCTTTCCTCTGCTCTGTTCTCATCGAACTAGCTGCTCGCTCTTCGCCGGTTTCATTTAAATTTGGTACCAGTACACATATTCATATTATCGGAAAAAGTCACTGTTGAAGAGCTCAACAGGTGAACAGAAGGTTGATAGATGGGTCATGGGTGTCACATAAACAACAACGTGGCCTGCATGCTTGAAAGCGTAATCGAAAGCGCCCGTGTGTGGCCTCTGGGACTTCACGAAGCCAGGGTCACAGCATTTCCTGTTTTTTTTTTTTTTTGATCAAACCATACCTGTATTACCAGTTAAGGAGACATACAAAATACGGTACACATACAGGTAGAAAACAGGATACAGAGGACAGCTGTCCTTGCCAAATTGCACAAAAGCCCCTGACAAACAACAAATCACAAGGAGCCCTTGGGACCTTGCACATCGAAGCTAGCCGCCGCCGGCGACCAGCCACCGTCATCCCGCGACCAAGACGAGCACCCCGGAGCCAGACAACTCCGTCGCGCGAACGCTTTTGAAGAGCCGAAGAAGACACTCACCCACAAGGGCAAGATGAGCAAAAGCTGACCGCCCAATCGGCCGGGGCCGCGCCCAAGCCCGCCTTGGCCGTGGCTCGCAGCTCGCCGGCGATGAGGACCACCGCGGGGAAGCCGAGCACGAGCCACCAACCTCCTTCACCGAGCCCGCAGCTTCCTGTCCCTGGATCTTGAACGGCCCCGCCACCGCGCCGATCGCCGAGACGTGCGGCAACCGAACCATGGACTCCTGTACATGGCTCCTCAACGAGAGCCCCACCTCCACGAGCTGACCGTCGCGTCGGAGTGGAACGCCGGCAGGACGCGGCGAAGCTCGAGGACAACATCGGATTGACCACCGGCGCCGACGCCTCGCCGGAGGCCACCGAACCCTAACCCTAGACCTAAAGAACTCTAGACTAGGACGAAACCCGCCGACCGGCAGAGGCACAGCCGTCTCCGCCGCCTCCCGATGCCCCGAGGGCCATCGGAGGCGACGAAGACGGCCCCCTCCACCGGCGGCGACCGGGAGCTCTTTTCCGCCCGCTCTCAACTGTAGCGCTCGGGAGAGTTCGAGAGGAGGGAGAGTTCCTTCTCTCTCTCTTCTCAACAGCGTGAAGCCAGGGTCACAGCATTTCCTGTTAGTGGAACGAATCCATGCACCTTTGTCTGCAGGTCGTTCGTTGGGCGCCAGCTGCCGTTGACGTTTGCGATAACAACGGTCTGTTCCTGATTTATCGGAACATACGAGAGACCCCAGCGCTTGCAGTTGCCTGATCTTCCGTGTGCCAGCGTTTGCTCGCCATTCTAGAAAACCGTGTGTTCTGGAGGCGTCAAGGTCCTTCCTAGTTGTATCATTAGCAGAGCTCACTTTTTTTTTGTGAAGATCATTAGAGGAGCTCACGATCACGTCACGGAGCCGGTCGGATCCCTTGCGAGGTGTGAGATTAATAACACAGTACTATGCTGTATGCATTGTGAATTACCTTCTTGGTGCCATTCGTATTCGCTCCGCATTTAAACAACACACACATGCGGGGGCCTCTCGAAACGTGTCGTCCGACGTAGAGATGCCTTGAGTTTTTTTTTTTTTGACACCTAGAGATGCCTTGAGTTGAGGCTGCAGAAGCGCATTTTGCAAGTGCGACACGAGACGACGCCAAATATCCTCCGGGTCCGGGCCGCGAGCATGAGTGCGCTCCTGGTCGCCCAATCCCAGCCGGCAAGCACCGCTTCTGATGAATGCCTGGCTGCCCTTGCCTGCCTTCCACCCCACCTGATCCCGACCTTCCCGGTCCCACTTGAACGCCGAACGAAGCCTGCTGCCTTCCTGCCTGCCATGCGATGCGAACGTCGAGCCCCGGCGACGTGTCTACACTTCGCCACAATGGAGAGCTACACCTCGCCATCTTCAATAATTCAGACTTCAGAGTGAATTGGACGAAGGGTAACCAAAGTGGATTTCCGGTACCTGGCAACCGCGGTTGCCATATTCTCCACCACACGTTTCTGGCCTCGTCAGACGAGCCAGCATGCAGGCGGGTCAGGTGGCCTCTAGTTTACGTCGCATCATGTACTGCAGTACATATAGGATACGGTGGTGGTGGGTGAGTCGTTTCCGCGTGTTGCTGGAACGAGTACAGCAATTGTTCTATTATCTTCTCCGGTTCTGTCCCTCCTTATCATTTCAAAATTTGAAAGTAGATCTAGGAGACCATTTCTTAGACTTCGGTAAAGCCGAAGCGGTTCGACCTGAGGCGGCGAGCCTGTGGCGGCGATGGCGGGGCGGATGGAGAGGATCCTGTTTCGGGGGTGCAGCTCTGCCCTTGTTGGTGGCTCGCCGGAGTTGGCCAGATCTAGGCATCCTGTGCCTGGATCTGGCGGCGCTTGAGGCGGCCGCGGGCTCGAGTCGAGCAGGGACGAGCCCGCACCGACGAGGTCAAGTTCCGGACCTGGACCTTCCCCGTCGGAGCCGGAAGGTGCCTCGTCGGCGATGTGCTCGGGTCGGCATCCAAGTGGGCTCCGCGACCTTCGTGAGGAGTGCCGGCAAGGCAACGAGGTGCTGCAGCTCTGGATCTGGGCTACGCGGGTCCTGATCTGGCCGGACGGCTGCCAGATGCCCGACGTCGTCTTGACCTCCTCCAGCGTCGGCGTGGTCAAGGTGGCGGCGGAGTACAGGACCTCGAGGCGGCGGTACACCTCGCCGGCGGTGGCCTCGCGGTACAACCCGCCGACGGAGTACAGGACCTCAAGGCGGCAGTGGCGCTCGAATTGGGTCCTCATGTTGCCCCAGCTTTGGCCCGCACGGGTCCAGATCAGAGTACGCCGACGGCGACCATCACGAGGCCGACATGCACGCTCGTCCTGCCCTCCGGGATTTTCTTCCTCTTCGTCGCCTCAGCGCTCACGCTGTCTGCATTGGTGAGAAGTTCGCCTGGCTCTTTGCGCACATGAGCCAGCAGATCAGATCTCCCTCGGTGCTCCTAACATTGTCTGTTCTTCCTGGGACGCTTAAGTGCTTCTGAGGTAAGGATTTGTTTTACTTTGGAGATGGTCATCAGTTCATGCAGGTTCTTGGTTGCCGATTTTTGGCACACTGAATCCACGTTTTTGTACACTTCGATGCTCAGATCAGTTCCCGCACTTTAGATTTTGTGCAGTGTGGATGAGGAAATGAATTTCTTTCTTTGAAAACAGTTTAGGAATTGTTAAAATGGTGTACATTACAAATTAAAAAAAATGTTGCATTACAAGTAAAATTATTTTATGCTACTTCAGATTTTACACATGATGTATGCTGTGCTGAAATTATACTTTTCTCTAAATGTGGATCATATGTGGAAGTGTGATTGCTTGTTTTTCTGTCTTTTTTTGTCAGAAATTTTTTTGTGCACTTGTTGCTTGGTCCCGTGTCTGTTCTTTTGATTTTGGTGGTATTTGCATTGGCATATTTTCAAATTGTTGTTCTCGTGTGTATACCAGCAAAAGGATGGGTTCAGAGCTGCCACATTTTCTTGCTGTTTATAGTGATTTTAGTTTAGGCAGGTGAAGTACATGATCTGTTTCCAATTGAGTTTGTTTCGGTGGTTTTTGTTTTTTGTTCAAAATGGACAGCACCTGTGGTTGGTTCATGCGGTGTACTACAGGTGATGCACAACGTGAAATATATCATTGCACAAATTTTGTCTCCAAGAAAATTTAAAGAAATGGTCAACCCCAAATTTTCTCGTAAGGGGCAGGATGTTATCTTTTATGTGCCACACTATTTTCGCGTGCATTGCACTTACTGGTACAGCAAAAGGTTGGCTTCATGCTAGTATTATTTGAGAGATGATTTGCAACAAATCTGATTTGGTGGACAAATAAGTACAGTAAGGAATACTTTGCAGTGCAGATGTTCACCTGATTTCAGTTCTTCTGCAACAGTGCATGTTCACCTGATTTTAGTACAGTAAATTTGGATGATTAAATAATTTTCGTGCATCAGTGCATGTACTTCCAATTTTATGCATTTTGGATGAGCAACCCATTTCCTTTCTTGATCACAAGCTGCTGAGATATACATGTGATGTACATTTGAATCAATTACTGGCATTAACAAGAAGAGATATCCATGGTGTTATTGTTCCTGAGCTGAGCGTAGAGATTGTTTTTTTTTTGATTCGATCTGTTCATGTTCTGGAGAATTAAGAGATCATCAAGGACGGAACAGGTCGATGGGTACAGTACACTACGAAGGATGAATAATTTTTTATCAAGGGGTGATGAATTGTACTCAGCTTGTTTGAATTTTGTGTGCAAAGGTTCGGGTTCGTCGGATGTACCTGTTGTCTGCTACTACAAAAATTGTAGTTCACATGATTTTCCTGGAAATTTCATAGCAAAAATAGATGGTTTAAATTATTAAGGGCAAATTGTACGTTTGATGTTCATGCTAAGAGATGTTAGTGTTCACGTGTTTTTTCTGAAAATTTGAAAGAAAATAAAAATGAGAGGAACTATCCTGTACCAAAGTTTGGGTTGCAAGTGGACCACATGGCAATGAAATAAACAATAATTTGAATGTGGCATGATCAAGCTGGGCCTTGAAAAAATGGAAGAAATTGATGGGTGATGCATTAAATCACCCGACCAAAAGCTGATGGCGGGCCCGAATGCTCACTGCCTCATGCAGTCCAGAGCAGCTCCGGAGTCTAATACAGGCCCAAAAAAAATCTGTTACGATGGAAATACGTGAGGCCAGCACCCATCCCATCACGAACGAGTGGCTCACGATCTGGCAACCGCGGTTGCCGGGTACCGGAATCAATTTTGCAAGGGCAACTACCTACTTACTCTCTCTGTTCACAAATATAATGTTCATCTCGTTTTGTTCTAAATCAGAATTCTAAAACTTCACTTTCGCAAAAAAAAAGAAAATCTAAAACTTCACAACGGCATCATTATCATTAGCCAGATGCATGCAAACTACACCTCTGCTCGAGTCGTTTGGTGGCAGCTGCCGTTGACGCTGCGAGCCTTCAAACAAGACGACAACACGTCTTTTCCTGATTCATCCGAACATATAGGACTGTCCTTGCCGCGGCGTCATGACCACTAAATAAACTGCCATTGCCTGGCTCCGAGTTCGATCGTAGGTTAATTTACTCGCACAGCCCGCAAGTTCCGATCTCAAGTGTCAACGCTTCTCGGCAACTCAGGCAACAAGTGGCGGTGCGGCTCCATAGAAAAACGGCGCCGATCGATTTGGTCGATCGCTCGCGTGTGCCAGCGCAAAGCCACGCTCCATCCTCCAACTATCCCGCGTTCCTCAACGACAAGCAGAGCAATGGAGCCAATTGATAATAGCGGTGCTTTGGCTTGTATTACAGCGCAGGAGTTCCGCTCACGAAGTTGAGCCCTGAGATTGGAGAAGCACATTGCGCATTCGAGACGCCAGAAATAATCTTCCGGGGCCCGGCTGGGCGGCGAGCATTCATTCGCTGCTGGCGTAGAGACCGCCCCAAGCAACATCCGCCGTGCATGCCGGCACGCAACGCAAGCGCCCGTGCTCTCGGCCGCGTAGTACTAACGTCCGCGCGTGCCTGCCGCCCTCGGACGCCTCCACCCGATCCCGCCTTCCCCCGTCCCGGCCACCGAGAAAAAACCAAACAAATGACGAGTTGCCGACGGCGCACGATCCCAGTTTCAAGGCGAGGGCGGCAGTCGTGCGTCGGATCACGTCGCGTACTGTCAGGTGATGCCCCCTGCCATGCGTACGAGGTACGGCACGGTAGAGGCCGCCCGGGAGCGTGTCCCGGCTTGGCGCACCCGGCCGTGCGACGTGCCAACCGGCTGGAGAGACACGTCGCACGGTAAAAAGCGGAATTCAATCGTTTGCGTGAATCGGATGATGGTTACCGGCGATTCTCTCGTGCACCATACGATACGAGACCTGGTTAAGCAACAAAAGCTAGGCTGTGTGTGTGCTGATCAGGAGCAGATAAGCATCAGCTGGGGAGTGCGGCACTCGAGTCCCGAATCCCCCGGGAAGATGATTGAGCTACCACTGAACCCGCCATCTCTGACCTCCCTCCCCACTTGTGAACGGTCGGTGCACGTACGCAGGCAGCAGGGTCCACGAACCGCGCGAGGAAGGAGTTGCCTTTCCAGGACTCCAGGGGCCTTGAGCCGTGGAGGGAGAATTCCACGGACGGTGACGCGTCGAGCGGCCCAAAAGGCGGCGCCGGTCGGGCGCGTGGACGAATGGATCCCCACCCGCGCCCCACGCCGGAACGCGCGGTGACGGAACCCGATCGGTTCTACCGCCGCACCGGACTCGAGTGCTCTTCCATTCCACTCCAAGCAAAGAATTCTTCTTTCACGCAGCAGTGCGCCAGCAGGCCACCACCCACCTTAAAAAAAAAAAAAAAAAAGCAGGCCACCACCCCCCCATCGCATCACGTCGCGCTTGCGCATGTCAACGCGGAGCGGGACAGGAGGCGGGCACTGGGGACCCGGCCGTGCTCTTTTCTCTGATGCGATTGCGATGCGCGCGAGTGAAGGTTATTCTAGATGGCCATATGTATGTTTCATGTGGGGAACGCGCGGTAGATGCTATGTGTTGCGGGCGTCCGGTGGGAATTGAACGCGCTCCACCTCCTCCACTGTGGGATCGATGCGGTCAAGTCCGCGTTCCGGGGTTTAACTCCTGTGACGATGCGTGATTAGCGTGAGAAGCATGGTCCCTGTACACGACTTTTCAACAGGATGCTTTTTTTTTGGGAAACACTTCTCAACAGGGGCTGGGATCATGTTTAACGCCTGCGAGGACAAAAGTCTCCAGGGATTGGTAGACTCGATCGAACAACTCCATTTTAACACGGAGTCCAACTAAAACGCAAAAGGGTCGGAGTGTTGAGGTCAATCGACATTCTTGAGCATGTGTCGCTATTTTCTTTTCTTTTTCAAAGCAGCGCCACGATGCTCCCGCCGGAGGAAAGAACAAAAAAAATATATTAATGCATCTTTTTTTTAGAATCAATATATTAGTGCATCTTAACACCGTGTAGTAGTACAATTCCGATGTGATGGTATAAACACAGGGTTGGACATGTTACATTATCAACCCGTGCAGGTGCAGGCGTGTAGCTTTGGTGGTGAACCCAGCCTTGGTGCTACCAGGTGCTATAGCTCTGCTCGCGCCGTCTGACCCGAGGCCAAAAATCCACCCGAATGGGCGACAGAAGACTGTTGCGCCGGCGCCACCAAACCCTGCCACACTGCCGCTAACTCGATCGAGCGCATTCTCAGTCTCATGAATTACTACCCTCCGAGTCCGGGAACAGCGACAGCTCGACCGGCCTCGCCGGATAAGTCCGGCACAAACCTTTGCTGGCTGCACATGCATACTTCCGTCCGTCCAGCTGCAACGCGAAAAATACAGGTCGAAAAACGTCACCGTGGATGCATGCACGCGCCGCGACGAGACAGGCAATCAGGAATCTGAAGGACGGACCCGTAACGCTCACGACAAGGAGATATGAGATGCGCGCCGTGTTTGTTGTGGATCGCGCGCGGCCGCGACGCCGGCCCGGCCGCGCCGCCGCCCCAGCCACACACCGGCGTGTCGTGTGAGGCGATGATTCTCTCCAATCCTTCTATCCGCGCGACGCGACGCGATCTCTCGATCGTAGCGCACACCCCGCACCCGCGCCGGGGATACTGGAGGAGTTCGTTCCGTGACGCTTCCGGCGATCGGCTCGATCTGCCGGGCGGGTCCCGCGCTTGTGGGAGTCGAGGTCTCTGGCTCGCCAGGTCCGACGAAACGTCAGGTGGTGGTTTGCAGCGGGCCTGGAAATGAAAGGCGCTGCCTAGGCACGCCTAAGTGTTAGGCGGTGGCCTTCCGCCTCGCCTAGAGGGGTAGGCGTTCCTAGGCAGTCAGCGGCGCCTAGCGATTAGCGCTGAGATCCGAGAGAAGAAGAAGAGTGAAAGACCGTCAGGAGAGGAGGGAAATAGGGTCTTAAGAGGAAGATCTAATGGTCGGGCGTCGTCGCTCCTTCTCCGTAGATCACTACTACCTCTTTTTCGTCGCCGACGCTGCTTCTGGCATAGTCGGGAGAAGGTGGGGAAAAAAAAAACCGCACGAGAAGATAAGGTCGAGAGAGCCATCATAGAAGGGCTGAGCAGGCCATTATATGACAGCCCATCTCATGATTCATTTTTTATTTTTCACTTTTAGTCTTATTTGTTGTATGAAATATGTAAATCTGTAACGCCTAGAAAAACATCTAAGCGCGCCTAGGCACGCCTAGCCGCTAGGCGGTGGGTCAACACCCGCCTAGCGCCTGAACATGCGCAGCGGGACGAGACGAGGCCTCCTCGAGCGCGCCGCGCTGGGAGGTGGCGGTCAACGTTGCTTGCGAGCGGGATCCTCTACGAGTCGTGCGCCTGTGGCTGAGAACCGTGAAGGCCGGAAACGTGTACAGTTGTGCATTTGATTTGCCCCCAGACGTTCATGTTGCACTGTAGATCCTAGACGCGCCGAAACGAACGTCTAATAATAATAAAATGTAGAATTCAAATTGAACGATACTTTTCTTTTCAAGTTGCGCATTTGTTCGGTACGCTGGTAGCATCAACGACGAGACTTTGCAGCCAAGTTTCGACTCCCCAACGAACGAATCGGCATCGTAATATAGAACGGCAATGATCATGCCGTTAGTCAACTGGGCGCAGCCACAGCCCCATCCTTTCCGTTGCACCCCGACTACCCGTTCCAACCAAGAAAACCGTCTGGCTCCAAGCGCGCTGCACCCGCGCACGTTACCCGAATATGATATTCATTCAATCATTGTCAGCGTCTCCGGTCAACGCCCAACAACGCGGGAAAATAAATAAAATCATCCAAACCCAAAACGAGCGCCCAATTAAATTATCCACGCACGCTAAGATATCGTCAGGAGTCAAGGCCGCCCCTAGCCAAGCCTGACGGACCCGATCCAGTCATCGACCAACCAACCGCCTCCATCTCAAGAAGTCTGAACCCACCACGCACCTCCCCAGCCGCAACCCGCAACGGCCGGACACGGCGCGCCGGCCGGTCCCCTGCCTCGCGCGCCGCCCTTGTTCCTTATCCCCAAAGAAACGCAAACGCGCACCGCACCGCACCGCCGCGCCAGCGAGCGCGCCCCGCGGTTCCAGCCTGCCCGGCCGCGACGCACAGCGACCTGGGCACGCGAGGCGACACGGCACGCGACGCACGTCTCCGAGGGTTCGGCTCGGGTGGGAGGCACGCGACCGGGTGCGGGGGGCTCGCGTCGCGCGCGCCGGCCCCAACCATCCCCACCTGGCGGCCTCGCGGGGGCTATAAAAGCCGCGCCGTGGCCTCCCCCACATCCTCCGCTCGCTTCGCTTGGCATCGCAACTCGAAACACACAGTGCAGAAAGAGAGGAAAAAACTCGTTGTCGAGAAGAAGGCAAAGTGGAGTAGGCCATGTCCAACGTGCCCACCTCCCTGCGCGACTCCTCCCTCACCGTCTTCCGCCTCGCCATCTCCAGCTCCGACCCTTGGCCCTTCTCTTCCTGTCTCTAACCAGCAGCAGCCGAGCTCCGGCCGGCCACTAGCTAGTTTCCTCTTCCTCCGAGTCTCTTTTGACTCCCCTTCTCGAGCAACCAACCACCAAGAAACCAAGCTTCTTCTGGCAACCATGCACGGCCACAAGCAGCAGCAGCAGATGGTGCCGGTGGCGCCCAAGGGGTGCGTGACGGTGCGCGTGGGGGCCGATGGCGAGGAGCAGCGCCGGTTCGCCGTGCCGCTGGGCCACCTCAAGCACCCGCTCTTCGGCGCGCTGCTGGAGGAGGCCGAACGCGAGTACGGCTTCCGGCACGAGGGCGCCATCGCCATCCCCTGCCGCGTCGACCGCTTCGTCCAGGTCGAGCACCTCATCGACCAGGACCTGCACGGCACCTGCGGGCACCAACACTTCGTCGACCTCGACAACGGCCAAGGCGGCGGCGCCGGCACACCGCACCACCACCACCATCTCCACCTGCCGCGCTTCGTCGGATGCTTCCGCGCCTAACGATGATTCGTCCATCGCTTCCGTCGGTCGAGGTGGTTTCTTGTGTTGGTTTGGTTGGTTAGCTTTTCGATCGGTCGTCCTCCCTTCTCTCTTGTTGGATTAGTTTGTGACGGGATGCATATGGCGTGATTGGTTTGTGACGAGAGAAATGGAGGACGACTCTTCTAGATGTTGATGATGATGAAAAATTGAGGTGATCTAAGTGTAAAGATTTAGAGATGATGTTGTTATTAAACTTTAGCTTTAGATTTTAGGTGTTCCATATAAATACGTAAATATATTCTGCTAATATGCTCTGCAGAAGTGGTTTCTTCGTGTAAATTACTTTTGTATATACAATCATTGTCTGAATTGCTTTGTTAAACTGCTGCTGGCATCACCAAACGCGTTAATGCTGATACATTAGATTTTCTGAGCTGAGCTGATCTCTTCCCGAGCCTTTGACCAAGATATTAATATGAGAGTAATTTTGCGACAAAAATAGGCTCTCAAGACTGGATCTTGAGGAGGTTGAATTAAGACAGAATTAGAAAGGTTCTGCGGCTATTTTTCAGATTCAGAACGGACGGCATAACTCAAATTTTTACGCATCATTTTTATTCCCTTCTCCACCATCTCGTTGAGCATATTCCATTGTAATATCCGGAGCATATACATGTATACCTATCTTCTTGTCAACTTGGAGAAGGTGCTTTACAAAGGGCAAAGTTATTACATACTCAAATAAAAGAGATATTTTTTTTGTACCGCCATAGTTAAAGAAAACTTTCAATATTACCTCAAATACAAGATGTTTATCCTATCAGATTAGCGGCCAATGGCTATTAGATGATCGGACTCCATGAACAAGGTCATGATCTTCTTCTTTTTTTTTTTTGATTATAACAGATTAACATTATCTTAATTACCACAAGATCATAGTTGATGATCGATCCTTTCTTTGTCCCGACACTGCATGACACCATATAGCAATGATCTTGAAACTGATTTTGTTGCTGATCCAGGATTGGATATATATGCCAGAAATGGCTCCATAATTCAATGGCTTCCAGGCGAAAGACAGCTCTTCAAATGCTCCTCACCTTCCAAGCCTTCTGAAAAAAACTTCAATCAAGCATCAGACGTCTAGCATACAAAACAAACCGTCTTAGTTTGCCGTCCATCAATTCAGGAAGTGCTTGCGGTTGTTGATGGTTGGTATACGCCTGCATGCGGTTGGAAGCTTGGAGTTGAACAAATTACGGCGGTTAATTGAATTTTAATTTCACACTCCTGCCAGCTTCTAGTTGAAGTGGAGCTGGCGTGTTCGAGTCAAAAGTCTAAAGCCAGCTAGGTGTTAGGAGAAAATTCCGGAATTTTCGCAGCAAATGAACCAAGGTGACAGCACCAGCACGCAATTAGGGCGTAACCTGATATCCTTTCCCACTGTAGATATATCCACCTGTACTAGAGCCACCAAATATAGGAGTACGATACGATTTTGTATTAAACTCAAGTACTAAAGCGTTTCTTTCACACTGGTACATGAATGAATTAAGTCTAATCTACACTGTTTATTATATATACCCATATTTGGCATTAGCTGATTTTGCCCTTTATTTCGAAAATTCATACTGGGCGGTTGATTGATAAAAACACCCCGGCACTGATCATTAATATCGTCACTCCGCCATTTCGCTGTACGACTTTGCTTCTCCAGAATCGGGCTACAAACAAGTTGGTTCAGTTAGCCGTAGCTTTCAAGGAAGGACGGCATAATGACAAACATTAGCTTTTAACTTTGGCATAGGAAATTCTGTAATGGGAAGCCAAAGCTTTAATAAAGTGGATAAATGGATAAAGCAATCACACCACGCCAAAGAAAAAGGAAAGGACAAGATGCATTAGGCTTTTCCTTATGATAATGAAATCCATACATTCGGCTATATATTATTACATCCGTTTCAAAATAGACATTATTCTAGTTTGGGTGCAGAAATTAAGAAGAGGTGAAAAATATGAGTGCACAGAAACACAAGGAGGAGAGCGATTGAGATAAGACAGAGATGTATTTGGAAGATAGAAAGTTGTATTAGAAAGTGAGAATGACATGTAATTTGAGAAAACTGCTCGAGTCAAGAATGACATGTAATTTAGAACAGATGTAGTAGTAGTTTTTTAGGTGTAGGCTATATATTAGTAGTGTTTAACTGAGATAGGCATAAAGTACGCCGAAAGCTTGGAGGCTGGAGCTGAGGCTTCTGAGCTTCGTGTATTCATTCTCTCCTTACCAGTAATAATTATACAACTGACTCGTAACACACACTGAAGCACTGCTAATGGTGTGGCACTTGATACAGACAAATTGATAAAATCCCTTCTAGAGAAGTAGCAGCAGATGAGTAGATGCTAAAATCCATTTGTTGGGCCAGTCTACAGTATGGGCCAAGCAACGGAAACGAACATAATTGTATTCCTCAGAAAAAAAAAAAGAAAGGAGTACAATATTGCCTTCTGCAGGGTGTTCAGTCTAGAAGATCTCAGAATGAACAAGCTCAAAGCTCCAAATCGGAGACTCAATAAGCAGCAACCATCGATTGTTAGCCATATGCTGAAACAACCAGAATCTGCAAAGTTTTAAGGAACATGACACCAACGACTTGCATGAACTGAACACCATTTCGAACTTCAGAGTTCAGACGCATACTGAATGAAACTCTATTCAGTTAAACGCTATAAAGAAATACTGATTGTTCTTTCGGTGCCACCATATTACAAACTAAAATCTATGATCCGCCTCTTGTGTGAAGCTTGGGCCAGGTGTCTACATGATCTGCAGATCCTCTTCTACTTTCTACCTTGTATCGCCAAAGGCCCGATCACACCCCCAAAATCTTCCTTGAACCTTTTTCATTTGATTGGAACTACAAAGAATTCGAGAAAGGCGAAGAAACAACTGCCAAGTGATCTCATACTACACTGTGATGGCCAAACTCTGGTACCATCATCAAAGCTGCTAAAGCATGTCAGCTCAGGCTCAGTGATATGGCTTGTGCTAATGCTGCTCTGATGCATCGGCAGTCCAGTATTTCTTGACCGCCATGAGAACCTTCTCTGGATTGAAGGGGCCGTCCTCATGGTCCATGATGCGGCTCTCCCATCGCATTCGTTTGGTTATTGCCTGGACTTTGGTGAGGACATCAACCGTGTCACGGATGATAGCTGTGCCCTCGGGCCTCAATATCCTATCCATCTCCAAGAGGATGTCGGTTATATCGCACCTGAAAAGTTCGGGAAATCAACACTATTAGAGCCTATCCATGAAGAATTCTTTTGTTGTGTATTATGGATATTTTAGTGCAGGATCATTCTTCCACAATTGCTGACATCTGAGCTCATGCGAACAAGTAGCTTCATTGTTTTGCAAGGGTGTGATTAACAGTAGAAATATAACAAATGCGCTTTCAGAAATGTATAGAAGGACGTAGTTACACAAGAGCCTTGTGTTACGCAGTATCAACAGTGAATTGTACAAGACAAGACATGTAGTCATCAACTGGCCAAAGTAATGAGCTAGCAAGGACTGAGGGACTATAAAGACATTAACGTTTCATTTACAAGTTTCAGCCACTGTTTCCCTCTTATAGTCTCACATTTAATATATGGCGAACATGTTATACTTAACTGTCTAGCTGCTAGCATAATCTTCACTCTAGTCGTTTGTTTGAATCTCAAAAATATCCTCCCATAACCATAAAATACAAAAATTCCTTTTGATATAAGTAAGCTGGTGTGTTCCTTACATAGCTAAATTGAATTGACAATTGATTAAGATTGTTTAGGCTAGCAAAAGTTATGGCACAATATAAAAGGTACCAACAAAAATAAGAAGCAGTGATGGCTTGAATATGGTTAATAGAAAAGCTGAATATAGAATTTCCTTACCTGTCTTGGTAGATGCTAAACAAATTGTCAGCATGCAAGAGGTCATAGGTTCTTGGATACGTTGAGAACGCTTCACACCAGTCCTGGTATGTGCCAATGAATCCTCGCTCGTATATTGCCCCAAGGGTGTCCCGATCAGAATTAACTGGAACAACATTCATCACCCAAACAGGATACTTTACTAATGAAGCAGCAAACCCACCCATGTTTGCGTTCATGTCCATCACATTTCTGTACCTATTCTCTGCAATGGGTATGGTGCGCTTGTAGTATGCCACTCTCTTCTCCCACAACTTCTTGTCCTCATCAAATTTCTTAGCATCTAATCCTGGAATCATGCCCCTTTTAATCCTTGGGGGAACTGTAAATGCCCTCTCTGGCCATTTTTCCACTGCCCCACCTGCAACTTCTCCCTGGTTGCTTACTTCAGGCAGTGGAGTAACACAGGCTTCCAGCTGCTTGTACCTGCATATAGAGCGGGAAAAGAAGATAATTTAGTAGTAGATAACTAAATCCCTTAAGACTTCTTTGTTTGTTCAGTGATTCCGTACCAAGCAGCATCAGGATTGTCACTCTTGCAGATATGGGGTATCTTATAGGTTTTCTTGATGTTGGGACATTCAAGGTGGTTCTTAGGCTTCTGCCAGATGGACAGATCCCCCTTCTCAACAACTTTGTTCCAGCAAAGGCTCCTCGCAACATTCTCAATATTGTCCTGCTCTTGCTTGAGATCTTCCTTGGTCCTCTCCCATCCCTTGTGGTGCGTCTTCCAATTGATTGGAGGACCCGAGAGAATCCAATAACCTCCTGGCCTTAGAATTCTATCTACTTCAGCAAGGTACAGTCCATCTGAAGGAAATTCGAAAACATGCAATCAACTAGTCAGTTTGATTGTGTTTGTACCCAAGAACAACATGAAAAGCTGAAATAATATACACATTAGAGTGAAAATTTCAGAAGCATGAAGTGCTCACCGTAAGCAAACCAAGGAATCAGACAGCGCGAGCAGTGAGCCATATCAAATGCCCTAGATGGGTAAGGCAACCGGTGCTTCCCTATCACGCCGATGATGGCAGGTACACCTCTTTCCAGGGCAAATTGCACCTGAGCTTCGTGCGTGTCTCTTGGAGCAAATGACATGGCAATGATGTTCCTCTTCAGTAAGTAAGCCCCCCAACTAGCAACCTTTAGCACAAAGAACAAAAGCATGAGCACCACCACCACATCGATAAACCAGAACATAAGATATTTTCCCCTTACCCCACAGCCCGTGTCGATTGCTGTCCTGATTTTCCCATCCGACAACGAGATGAGCTTATTAATGTCGTCGATGTAGGCATCAGCACCGCGTGGGAACATGGTGCCACCACCAGGGAACCGGAACTTGTCACCCTCCACCCGGATCCAGTTCTGCACGGCCTTCTCAATGCTGAGCTCCTTATGGGGAATGTTGTTGAACCAGGCGTAGTCCCTGCTGTGCGGCCACTTGAAGGGGGTCCGGTACCCGGGCGGCGCCGGGATGAGACACCGGACCTGCTCGTCCTTGCCGGGGCAGTGCCGTTCCCGGTACACCAGCATGGCGCGGTCGAACCGCCGACCACGCGTCCGGTCTTCACATGGCGTGTACTCGCTGAAGTTGAGCGCGCACGCCGGGAACGGCTGCAGCGCGCCGCCGTTGTCCGTGTCGTTGATGGTGAGCCGGTGGTGCGCGTCAAAGTCGAGTGTGTCGCCGGTGGCCATCCCGAACGATGGCACAGAGCCGGTGGACTGCGTCTTAGCTGAGTCGCAGCCCACCCGGGTGATCGATCCGGAGTTGCCAACGGGCTTGGGCAGCGTGGTGTTCTGCCATGCGCCAAGGACGTAGAAGGCGATGCAGAGCGCGCTCACCACGAGAATGTAAGTCAGGCGCTGCTTCTTAGTTTCCTGCAGCTGCTGGGCTTTAGGAGATGCCGGGTAGTCCTTCGCCATGGCTCCTGAAAGTTTCAAGAATCAGTGAGCTTGATCTCATGAAGAAAGGCACAAAGCTTAAGAAAAGGCCACAAAATTCAAGAGCAAAATGACTATCTTAGGCTACAAATATTCTCTAATTTGAGCTGAAAAGAAGAGGTAAATCATCTGCTGAACAAATTCAAACATAGGGCTGTCAGCAGCGACTGAAATGGAGCTGCTATCTAGGATTTGAAACTTATAATGCTTCATTGATGTTCATGGGCTCCATTACCACGATACTTGGTAAGAGCAAAACTACTGTTCTTGAAGAAGATGGGGGCAGTAAACTTCTAATTACCAAATACTTGGCTTCTACTGAAGAATTCAGATCACAGAAATTCAGACAGTTGAAGGACGCGACGTAGCGAATTTGTTTGATCTGAATTCTGAACTCGACCTACGCCTGTCCTAAATTTAAGCTGCACTATTCGAGAACCAACCATGGAAAAGAGTGAACATGTGCTAGCAAAAGAAACAGGAGAAGTATGAGTGCCGACATGTCCTCGAACAAAATCAGCAAGATTTATGCGTCTCGGTGAAGGCAAGCATATGGGGCAAAGAGGCTAAACAGTGAAGATTCCAAGCAAAAGGCAAAGCAGAAGCCAGACAGTGGCAGCTAAGCACCAGGCTAAAGGAATCTAAAAATCTAGCAAAACGGCAAGCAGACCCATCAATGTCATTCAGCGGAAGCCGTTGCATTTCCTAATGGATCCGTCCGTCCAAAGAAACAAAGGGCAAGAAACGAAATCAGCAGAGCTACCAGACCTGTAACGAGGAAGCCGGCTCAAGAAGGAAGAGCAGCGGAGCACGCCAAGAGGAAGAAGGAGCTGGGGCCCCCAAGCTCCAGAGGATGAAGGAGACAGGAGAGCAGCACCACGGCTCTGCCTTATTTATGCGAGCTCCGCCGCAGCAATGGTGAGTGAGTGAGGCAGGCAGGCACTGAGACGACTGAGCCGCCCAGTGTGGGAGAGAGAGAGAGAGAGAGAGAGAGAGAGAGCAGTGAAGTGGTGGCGTGACGCCGAACGCGGTGCTCACATGTCAGCAGCGCCCCAGCAACCCGTCCTCCCTTTCCTCATCATCATATCAAGAAAGCCGGGTGGGAATGGTAATGGAGGCCAGACCCGGAAAGATCAGGCCGACATGGGAATAAAATAGAGTGGAATTGGAAAGGAAAAAGCGGGGGAAGCGCACCGAGGTGCGAGGTGCGAGAGGAGAGACCCCTGTCTGTCCTTGCTCACATCACGTGGTAAACGGCGATGGACGCCAATGGCTATGGGGACCCCGGTGGACACTGGACTATTGGGGGAAGAAAGATTTGGAAGAAGAAACAGTCCGGTCCTCAGAATTAGGCCTCTCTGCACAAATATACTTGTCTAGCATTGACGTCTCCTCCTTTCAAATTGGTTGTAAACGGATGGTTGTGTGTGTGGACGGTGAACCAAAGACAGAAATGTGCTCTGAATTTCTAGCCTATTGGTTTCTGAACAATCTTTGACATTTCATGAAGAGTCTACTTTCAGCTGCCATTTTGTATGCAGATAATGAGGTTCTGCTCCCAAAGCACAACTTGTTCTGGACAATGCGTCTACTGCCTTAATAGGAAAAACATAAATCTTTTTGACACAATGTTAAGAACATTCTTGTTGGCTAATACTCCACACAAGAACCAAATAGGAATTCCAAGATTTAAACATGATGGCAAAATTAACCACACAAAAATTGCATTAAACCTTTCGATTACTCACCTAACCGATGCAGATCCTAGTATTTCCTTGTCACCTTAGTAAATCTGATCTGTCCTCTCTATCATTGATCTGGGCAGCTTTGCCCGGCCATGATGGTTGTTTGCAGTAGAAGCAGGGAAAAACCAAAAAAGACTCTTCTTTTGAGCTGCCTCCTTTTTTATCTCCTCGAACAGTACAGCCAGTGATTTCACCTCTTGCCTGCATGGAGAGTGGAGAGGATTTGGTCAATGGCGACAGCGCACCACAGAGGGTTATGGGGAGACATTGCCGGTCCTCCATTTGCTCCCAGCAGTTCCAGTGTTTTTTTTTCCTTTTGATTTACAAAATAAACATGAGAACATGGTGGAAAAAGATACTGGTTTTATGATGACAATGCTTGGGCAGTGTCGGTGCAATAAAATGCATGGACCACAGGGCGCAACCATCTGTGGTGATGTACTATGTGTGTGTCCTACCTATTTGGCCTGACATTTTGCACAGTTTTTACCAGAAAATGATTAGTGTTGGTTTATCTACTTCATCCGTTTCAAAATATATGCAATTCTGACTATGTTTCTTTCTGGTGTTCAGATTCATAAAATTTTCTATGAATCTGGATATATATTTGTTCAGGTTCAGAGAATGTTCAATGAATCTGGTTTAAGACTAGAAAGACCTTAGGGCCGTGTTGCTTTGTAACATAACCTCCTTCTTCTTCTTAATAAATACGTGCGGAATTTTCAAAAAGAAAAGACCAGAACTGCATATATTTTAAAACAGAGAAAGTAGTTCATGTTTGCCATAAACCTTATTCTTCAGGGGAAAATGACACTACAGAAATTAAGTGGGGTATTTCAGAGGTGTTTTTTTATCTCTCATTTAAGCGTGTATAGCACTCAGTCCTATTTGCTTTGCATGTAAACACATCCTATTTTTGGATCCAACGAAATAGAAAACCATGGAAAAGTAAAGGAAAGACCATGCCATCGATGGCATCTCGAAAAACAAGCAAAGGTCGACCCACGCAATGGCACACCCCTCCTCCTTTCTATCGAAACCCGCACCGATGTTCCTCCCCGACGAGGGTTTCTGGGACAGAAATCCCCTCTTTCGCCGGATCCAAGAACCCGAGTCCCTAAAGCGGCCGTCTAAACAAAAAAACAGATAAAAGAGCGGTGAAATTCCACATAGAAAGTGAGACTCACCTGGTAGGGCCCTCAACTGCTTGTAGAACTCCAAGAGGAGGAGATGAGCGCCCAACAACAGTATGAGCCTATGATCGCTGAATTCGTCGCGATTTTCTAAAGGGATTCTGGGAACGTTTGGAATTTCGTTGACGGCTACCCTTCCACGAAAAATGAAAATAGAAATTAACTGTGCTTTTTTTTTGAGCAATAGAAATTAACTCATTCATAGCCGAAACCCTTAGGCCCAGAAGGCGTCTGCACATGCCTAGCCCATTCGGCCCAACGTCCGGCTGCAAATCAGTCCATCAGACATCAGCCCACGATACGAACGTCGCCAGAAGAGCGGAGCACGAGCCGCGCCATCCCCCATGCCGCCGCCGCCGCCGCTTCGGCTGCCGGCGCGGCTGCTGCACGCGCGGGGCAAGACCACCGCGGCGGAGCACGTGGCGGCGCGGCACCTCGACCACACCTTCGAGCGGCTCACGGAGGCGCACCTCCCGCTCGTCGCGGCGTCGCCGCTGATCGACGCGCTGCGGGCCTCGCCCGAGCCGCTCGCGCTCCCGGGCCTGGCGCGCCTCCTCCCGCTCCGCCTCCACCGCCGCGGCCCGCTCCACTTCCTCCGCCTATTCCCGCGCGTGTTCCACCTCCGCCCGCCGCTCCCGCTCTCACTCTCGCTGACCCCCGCCGCCGCGACCCTCCTCGCCGTCGCCGCGTCCCCCGCCGACGCCGCTCGGACGCTCCACCGCATCCTCGCGATGTCGGCGTCCCGCTCCCTCCCACTCCGCGCCGTCTTCCGCGTCTGGCGCGAGCTCGCCCTTCCCGACGACTTCGAGGAATCCGTCGTCGCGGGGCACCCCGAACTCTTCCGCCTCGTGCCCAACCCCGCCGAGCCTAATACGCACATCCTGCACCTCGTCGCGGAACCTACCACCGAGGAATTCACCCCGGCGGTGGAGAAGACCCGGCCGGACAGGCACGCCTTCAAGCTTCAGTTCCCGCCGGGGTTCAGGCTGGCCAAAGAGTACCGCAAGAAGGTGAAGGAGTGGCAGGAACTGCCATACGTCGGCCCCTATGAGGTGGCGACTCAGAGAGCTGGGGGGAGCAAGAGGGTGTCAAAGCTGGCGAGGAGGAAGATGGAGAAGAGGGCTGTGGGGATCGCACACGAGTTTCTGAGCCTGACCGTGGAGAAGATGGTGGAGGTGGAGAAGTTCAGCCAGTTCAGAAAATGGTTTGGGATCGAGGTCAATGTCCGGGATGTGTTCTTGGATCATCCTGGGATATTTTACCTCTCGGCAAAGGGGAAGCGGCACACGGTGTTCTTGAGGGAGGCATATGATCGTGGAAGGCTTGTTGAGCCGAATGATGTGTCTGATGCAAGGAACAAGCTTGTCGAGCTCATGCTTCTGCGCCGGCGTGGGCTTGGGAACGCCAATTCGAATGCTAACATGGCTTCAAATAACATAGCCGATGCCAATGAGAGTGGTGGTGTTTTTTCTGAGCATGAGGACTGCTTGTTGGAGACATCGGAGACACAGGAGCTGTAAGGATGTTGTCGGCTTCATGGGGAATCCTTTTTGCCACAACATGTTCAAGGGTGTTTCGAACACCTTTGGTTCATGGTGCTACTTAGAACTCCTTTGGCTTGATGGAGTAACTTATGGGTCTATGTTCCAGAGAAAACAAGATGAGAAGGTGGATGATTGTTCAGGGAACGTAGCCCCGTTGTATGCCAGTCAATATGGGATTCAGCACAGATCTAGCTTTGATGCTTGATAGTCATATATCCCTCAACAATCTGTGCTGCTCTGGTGATCGATCAAGATTCTTGAGGCAAGGTTGAATCGTTGGTGCAGTTCCCTTTAGTTCTCTGGTCAGAAATTTTGCAAGGGCAAATCATGCAAAGCTTGCACAACACCAGGCAACGTGATAGGATGTGTTCATCAGCTTGCTCTAGTTCGTCACTCTCATTCTTCGGTGGTACTAGTCATTTGTCATAGCTACTGGTTGAAGTTGGCTAAAGTGCTCTATGATGGTTCCTGGCTTGCGGCATTGCTTAAGCATAAGAGCCTTGTGCTCTTCAGCAATTTTTACAACTCAGGTCATTACTGCAACATTTTCACTTTCCTCATTCATGAGAACCAGACAGATAAGCTCATTTGGCATTGCCTAAATTGAACAGCTTGGTGCTCGTCAGCAGCCTGTGCAACTCTGATCCTTACTGCAACATTTTCAGCT
This sequence comes from Eragrostis nindensis, assembly GCA_012490785.1. Classification (NCBI taxonomy): domain Eukaryota; kingdom Viridiplantae; phylum Streptophyta; class Magnoliopsida; order Poales; family Poaceae; genus Eragrostis; species Eragrostis nindensis. The sequence continues at coordinate 35,750 of JAAXCT010001379.1, read as the reverse complement.
TCATCATTCATGAGGCCAGCAAATGTACAAATTTGGCGACGGACAGCTTACAAATACAATGGCTTGTTTTAGGATCAGTTTATTCTGTCAAGCCAACCCTGGTATGAAATCCTGGGTGCCTCTGTGGTGCAGTTTGCTGCTGGTTGGCATTACAAAACAAGTGCACGATGTGCAACTATGTTGCAAAGAACTGACGGTTGAATAACTATAACCTTGCTCTACTCTGCTCAGCTCCTTCCAGTACAATGCTCTTGGCCATGGATTTACTGGTACATTCATGCCCGTGCATTATCTGAGCGTCATATTATTTTGTGCCTTCTGCTGTCGCTGCCACCGCCGCCATGGGCATCTCGGCGGGAGAGTTTGGCATCTTCACACGAGTACATAAAGGCATCCTGCGCATTTGTCTCTTAACAGCCTTTTCTTTTGCTATACGAGGCAGATGATACATGTAGATGATTTGTTTTGTAAACTATAATGCAGAGAGTTTTACATTGATTCAATTATGTAACTGATACATATTACAACAAACAAAAAACTTAATGAAGAGAAATCTCTTCTTAAATTGCTCGTGTGTATCCCGAGATATGAGTTTCCAAACAGAGTTTCAGGTCCCGGTTTTGTAAAGCAGATGATTCATTTGCAGTGGCAGGATAGTGATTGCCTGCAAAGATAGATTAAGGGACTTGGTACTTGGCATATTTCAGGCAACTGAAAACAGCCTTTCAGAGTTTCAGTTGATCATTCTCAACTATCACTCGCTTTCTTTGCCGGTCATCCTTCCTCCGCTACCGGAGCTCAATCTCAGAACCACCACTTACTCTCCCCCCACACCCACCAAACAATGTCCCTCGACTGAAACTCTTGTTTATCGCAATCTCTTGAGTTGGTGTAACTTAGTAAGAACAATCGTTAGGGACAGTTTCACAATAATTTTGGACAGCATGCCATGCACACAGGCACACTACTTCTCATCAGGCTGTCAAACTGGAATTGGGCACGTTTATAGTTGCAGCTTTAGGCATCAGAAAACTGGATCATATTACTTCATCAGGACAAATGTAGCTGCTGCATACAAAAATCTCAGCCCATATATGCAAACCGTGGAAAAATCACATGCAAATAATTGGGGTATGTAGACTAAAGGACATACTATATATCAGCATCTTACAGCTATTTCAACTGAAAAGCAAACTTGTCAACTTGAACATTATAACCAGGACGTAGACACTCAAGACAAACTTACATGTCACTAAATTTAACGCATGCTACCCGACTTTCATTTCCTTTACAAGGGTTTCAAGGGTGACTCAGTGCGTCGACATGTCACCCAAACATGCCAAAGCCTTCTCCATGTTGAAGATGCGAGAAGCTCCGGGAGCTCTCCACCTTGCCCAGAGAATGGTCAATTCCTGCAAAAGTTAACCAACATCAAAAATGATGGATCTAAGAAATTGTATGGTAAGAAATGAAGTAATGTCCAGCGAAGGTACTTGGATTCAACATGATGTTCTCGTAGAGGGACATCTGGCCAGAGCTGCCAGACATTCTTAAGTTATTGTCATTGGATCCGTATGTCATGCCTCCCATTTCATTTTGCTCTGTTTCAAAATGGTGCATCTCTGAGATCCTGTCAGCATTGTGAAAACTCATAGCCATGCTGTCTTGAAGTAGCCTGTCTGACTTTGGCTTCTTGTCAGTTAGGGAGTCCTCATCAGCCTCTGCTTCAGATTCAGCATTATTTTGTAAAGAAGCAGCCTGCTTCCGCTTTGAACGTGCTCGTCTATTCTGAAACCAGTTGTAGACATTAGTCTCTGTAATTTGGCCGTGGTGTGAGAGCTCTGTTGTTATGTCCTTTATTTTTTGCTTGCTTGGTGTGCCGTTGCCTTGATCAAAGATGTTCTCGAGGATCTGCAGCTGCATTGGTGTTGGCTGCCACCGTTGTCTTGCAGTGATCTTGTGACCACCAGGAAGAATTAGTGGATCACAGTATAGATTACTAAAACTCATTCCTGAGGAAGAAACCAAACTTCAATTAACCAGAAATAAAAATCTTTCTGGCAACATGTAACATTGTCACAAAAAAAAAAGAATTGGTAGAAGGTGGAGGGAGAATTAAGCATGGTTAAAGCACAAGTTAAAAAGAAAACTGCAAGGATAATTTAGCTGAGAGAGAGAGAGAGAGAGAGAGGGAATATTCCTGGAGTTGTAGAAACAGATTATCGAACATTAATAACTTCATTTAAACTACCAAATAAAAGGTTAATGCATAAGTTAAGAAAAAAAAAGCAACATGGACAAGTTTGGCAAATTTTGAATTGACAAGTGATAGCATATGGTAAATTAATGTTCGCGGCCGTAAAATAAGCGTTTTGGCACAGAATGTGCTGTGAGAAGAAGATTGTGGAATAAACAGGGCGCACATGATGCAGTGGTAATTTGTTATCATATGTTGATGGCCAAAATGGAAATTGGTTAGTCTTTAGTCCTACAGGACAATCGTGTGTAGATAATTATTCTGATTCTCACTTTAATACTAGCTAAGGCACTTGGGCTGGATTCTGAATTCAATTACTGGAACAACATAATGCTCCCATATAAAAAGAAGAAATAGTAACTTACTGCGCACACAAAACTTTCAATACGGATGAAGTTTTACATCTTAGCATATTAATAGAAAACCACATGAAATATGACAGAGCAATTAATCAATTATATACAAAATTCATTAATTAAAAAAGGAAAGAAAGAAATTCAAGGGTTTCCACTGTTTTATTTTAAATGAACCTATTTGTCAGCTTCCTCGCAAGACAACAAATTGATCCATTAGCACTTTTAACCAACTGTCAAGTACCTAACAAGGAATCAAATAAATGCGGTACTTGTGAATACTTGGAATTCAGCTTACAGCAAAATGATATTTAAAAAACACAGAATAAGGTCTTCCAACAAACAATAAATCATGCAGTACTTTCACAAGACATGGGATACTAACTTATGAGAATAGCATAAATGTCAAAGAAATTTTTTCCTCAACAGAAAACAAGAGAATTTATGGGTTAAAATTTTAGCTAACAGCTTCAGTTCAACAAGCTACACTAACTTGATGTGCTAACAGTATCTTGTTCTTGCAAGCGATACAGTGCCTCTACCATTTCTGCTATGAAATACTGCAGTGTCAGCACTGGCTGAACACATATTTCCTCGAAAGGTTCATCACACCAATCAAGAGGATGCATTGCCATTCACTATCAGTGGACGCATTACCATTCATCATCAGTGAACCTACCGGTATGCTATCCAATCAGCGAACTTAATCGAACTCAGTACAATCAGTGACACAAATATCACGCCAAAAAAAAACACATTATTACTACACCTACATGTGTTATAATTACAATTTTCAAATGGTAGTGAAGCAAAACAGAGGATAAAAAGCCACACAACTAAGCATCCTTTAACACCGGTACAAGGTACTGTCTTCGCCAACCGGAATCAAAAGATTGACGTGCTGTGAATAAACTAAACAGAATAGCTCAATAGCAATAGATGTTCCTTCCGATCTAGTACAAAACAAGATAAATTGATCGATGCCTGAGCCTAGCTTCGTTCACGGCCTAGAGCAAACATTCTTTTCCCTTCCGTTCAAAGAGTAAACCGCGAGCCACAATGAAGGTACCGCGTACCAATGCAAAGCACTATAATGAAGCTCCCACATATGACATATCCACACCCATCAAAGGAGGAAGTTTTTAACCTACAGCACATCTTGCATATATTTGGGGAAGCTACAGGGCTGAGAACAAACCTTGCAAAATCAGAAGCCTTTCCAATCCGATGTCAAGGCATGGATGTGCAAGACATATTGAGCCACTTCCCAGGGAAAATCTCCTCTCTACCGTGCAAATATCTCGGATTGCCATTGCACTACAGGTCCATCACGAAAGCTCAAGTGCAGCCAATCCTAGATAAAATGAGCGCCAAACTACCGGGATGGAAAGGAAGGTTGCTAAACAAAGATGGAAGGTTACAGCTCATAAACATAGTTCTCTCTGCCATACCAACATATTTCCTGACGTCCTTCCACTTGTCCAAATGGGCACTTAAGAAAATGATTCGAATCAAGAGAAATTTCCTTTGGAAGGGGGCAGAAAATGCAAATGGAGGATGCTGCCAAGTGGCATGGAAAACATGTGCTAGACCCAAGAAGTTGGGAGGATTGGGTATTATGGACCTCGAGCGTTTCAACCGGGCACTTCGTTTGCGATGGTTGTGGTTCAGATGGAAAGAGCCAGATCGACCATGGGCATCGATGGGAACACCATGTAATGAAGAGGAGAAGCTGCTGTTCCAAGCTTGTGTCCATATATCAGTTGGGAATGGGGAAAAGGCCAGCTTTTGGCATGATAGATGGCTGCAGGGCGAGGCTCCGAAGGAACTAGCGCCGAACCTGTTCAAGCTAGCTTGGAAAAAGAATGTCAAGGTTAATGAAGCCATGCACAATAACCGGTGGACGAGGGGATTGAGGAGAATGACAACATCACAGCAGATGATGGAATACATCGGATTGTGGACAAGGCTGCAGCAGGTGGTGCTGTCGGGGGAGGAAGACAGCATTGTTTGGAAGCTAACTCCGGATGGGAACTACACAGCCAAATCGGCGTATCTCATCCAATTCGTGGGCTCGGTCACTGAAATGAACTGGAGCAAAATCTGGAAGGCAAAAACAGAAAATAAATGCAAGTTTCACACATGGTTAATGGTGCAAAGCAAAATTTTCACGGCGGACAAACTTATTAAAAGAGGCATGGCTGTCAGTAAGACTTGTGGGCTGTGCCATATCCATGATGAAACCTGTGTACATATGACTCTCAAATGCTCCTTCTCCAAGTTGATCTGGGAGAAGATGGAAGAATGGAGTGGGTTCCAGCTCCTCAATGCAAATGAACACAGAAATGGGAGACTTAAAAAATGGTGGAAGAGAGTCACGGCAAGGAGGCCAGGAGAAGACCATGCCAAGAAAACAAGCATCGTAGTATACACCGCCTGGAATATTTGGAAAGAAAGAAATCGAAGACGGTTCGACAACAAGGCGGCAACAATACAGCAGGTGTGCGACATGATCAAGCAGGACATAGAGCTGCTGCAGTTGGCGGCGGGTGATGAAACAGGGGAGATGTAGCTCTAACGAGATCCCCTGGTTGTCTAAAATGTAAATAGCCTGGCACCTCGTCATGGCAACAATTGCTGACTCTTCTATAATGAAAAGGCAGAACAACTGCCCACGTTACTTCAAAAAACATATCCACACCCAAATTCTCCAAGAACGACCAAGGAGAATAGTAGAGACTCGAGGCAAGGAAACTGCTCCTCTGCAAGGAAAAATGGACCGACCTGAAACAGAGTCCTGGTGGTCGGTGAATACGCGGTGCATCTCGACGAGCTGCTCGCACAGCGTGGCGTAGATGGAGATCTGCTTCCGGAGCACCTCTATCTGCTCGTCCGTCATCACCTTGACGTACCCGAGCGGCAGGTCCCCTACTTCGGCCCGCTCTTCCGTCGCCGCGGTGGCGGTGGCGGTGGCCTTGCCCCACTCCATCGCCGCTACGGCAGGCGCAAATGAAAAGGAATGATCGATCTTGAAATGAGCCGCGAGGGAAGGAATAAGGAGAGGTACAGAGCTGAGCTGTGGAAGGAAGGAAGGGAATCGGCGGAATGGGGAAAGCGCAGCAGCACTGCTGCCGCGGACGCGCGGGCACAGGCCACGAGATGGCGCCGCGACTGGCGGCGAAAAGAGTCAAAAGCTGCCAAATTATAGGGGCGGCCGGGCGGCGCGCGCATGCGGACACGAGAGTCGCGTCGCGGCGGGTACATGCGGTGGGTGGGTGTTTTGGTCGCACTCGCGCGCACGCCATGATGTGTCCGCCCGTCAGAGGAATGAGCTCACCGTCGCCTCCACGCTGAGCATCTCGGGGAATGAGCTCACCGTCGCCTCCACTTGGCCTCGAGGAATGAGCTCACCGTCGCCTCAGCACCCGGGGTTGCCGCATCTCGGGACGCCCCGGCCGACGCCTCGCCCGCGCCATCGGCCGATCGCTGCAAGGATGCACCATGGAGCGCGGCCTCTTATCTGCATGCATGGTTGACACCCGTCGCGGATCACTCTGAACGGGTCCTCTATCCGTTGCCCCGGCGGGGCGGAAAGGTGCCATGCTGAGATAGTAGTATCGGCGACGAGCGTCGGCAGCCGCTGCCCAGGCGACATGCATGAACGGGAGCGGCGAGGTCGGGGACCGTGTCGCCACTGGGACGTCGATCGATCTGAACCGCAAACAGTAGATCGAACGGCCGAGTAAGGATGATGGATGGAACGCCGTAAACGAGACTCTCGGATTGGCCCTCGTTTAGATCGTGATTATCCAATTACTTGCATAAACAAACACCCCTAAATTGGTCCGTGGTCATTTTCAGCGATCCAAATGTTTGCACAAATGACCCTGCTTTGGTTTGGATCGCGATTATCCTCCGGTGATCCAAATACTGTAGAAAACACCTCCCTGGTCGGATCGAACTTTTCGCAAACCAACCCAAGTTATATATGGTTCATCTCTTCGTCCGGCGACCGCCTCTCTCGTCTCGTCCCTCTGCCACCACGTCGATCACCTCGATTAATGTCCGCGATGGCATCCGCCAGCGTCGTGTGCGTCGAAGCCTGACGCATTGCGGCGGCGAGGCGGCGCACCTCTTTCTCGGCCCCCCGGTGGGCGCACCGACGTTGCCTCCGCCACGCTTGCGCAGCGCCGACCCGAGCGTGCCGTACGCGTCCGCGAGCAGAGCACGAGGAAGCCGTCGAGTACCCGCAGCGTGTCGAGCAGCTCGACGACTGCTGCCAGGAGTGCCTCCATCCACGACCGCGAGTCCTTCCGACGCCGCCGCAGCGGCCCGGCCGAGGCGCACCACGACCTGAGCGCGTGGCGGCACGGTTGCCTCGCCGTCCTTGCGGAGCTGCGTGTCATGTGCATCCTGCGAGCGACTCGTTGTAAGCTGGCTTGCTGGTTCTCGACGCGATCGTTAGCCGAATGGAGTGACAGCGACGGGAGTTTGTACCGGGCGGCGCTTGTAAGTTTCGGCAAAAAGAAATCGTCGGATTCACAGGCGGGCAGGCGGCGTCCGTGTGTTGTGCTGGACAGTTGGAGTTGGCGCGGCTAGAGCTGGCTGGCCGCCGGGGCGCGCTGCTGTTTTGGGCATGCGAGCAGAACAACTGAAGTACGGGTGCCCACGACTAGCAGTACTTGAGTTGACTCTCGGCGCAGGACAAGGAGTGGGCTCTGAATTGGGGAACGGCTCCGCCAATGGACGGACACATTCTTCTTGTCACGCAACGGTTGGTACGTGCATACAGTAAGAGCGTCTCCAATGGTTGTTTTTTACTCCGTCCGTTTCTTTTTAAGTGTCGTCCTGGTGTGACCGATTTTTGCCAATTTAACTGTCGTTCTCACGAATCGATGCAAACTTTCACTCAACTTTCCACTGCTACCACTGGTAAATGCGTCATTTCCTTTCTCTCTCTCCCACCTCCCTCTCCCGGCTTCCTCCTCTGCTCCTCGCCATGTCCTCCCCACCTCTTCTCCTCCCATCTGCTCGACGCCAGGGACGGCCAGCCCCCGTCCCACCCCCGCCACGCCAGATCCCGCCGCGGAGCCACCGGCTAAGGCGCTCGTCGCCGCTGCGCCCCACACCCCCGTCCCAGACCTCCGGCCACCGTCCCCACCAAGCCTGTCGAGATCCCCGCCCGAACGCCCAGGTCGCGCCGCCGCCAGCCATCCTCCGTCCCCGGCGGCCGGTCCCTCGATGGCGGACGTCCCTGGCCGTACCTTCGTCGCGGGGGCGGCGGCCTCGTCGTGAGCCTGCGCCCTCGTCGCAGGGTCCTCGCGCTCATCGTGGGGCCGCGGACGAGATCTGACTACGGGTGGCTGCGACGTCCAGGCCCACGGATGGCGGACGGCGGCGGTGGCGGCTTCGTCCAATCCCGCGGAGGACGGCGGCGGCGGCGGCGACGGCATCGAGATCTGACGCGGATGGCGGACAGCGGCGACGGCGGCTTCGTCCAATCCCGCGGACGGCGGCGACGGCCTCGTCCAGGCCGGCGGCTATGATTCTCCTTGTTTTTTTTTCTTCTTTCTGCTGCCAACTAACCGGACTTTGTGAGGGGTATCAGCGACTTTTCTACCTTGGACAACACTTAAAAAGAAACAAAGGGAGTAGCTAACTTTTAAAATTATTTATTAGAAAAAAAGAAGAAAGAGAAGACTGCTAACTCTTCTTCAAGAGTCAGTCTCTAACATTTATTGAGGCACCGACATGCAGAGTCAATCATTACGTTAGAGTTGATATAAAATCTTATATTGCCTCTTAGATGACGTGGAGAGTTAATGTCGCCTCTACTTTTGAGGATCCTCTAAGTAGGTGCCAATGAACTGTTAACCTCGCTGAGTCAACGTCCGAGGTGGGCAGCCTCTTGGTTCCGGTTTGCCGGGGGATCTGGTCCTCTATTTTGGACGTTTGGTGAGTGAGACCCAGACCACGCTGCCAAAACCGGCTTTCTCAAACCAGAACATTCTCGGGACATATCAATCCGCAAATCCTGCTTCATTTTAGGCAGAATATGTTTCACGACTTGGTTCTTGTTCCTCGTCCTCCATCGGGCTGTCTTTGCCTGAAGTTGGGGGGTGTATGCACCATTTTCAGCTTCATCAGCGATAGCAAAGATGTGCAGGTTCGGGGTTGGAAGGATTGAGGCATACTATGCCGGTTCGGCCTCGTCCTTTGTAAAGCAATTAGTTTTCATCATGGGATCTTGGGCTGCAACGAAATTCAAGTTCTAGTCTCTTTTTTTTTCTTACGAACAAAATGTGTTAATAACAGGTGAAGCCATGTTATTGGTTGCCAACATTGCTGAAACTTTGAACATTCTCTTCTTTTGTCCAGAACATCATCGTTCATGCCCTTATTCTGTCCATTTTACTGATTGATTTTCAAGAACCAATGTTGGTCGCGGATCAAAGATTGCACCACATTATAGAGGAAGTAACCGACACTGTCAAGGAAGCAAGTGTGTCCGGCCAACTGAAGCTAATCTGCACATTTCCTATCTTCTAGAATCACACACACAGCTTTACAGTGGATTGTGGATGTTGAGGAGCAAGACCCTAGTCTGCAGCAGCCTTCTGAACACCTTCTCGCTGCTGCTCTCCAGCCCGGAAATGCACTCCTCTAGCTCCTCCAGCCTCTCCAATGCCTCCGCCGCCGTCTCTGGCGTTGCCTTCTTCGCTTCCGGCACGACGCCCAGCCTCTCGAGCCACTTGTTGTGCGTAGAAACCATCTGATGTACCACCTCCGACACGTCCGGCGACATGGCCGCGCAATGCAAGACGACGACGCCCGACGCCTCCGCGGCGGCCTCTGCCACCTCGGCCACCATGTCGACGACCTCGGCGTCCGCGGCATCGGCCGGCAGCCTCGACGGCGCCGTCGCGCAGTGCCGCATTGCGTCCGCCAGGCGGGACAGCTCCTTCGCCGTCCGCCTGTGCTCGCGCACCGCCGCGGCCACCGCCGCGGCGTCCCCGCGCCGCACGCCGGCGCGCGCCTCCACCGCGCTCTGCCTCGCCTCGAGCAGCGCCGTTCCCATGGTGCCGTACGCGTCCGCGAGCGCGAGGAACGCGTCGAGGACCCGGTCGTCGTCGGCGGCGGCGCCACGGAGCGCCGCGGCGGCCCGCGGCGTGGCGAGCAGCTCGCTAAGGGCGGCCAGCGCGGCGTCCACGCGCGCGAGGCCCTCGGAGGCGGAGGAGGGCCCGTCCGCGGCGCCGCCGCAGCGGCAGGCCCAGGCGGGCCACGACCTGAGCGCGCGGACGGCGCCGTCGAGGCGCGCGAGCGCGGGGTGCGAATGCTGGCACGGCTGGCTCGCCGACCGCGCGTGCACCGCGGCCTTCCTCGCCGCCGTCCTCCCAGGGCTGAGTGTCAAGTGCATCCTGTGTTCCTGTTCCGAGAAGCTCTGGCGGTCTGGCCTGTCGTCGTTTCTCCTTGATGGATGTGATGTGATGTGATGTAGTCGTGTGTTTGGAGTTGTTCGTGTGTGTTTATATCATCGGGATGCCGAGGCGAAGGCGGTGGTTACAAGTTGCGGCAAAAGAAATCGTCAAAGGCGCACAGGCGCCGTGTGTGGGAGCTGGCGCCGCGCAGCTGGTTTCGGCGTCCCGGCGTGCAAGTGGAATACCAGTGTCCAGTGGCAGTATCACGGAGTTGACTCTTGGCGCGTAGGACAAGAAGCGAGTTCGGCAGGGAACAAGCACACGGCCAATGGGGACAGACATGGCAATATTCTTCTTGCCAAGGAGCGGCAGCGCTGACGAGGAGTTCGGTCGGGATAAGGTGGGAGTGAACTGTCAAGCGCGCGCCGGTTCCGGTTTGCTGGGGGCTTTGGACCTTGGAGCCTCGGTTTTGGGTGGGTCGTGCCGCCGAACCCGGCTTCCTCAAACCAGAAACCAGCTCCCGCCCCAGGCCTCGATCCTACCTGCTCTGCTCAACCACCGTTCCACTGCCCAAAAGCAGCAACTGAGAGGAGCCAGCCGAGCGAGCAAGTAAAAACAAACCGTGGCCTTGGTGCTCTTGCGTTCGGCTTCATCTAGTATGGTGGAAAGAAAGCTGTTAAGTCGTTCTCCACTCGCGGGCCGGACCGCCGGTGAGCATAACCACCCCCGAAATGCGGCGCTGTTTCAGCGCGCTCGCCAGGGCCGGCCGACGCAGCTAAACTCATCGGCCGTCGCGCCGTCGGTTGACCTGGCCATGCTATTAGCCTGTTCGCCTGGCTGCTTTGCAGCAGCTACAGTGTTTCAGTTATTTCTTCAGCAGTCGCTACCAGTGGTGGAGCTGGACATGAATTTAAAGGGGGGCCAAACAACACGGTCAATACTAAATTTAAAAAAAATGAAAAAACTTTTTTTTGACAATTCCATGCCATTTTTTCACGGTTTGCGCACACGAGTAGCCATAATTCTACTTTATATTAGGTAATTGATTAAGTAAAGAGCTTATAGCTTCCTAACCTATAAATTAATACAGAAACTACAACTTTCGGATGAAAAGCAGAAAAGTGAGACGGTGAAGACGTCGTTTGGGCATGCAAAAAGGGCAGGGCCAGCGCATATGAATAGGCAATTATAGGCCTGAAAAATATGATATGCAGTTATACGAAATTAAATTAGTTTTTGTAATGAAAAAAAAATAAGTTTGTATGCATGCAAGTTTGTATGCAAGCCGTATGAACCTTTCATTTTGAATGTAATGTAACAGCCTGTAGAAGACTGACAGCATGGCCTCTCATTGTGCAACATTCGTGTAGAAGAGCTGCAGGCCCTGCCGTTGGCCTCCACATGACAGGCCATCTGCTCCAAAACGAAAGGCTACCAACGACGCTCCAAAACAACAGCCCACAGGCCACCTGCTCCAAATCTCCAAATTGCTTCTATCGGCAAGCAATACAAGCAGATGAAATAATGGCCCACGGCCCAAAAACAGTCCGTTGTCTTCTTCGTAAGATTCATAGCTCCCGTCATCGAACTCCACGCCTCCACCCATGGCTGGTTGCCCTGGAGTCTGGGCAGGGCACTGAAGAGGGGCTCCTCAGAAATTTTTCCGCCGATCCTGCCGGCCCCCCCCCCCCCCCCCCCCCCCCAGCTCCGCCATTGGTCGCTACAGTGTTCGCAGCAGCCGTTACAGTGTTTGTAGTTATTTCTTCAGCAGCCGCAGCTGCAGCGCAGCCTGCCGCAGAGGCTGATTGTCACTAGAGCGACCACGCGGCGATGGCAGAAGTGTACGCGACGGATCCACAACCACGACAGGCTCATCGAGGTAACGTTGTTACAGGCGCGAGGCCATGAATCCGCGGTCACCACTCCGCTTTGTCTATGTTTATTTTCCCATAAAGCGCGAGGCATGTGTCTACCACTCTACATCCAAACCGGAAGAAGAGAGCAACAAGCCCAACGGCCAAGACAAGCAGAGAAAGCGCATGCCGCACAGCAGAATTGCTCTGGTAAAAGTAAAATCGGGGGAAAAAAAACAAGTCAAAATCAAGAAACGTTACGCATTACAGGCTTCCCAGTAACAGCAGAATCCAATAATTCAATCAAATATCAAACCAAGCTACATACATGATACAGTTCCTGACTGACTCCATAATCTTACGGGATATGTATATAGGGCATACACAAAATCTGAGAGCTAAGCAGAGTAGATACACCCATAGACAAGCCATCCAACCAACGATTTTCCAGGAGACATCCAACTAACGCTTCTAGATAAGAGCCATGGGAAGGCTACTTTGACATCTAGAAGCACTTCCTGTGGACAATAGCTGGACCAGATTCTTCATACTCTGCCCTTGAGATCCACATCTGCACAGGTGGGGGGGAGCAGAGGAAAACTTATGTCAGAACTTCTCAAACAAACAACAATAATGCAGTAAATACATAACAGCAATCGGAACACTATGCATTACCTGCTGGAATGTGCTCAAAGATGCAAGGATTGATCCTCCGATCCAGACACTGTACTTCCTCTCTGGTGGAGCAACGACCTTGATCTTCATGCTACTCGGAGCGAGAGCAGTAATCTCCTTGCTCATACGGTCGGCAATGCCAGGGAACATTGTGGATCCACCACTGAGGACAATGTTGCCATACAGGTCCTTTCTGATATCAACGTCACACTTCATGATGGAGTTGTAGGTCGTCTCATGGATTCCAGGAGATTCCATACCAATGAAAGACGGCTGGAACATGACCTCTGGGCATCTGAAGCGCTCTGCACCTATGGTGATCACTTGCCCATCAGGCAACTCATAGCTCTTCTCAATTGATGAGCTGCTCTTGGCAGTCTCAAGTTCTTGCTCATAGTCGAGGGCAACATATGCAAGCTTCTCCTTGATGTCACGGACAATTTCTCGCTCAGCACTGGTTGTGAACGAGTAGCCCCTCTCAGTCAGTATCTTCATCAGGGAATCAGTGAGATCCCTGCCAGCAAGGTCAAGACGGAGAATGGCATGTGGGAGAGCGTAACCTTCATAGATTGGGACAGTGTGGCTGACACCATCACCGGAATCCATGACAATACCTTTGGATCAAAACAAAACCAGGATGAGCACTGGGCAGCTATCAAGAAGCTGGAAATAAAAATTTATGAAGCGATAAAAAAATATTCTGCAAAGAGATTTAGTTGCATTTCAGAAAATAGTAACAATTTCAGTTTGTTAATGACATGTATCCCCTGTTAGTCAGTTTATTCTTACTGGGTTACTACTAGATTAAGATGTAGATCAATTAGATGCTGACTCTTTGATCACTTACCAGTGGTACGACCGCTAGCATATAGCGAAAGGACAGCTTGGATGGCAACATACATGGCTGGAACACTGAAGGTCTCGAACATGATCTGTGTCATCTTTTCCCTGTTTGCCTTAGGGTTGAGAGGAGCCTCTGTAAGAAGAACCGGATGCTCTTCTGGTGCTACACGGAGCTCATTGTAGAAGGTGTGGTGCCAGATCTTTTCCATATCATCCCAGTTGCTCACAATTCCATGCTCAATGGGGTACTTCAAAGTCAAGATACCCCTCTTGGATTGGGCCTCATCACCAACATAAGCATCCTTCTGTCCCATCCCAACCATGACGCCAGTGTGGCGTGGACGGCCAACTATACTTGGGAAAACAGCACGCGGAGCATCATCTCCAGCAAAGCCGGCCTATGAAAGATGAAAGCAATTACTTACTGAATTCTAATCACAGTTATCGAGCAAAAAGTAAAAAATACATTAGATAATGCAATGCTAAGTGATTGCAATTACCTTGACCATTCCAGTTCCATTGTCGCAGACAAGGGGCTGAATATCCTCTTCAGCCATTTATGTTAACAGACGGCAACCTGCACGACAGAAAACAACCTATTTGAAACAGCAGTTACCAAGATTAATATTAATATGTACTCAAGTGGTTTGCTGGCTTCAAGAAGAAAGCTACGATATCGTTACTACTAGCTACATAAGACATGAATTACATTTTAACAGGGCAGTATCTCACTATTCGCGAAACACGAAAGCTTAATATATGTAGTGCTAACTGTAACAGGGGTAAGTAGAATCTCACAAAAAAACATATTTCCCTTCTCCCATCCAGATTGTGTAACTTGCAGTTCTAAATATACAAATAAATCAACTATGTAAGTCTGAAAATATATACTAACTCATCAACAGTGCTAGACACTGCAGATAAATACTTTAGTGCTGGAGCCTCAGTTTCATACTACCAAATTCAAATTCATCAATTCAGCCCATGCTGAACAGAATTCTAATGCACGCAAATTCTTAAGCAATTGCTAAAGGCTCTTTGGGATCAAAATAGGGCCAACCACATGAACCGAAGTCATGGTTTCTCCCAGTTGTTAGCTGAATCAGTGTTTTTCTTTTCCTGATCAGATGCCCCCCTAATGTTTGCAGCACCTCATGGAAACAGTCCCCGCGCATCACTAACAATACACTAACTCAATAACCGTTTCCTGTTTCTTTATTTGCCAACCATGGAAAGTTGGAAACAATAAGCATGCTTCGGCCTTGTCACTGGACTGTTGGAAGTTTAAGACGACAAAAAATAAAATTATTTTCCTGGTTACCACAAGCAAACTGACTCTGGACACAAGATCACAAATGTCCTAGTAACACACCATCAAATTTCAAACAGATCTGCCGTAATACTACCCATCCCCTTATCACACGAGATCGAAGGCATCCATCAGCAACAAAAGGAATTGTCGCCAAGAAAACCTCAGGTTCCCAGCAATTTTACAGCTCTTTACTCCCACGGATCCAGCACCTGGCAGCAAGAGAACCCAAGACGACCGGCGCAAACTACTAACTACACCGCACCCTACCACCCAACATCTTGACCTCTACACATCCTCGGCAGCAACATGAAGCTGCAGCATTAAAGAACTCGAGGGGACCCTCGATCGGGAGAGGGGAGGGGCGCTCACCTGAAACCGGCGAAGCTTGGCAATTCGGGGACGAGGAAGTGGCGGCGGTTGCACGAAGCGTAGGAGGGAGGCGAGCAAGCGGATGGAGAAAGCGGGGGCGAGGAAGGGAGAGCGAGATATAGGGCGTGGCGACGGCGAGAGCGTGTGGGGGTGGCAACGGTGGCGGCGGTGGTGGGAATGATGTGTAAAGAGGCCGGTGCCGCACTGGAAAGTCGGGGGACGGCGGCCGTGCCAACGGGGAATAATTTGCCCACCTGGACCGGGACACCACGGCAGAATCACATTTTTTCGGTTTTTCGTCGCGTGCACATGCCGGGGTGTCCACACAACACACTTCACATCACAAGTTCACGGCAAGGTTTCAATTACCGATCAAACGGCAAAAGCGAGAGCTGACTGATTTTGCCGGTTTTCATGAAAATTGGTAAAACCGGTCGGTACATTCAAAAATTTCAAAGCAAATTTAGACAAAATTTGAAGGCAAACCGAACAGTTCTCTTTGGTTTACCGCTCGGTTTTACCGGTTTATCGGTTGGTTTTGTTGGTTTACAAGACGGTTTCTTAGGTTTTCAAAATTTGAAGGCAAGTCCATCGATTTTCGGTTTACTGTCCGATTTTTACTCGCCGGTTCCTATGGTTTTCGAAATTTTTAATTTTTTTAAAACATTTTGAATCCGAAAAGAGATGAACTGAACCGGATCGTTGTCCCAGTCTCCAACGGTTTGAGAAACCTTGCTTCACAGCGTGGCAGTAGATATGTCTCGAGCACACGGTGGAGTTCATAAATCATATCAGCTTAATACAACTGTAGTATCAAACAATCCACTTATAGAATCAATTATGCAGTGTAAAAAGATCTAATTATGATGTTGATGTGAACTAAGGTTCCCGATCTTCCGAAAGGTTCTGATAACTCTCGATTTAGTGGAGACTTGACACACGTCGATCTAACTTCAGAACAACACGTTCTAAACCCCGCAATCGCAGCACCACGTCTCCTCAGGTTATCGACCGGCGGTGCACGGTCGACCTCGCTAAGAAGGCTTATGCTTGCCTGCGAATCGAAGAACACAAGCAAGAACACAGTAGATTGCAACCAAAATTGTTGAAAACTGAATTAAGCTCACAAGTTGGGGTCTCACAAACGATGAACGGCGAAACTGTTCTTGACAGAATAATCTAAGCAAAACTCAACCCTAACTTGGGCGGCGGCTACTGTACATATAGACCCTAGAGGCGTGCAAGACTCCCTGGACGCGCTCCTAATGGGCTCCAACACGATATAAAGCCCAAAGGCCAAATTACGGTGGCGCAGCACCGGGACAGATTCTGGACGTCAACTTGTTTCGAAGATTCCTAATGTCTTCGGACGAATTTTGACATGAGACCGGCGTCATTGGAAAGGTTATCAAATTATCTTTCCGTGCATATATAGAACGTCCAAAACCGAGACCGTATGCGACCTGGGCGACCGTTTTAGTGCAGACTGCTCCTGGACTCCGAAACCGATCCGAAGTCGACTTGAATTGGACCTCTAAGTTGGTTTGGACGCCCTTGCTGTCCCTCCACGCCTCCAAGCTCCTCTCCAATCATCTCCTGGTCCTCTCTATGGTTCCTAATCACAATATAATTATTAGGTAGCAATCTATCCTCAAGTTCACATAAATGAGTGCTTAGGAACGAGCTCACCTCTAGATTCAACTGTCGTGCGCGAGTTCTAATGATTGGACCTTGTATATTCAACGGAGGTGTGATATATGTATCCGAAAGAGCGATGTCCTCATCAGATGTTGATATTGAATGTCTCGTTAAGTTAGGGGTCGCCTACTGAATTGCTCAGCATCCAAATTTTCAACAGCTGGATCTCTGCCTCCTTTCTTCAATCTATGGTCATCTTTTTTTTGAACTCGTCCCATCGCGACCCTACCTCGCTGGCCTAAGGTGCAAGGCTGGTCTGGCCGGTGTGACCCTAGACTAGTGTCCTACCCCCCCCCCCCCCCCCCCCCCCCCCCCCAGCATGCGTGTACGATGTCTTCACTTTCCTTGCTCGGCTTGTGCTTAGGTTTGAATGGATGAATCAAAGAATATATTAGTATGTGTTCGTATTTTATCACTGTAATAACTAGCATAATGAAGACAATTGGGGAGGGGGCCATGGCCCCCTTTAGTCTATATTGCGCCTGTCAATGGAGAGAGAGTTGACTTGCCGTTCAAAGTGTTTTCGTTATCAAAGCAACTGAGGCAAAAGATGACGCAGAAAAAAACATCAAGGAAAGCATAAGGAAAAAGAGCATAATGAATAAGCGAATCCCATGATCTCCGAGGCCCATAATAATAAAGGTGTATTACCAAACACCATGAGACATGGCAAGGGAAAGGAATAGAGAGACTCCAAACTACTGTGGTAGCAACGACTATCGTCTTGCTATATTGAGATTGGACTCCTTGACATTTGAAGGACAACACACAAAGTCAGATTTTCAAGTCGTCTGTGAGGAGTTGTAGGTAAGTACTTGATTGTTATTTTCCATGTTGGTTTTATGAGAATTGAGGCAACCTTTATGCTTTACTGCTCAAAATAATAGCCAATGGTCATTAGTTTGATCCTACAATGTACTCTAGAAAATCTACAAATATTTTGTCGAAATAAGTGTAATATCGGAAAAATTAAGAGCGATAGACTTGTAGTTGTAATAAGTAGTTTTATTTCTAAAAGAGATCAAATTCCTTACGCTTATTAATCTGATAAATAATTTGTTTCTTATTGACTCTGGCCTGATAGCGGTCTTCCGTGGCATAAAACGTGAATGTTTTATTGGTAACGTAATTATAAAGTTATCTTTTATAGTCATTAGTATTGAGAAATTAATGATCATATATAAACAGTAAAATTACTCATCGTATAACCAAAGGCATGGCCAGCTGCTGCTGTCAAGGATTCCATCAACCGTCGCAAAACTTGCATCCCATTTCGCCATCATCCGACTCACTCTAGCATCTCCTTTCCCCTGCTGTCGTAAGCCTTGAGCTGTCAGTGCTTCGAGTTGGTACTTGGTAGGATTAGAAGAGAAGAAGAAATGAGCACATGACATTGAAGAAAGCGGAGAAAGGACGGTGGCGCGGTAGGCCTGGCCAGCAAAGGAACGGGCAAAAGGCCGGTGGACGGCGTCCCTTTCCTGCCCGCTTTATTGCGTCGTTTTTACAATAGCTTTACGGCAACGCCTCCACCGTGCCAAACATCTCTCGCCGCCGTTCTACGGCACCGGCTTTACGGCAACCGCGTCGGCAGTAAATTCGGTTTTATACTATACGAGTGCAGAGTGCTGGTGGTGCGGTGCACGGTGACATGCTAACTGATTCGACCGCGTTCACCGCGCCCTCGGCTTTTTACTACCATCTGCTGCCGAGCAGTGGTGTGGGGAACATGATGCCACTTGCCACCACTTGCCCGCGCAACTGGAGGAGCCTCGGCTGCCGGGGCCGGCCAGCGCCCGAGGCCCAGACGTCAGTGCACGCCCGTGCACCAGACGGCCCGTCACGGCAGCGGCACGCAGCGCATGCATGCTTGCTGAGGCTGCCGCGCACATGAAAAGATTCGTGCGCGGGCCGGCGGCCGTGACCACGCACGCGCATGTCCTGTGTGCTCTCTGCCAGACCCAGACACGGGTATAAAGCGAGTGGCGCCGTTCAAACCGTGCGGCGCGGCACATGGATGCGACACTCGCGTCGCCGTGCATCGCCCGCTGAGAACACTGCGTGCGTGGACGGAGCTTCAAAAGATCGCGAGACCCAAGAATCCGCGTGTCGTTTCTTCTAGCCGACAAGAGCGAAACAAGGGTTCTCTTGTCTCGTTGCGCCGTAAACTACGGCCCCGAGATCCAATCGTGGCGGAGCTCCGGTCTCGATCTATTCAGCCACACCGGAACGTGCCAATACGGTCACATGCGCTCCTGAATAAATTAAACACCAGACTCGTGTACATAAGCTGCGGTGGAGGGGAGGATAAGGCCATCGCCGCACCAGCCACCAGGCAGAGCGAGCACGGCGAACGAGCGAGTCCCGAAGAATTGAAGCAGGGCCGGGCGATCAGACGATGACGAGAAGACCAGCGACGCCAGCGAGGATAGTTCGGCCCCGTGTGCGCGCGGCGATCGCCCTCGCGGTGGCCGCGGCCGCCGTGCTCATCGTCTACCGCCTGGCTGCGCGCTCGGGCGGCGGCGACGCGCCTGCCACGGACGCCGCGGCGGCAGCGGCCGGCGGCTCACGCGTCCACGGGGATCGCATCGAGGAGGTGGTGGTGGTCGGCGACGACGAGGCGCACGGCCGTGCGTCGTCGCGCGGCAAGACGACGCGAGGGCGAGGCGGTGGCGGCAATGGGAACCCGAGCCCGAAGTGGAACCCGGCTTTGAAGCAGAGGAGATTCGGATCTCCGCCGCCGCCGCCTCCTGATCGGCAGTCCTTGGAGGTGCGGAAGGCGGCGTGACCGTGCGTGCATGCATCGGCGGATCGATGTAGCTGCCTGCGTCGCTGTGGTTATGGACGTTTTGAAGTTTGTACTTTAGTACAAATTTGTTTGGTTGGGCCATCACCACCTTTTCTATCTCTAAATGTGTCTACTCTCGAGTGTCCGCGTTGCTGCCGTCTGTACTGCCCAATCGCCCATGCACGTTGTGAGCTCGTTGGCTCCGCGCTTTCATCAGTTCATTCCCTCTCCCGCGCCGCATGTTGATTCCTGTGTGCGGTCACGTCTCGGATCAGAGCTGCTGCTAGCTGACAAAGCGCAGCCGGGGTTATCCACACCACGGGGATGTCATGCACATCCTGCCGCCGTACAGTGACGGAGCAGCTCCAGCTCATTCAGAGCACCCCGTGAGTGAACAAGAACAGAACGCACGAGCGCCAAAATTGTCGCACTCCCCGGACTCCACCCAACCCTGATCTACACTTTCCCGCTTAGCTCGATCGAGAGGCGATCTGAAGTTCAGAAACACAACCGCAGCCATGACACTCTCCTCTAGCCTGGTTGGGAGCTCTTCTGATCCTAGCAGCAGCAGCAGCAGCCCTGGTCTCCGCAAGCGCCGATCAGAGGAGCGCCAGACATCATCACCAGGTCGCCGCTGCGATGTTGAGCTCTGCTCCGCCGACGCCGCCGCATCCACCATGTTCCGGGCGCTGTCATCACCGTCTTCAAGAAGATCCCGTGCCGCAGCTGAGACCTCTTGGTCTGAGGGCGCCCATCGCCGGTACGCCGCCGCCGCTGCCGGGAGCTCGACGGGCTAGTGTATGGCCATATCATCCACCGCCGCCGCCGCCGTTAACTGATCTCCGCTGGGAAGCTCCAGCCACGCCGTTTAGACCGCTTGGGTTGAGGAAACCGGTGGCAGTTCCGCCCCCGCCGCGGCCGGCAAGAGGTCCACGGGCCCGAATGAGGCCGTTTGATCCTTCACCGCCGCCGCCGCCGCCACCATGTTCGTAGCTCTTGGTAACTACCACTCCCTGTATGGTACTCGTAATATTCTTCATTTTCGAGTTTTCATTTGACACTGTTAAGCCCATACGGGCACTTTCAGCAACAATCAGTATATACTTGCTTCGCGTGCTTCGTGCCTGATTAACATTTCTGGGCAATCAGCACTATGCGCGGCATTTGAAGTTTCCAGGACATAAGAACTTGCAGAGAGCGGCGTTTCCTCATTTTTTTTTTTACAATGGATACTAGCATTTGATTACCGACATCTTGTCGGTCCATGACCATTTCAACGCACAAGAACCTCGTATTTACCAGCAAGAGATGCTGGACGCATTGACTTGCCCAAGCCAGCCAAGAATTCATTGATTGCATGGCGCCACGTCTGTTTTTTGTTAATGCCAAGGTCAAGGGGTCTCTGCCTGATAATTTGTCGAAGAATCCGCAAGTCAACCGTAAGTTCCACTACAAATTCAGCCCGTCCGACCACACCGAGAGCAACAGTTCCTGGCCGAAATGAGACTTCTCAAGCTCTTGGCCGCGTTTGCCATCGTAGCCGCTCTGTCCACGGTTGCTGTATCGGGGAGGCCGGCGAAGTCACCGCCAGCGCCGACGTCTGGCCGGAAGAGGAGCATGGTAAAGCCCTACCTACCACCGGGGCCGGAGCAGCAACCGTCCCCGCCTCCGCCTCCGCCGCCGCCGCCGCCACCTCCGTCTCGACCACCGCCTCCGCCTCCGTCTCCGCCTCCACCGCCACCGCCGTCTCCACCACCGCCTCCGCCTCGGTCTCCGCCTCCACCACCGCTGCCGCCGCCACAGCCACCGTCACACTATCATCGTCATCGTCCTTATTGGCACCACCCGAGGCCACTACGTCGTCCACCGCCACGGTATCCTCAGCACACCGTGCCGCCATTGTGCCCTCCGAAATGGTGGCCACCAGCACTACCGCCAGTCCACTGTTAGATCTTGTCATGTGTGTTGTTCATTCAGCTCGCAGCAACTAGCTGTACCCAGTTTAGCTAGCTCTTATCCTTAAGCGTAGTGTTGTTGTTTGAGATTCGTATTTTCGAGTTCACTGAGTTTTTTTTTGTCCTGGGAATCTTCAATTCTTTGATTAGTCCAAAACGTTGCATGCTCAGATTGTTTTTTCAAATAATTCCTTCACGCACAGCTTGGTTTTTGTAGCTGCAACTAAGAATTATCTCGCAGAGTTAACAAAAAAAAAACCTAAAAAACCTATCCAACACTCTACATTAATATACAACAGTTAAAATTTTGTGATGACAGAGAATATATATATTTTTAAGACCAATTTGATGAAGCAAAGCATCCAGGCCACAGGCCAATTCCTGGGAACAGAATCGCCGAGCCCAACCATCATTCAGTTGGTGTAAAATTTGAGCATACTCAGCTTGCTCTATGAGCCTGCATGCATGCCATTTCGTTTCAGGGCATGGCTGGCTCTGAGTGAAGGGCGTAAAGATTCGGCGTTAAGCTCCATGAGTCATAATACTATTAGATGAGTTTGCAAATGAACCTCGTGGTTTTTGGGGAAGAAGTGCTGGACGCATTTGACTCATTGATTGCAACCATGTTGCGTGCGTGCCATCTCAGGGAGGCCATGCCTATGCATGGGATCTCCCAAACAAGGCCATGTTATACGAGAGAAAGAACGCTTCGAACCAAGATATCATTGGTGGCATTCACGTGTTATTCCGGAAATCTAGGGGCCTCTATCTCAGACTTCGCAGGCAAAAGCAACTCACTACCCATAAATTCAGCTATAACCAGAACACCAGCAGATCGAGCAAAACACAGCCACAATGAGACTCCTCAAACTTTTTGCCTGCCTCATCTTAATGTCGACTCTCTTCAGCACGCCATGGCCGGTCACTGTGCTGGGGAGGACGGCACCGCACCACCGTCGCCAAAACCAGCACCAAAAAAGCATAGGATCCTGCCACCGCCGCCGCCGCCGCGTCGTCATCATGATGATCACCGGAACTGCGGGCGGTCACTGCAACCGCCTCCGGCACCACCGCAAGGTCGCTATTAATATGTTTGGTCAGCTCAAGCAACTCGCGATCTCGCTCTGTGTAAGTTTCAGCATCTGGTGTATTCAAGCATAGTGTTGCTGTATTTGCTATATCGTCGCTATCTGTAAGCAACTGTGTTCTCTTCTTTTTTTCTCTAAATAAAAATACTGTTAAGCTTCAGGCCTCCTCTGAGTCAAAGGATTTCATGTAAGAATCATCAATACGTCGTACGTACCTGTATCCAGTACGGAGCGATACAGTACGTCGATATTTCGATAATCTCTCTATCAGCAAGGTGTTGTTTTTTAAAGTCGTCATCATTGTATCGCCATATCAGTATCGCGGTATCATCTCGCCGTATCGGATTTTAGAAGTGCGTGTGTCTTTTGGAGCGAGAACTGGACATTATAGCATAGAAAAATGTGTTGATTTTTTCCTGAATCCTACACTTTCCTGTGAAATTGGATTTGTTTTATGAAAAATTCCTACACGATTCATTTGACATTCCAGCATTCCAAGGGTAGGGTGAGGCAAACTGTGCTCTAATCGGAGCAGCAGCTAGAGCAAATCAAAACTTAATTGTGCCCTCTCTCCATACCACTCCTTCGGTCCTTCCCCGACTTCAGGCACAGATCATAGGAGTTTCCCTTTGGTTAAACGACTGGCTGCCAGTCCTAGTAAGTGAAAAATAGAAAAAAAATATATATTGAACTACTAATCCAGGCGTGTGCGCGACCCCTGCATCCACCCCTGCACTGCATGCCCATTGCTTTCAATGTTGGACTCTGGAATTTGGGCTCTGCCAAAACTCCAGATATTCCAGTCAATTTCTTCATGAATCACACCACTATCAACAATATGCATCTTACCTATGAACTCTAATTTAAAATATTACAAGGCCGTGCACAATGCATAATGCAAGCACAAAGATCTAGTTCAACTATCATATTCATGTATCTTTGAGGGGTGGAGTTTCAGAATAGTACGACCATAAACATGAGACTATGACAAAAGCAAAAAACGTGTTTTTTTTGTGACAAAGATCTAAAACTTAGGGTTTTTTTACACATTCTCTAAAATTATTATCAATGACAAAGTATATTATTGTGCTTCCATCCATTGTGGCAAAGAGCATTAGACTGATGGTCTTGAATAGCCTCTGCGATGAATATTTGAAGTTATTAAGTATGCGCAATGTAGGCAGTTTGTACTGTACAAAATATTTTTTTTCAGTTTGGAATTGAGCGGACTATAGAGCCGATCGAGTACGAACATTATGATGCGGATATCTCTATACAACAAGGGTGAAGCTGAGATTAATCTGTTTCAGATGTTAGTCCCATTCAGCGTTTCAAGTCCAACATGATATGGAAAGAGATGAGTGAAGTGTATCAATGAATCTGCACCGTATGGTTTTAGCAAAAGTTGTGTCAATTTTTGAACGGAGTACAAGACGACGAGGTATCCTACAAGAGGTTTAGTGTCACGAAATGAAGGAACTATCAGTTTCTGACCTTTTGGACGTGGCACATCATATTTTCCAGTTATGACCGAACAAACATATTCGAATGATAGAAGAAAGGAAAGTTTTACTCGTCCGGTTTTGGGTTGAAAGCCACTGACAGGCTGGATTAAAGCATAACGTGTACGAAGTCCAATTGAGGCATGTGAGTACTCATGGAAAGATAATTGACGTACTTCAGATAGTGGTACACAATCAGATTCTACGTGAGGTTGCAGTTTGCACAAGTCACGGTTTTACAGTAGTTTCCATTGAGTCCCGTAATCTTCGTGTGATTTACTTTCTTTTAGTCAAGAGATCTATACATATTAGAGGCATACACGTGAGGAGACCAGAATATCAAACATTTGTTTATCGTGGAATAACTGAAAAACGTACCCATGTTTCGGTGATCCTATCCTGTCATTGTCAGAATCGATGTAGAATTCGTTCTGTTGAGCACCTGTGATTTGTTCGGTTACTTCACTTGTATGTGCTTGATTATCTCTTGGATCAAGATCAGTGCTGACCTCAATAGGTATCACTTCTGGTTCGTGTGATTCGTTGCACGGGTCAGATTGTTATCGATAAGTGTTCGCTGCTGCATTGATTGTACACGAAAGATCGGCCACCAGTTGATCGATCACATCTCAAGGTTCGATCCGTATCATCTGGTACATTTGCTAGGTTGATATGGTACGTATTTGCTGTCTGAATTTTCTGAAGATTGCAATGGATATTCTAGCAAGGATCCGTGAAGGAACCAACCTGCTAATCGCAATTGGTAACACGACATGTGCAACATAGTGGATCTTGCTGCCTCATAATTTTGAAGTCAAACATTTGTTGACGCTTCGATTGCAAACACGTCGCATCCTCACCATACAGAGTAAGTGCTAGGCTCATATGCAGATCACACATCAAGTTAAGGTAAAATTTTTGATAGGGGGATGTTCAGATTATGCTATGTTGATGTTATGCTATGCACATGAAAGTATGCTCCCTGTTATTGGAAAACCATGGACTGATAACAATGGTTGCGATTTTCTGTCCTCTCGTGTTTAAATTCTCTTTCCAGCATAGGGAGAACAACATTTTATTTATGAATATCACATGCATTTTTGAAGATCGCCACAAACGTGATCAATCTTTCATTGCTGTCCGCTTTCTGTTGATTGGATGTATTCACTTGTATGTGGGCTTGATTATCTGGATCAAGATACGTGCTGCAATAGGTCTCACTTCTGGTTGTGTGATCGTAGCAGATTGTTATCGAGACAATGTTCTCGCTGCTGCTGATGATTGTACCACGAAAGATCATCCAGCGTAGATCGATCACATCCAAGTTCGATCAGTACAGACATGTGGGCGGTCGGACAGCCGCATTGTGTAAACATGTGAGTAGTTTGAGGACGAACGTTTCCCAGGCACTTGCCACGTCGTCGGTGGAGTGACGATGACCATTTCAACCAACAATGCAAAAGGACCTTGGAACTCAAACTGCGTGCATGGACCTACACAGTGCACGAGGCAGTCAACAGGTCGTCGACGATAAACATTTGTGAGGTGTCAGCGCTGAGAATCGCCGAAAATAACCGTTTCGTTCTGGGCCCCGGACGCGACCAACAGCGCCGACACCAGATCATGATGCATCGAAGGGGGTCTTTGTTCACTGGCTTTCTGCAAAGAATTGCAACCTAAGCAAAACCGTGCGTCGTACTCGAGGTCTGTCACCAAGCCACACATTCTCTGCAAATTTCGTGCATTACACGATTGTAGAGTGCACTACATTTGCTCGGTGCCATGGCATTATTATTCCAGTAGAGCATCTGGATGAAGTTTCCAGGAAGGACTTTACTCGGCTTCTCATGCGCAATCCCTGGCACTGCAACGTGTTTGCCCCTCACTTATCATTGTCGGTGGATCAGCATTTCAACTCACGAAGATCTCAGATTTGCGAGCAATTCATTTCAACCATCCATCACTGACTCTGAGGTGCTGTTTGGTTCAATGAGATGTAACGCAATCACATTACAGAGGGCAACGGAATGTGTTACAAGTGTTTGTTTAGGTTCACTTTGTTTTCCGTTTGCGCGTAATCGGATACCGGACTATTAATATTTCAATCCCTCCCTCCCCGACTGCTAACGCATTACGGTACCACAGCCGCGAGAAAAATCGCCGCCGCCGCCGCTCGCCAGTACACTCCTTTCGTCGCGCGAGCTCTCTCCCTTCCTCTCAGGGCACGATCCCCATCTCGTACCTGAGCTACGCATCATTCCTTCATCACAATAACTAGAACGCAGCGGCTTTGCGATGCGATGGAAGATGGCGGTGCACGGTCTGCTGGCTTCTGCAAATAGATCGGAGGCACCGAGCCGGCGGTGCTCTTCGAATCGAAGACTTCGATGATGGTGGAGGCGGAATTGCGTCTGCAGAGTTGAGGCAGCAGCAGTATCCACTGCAAGGTAGAGCCGGAGGAGAGGGAGCGCAGATGAACGAGGATGGGATCTGATGCGTTTTTGCTGAAATCTCAGCGCAAAAGCTTCCAGCGAGGATGCGCCCATGGCTGGGTGTTGTTGTGGCCTGATGAGTGCCGTGTTCCAGCTCGTCCGCTGGCAACCGACCCACCAATTCGGCTGCGATGGTGGAAGAAATCTTCCTGATCTCGAGCCTGGCCGAAGGCCCTTCATCTGGCTGCTTCTGTCCGATACCATTACAGGAAGAAACCAAACAAATCACTGTAATCACCCATTCCAACGCCTAATCCCCTGTGACTTGATTCCGTTTGCGTTTGCGTTACCAATTTTGAACCAAACAGCACCTGAGTTCGAGAGTAACCGTTTTCTCGGCCACGATGAGACTGCTCAGGCTCTTCGGCGTCTTGGTCATCCTGGTTGCTCTGTCCGCCGCGAATGCGCCGTCGCCGGTGGCCGTGCTTGGGAGGGGAGAAGTGAACCGACGTCCATAAGGCCTCATTCGGCAGCAATGTTTTCAATCCGAGCTCGTTTTCGTTCATGGCCAGGATCAAGTGGATCCATGTGTTTCACTCAAACCGAGCTTGTTTTCGTTCCGGATCACTTTAGGTCAGTTTTCGTTCCAAGTGGATCTAAGGAAAAAATGTCCATTCTAACCCATGTTTCATTCCGGTCCAAATGAAACAGAACAGCAGTTCCTACTCCAATCAGGATTCAAGCATAGCCGAACAGCAACCGAACGAGGCCTAGAGGGAACGCCTGATCCGCCCGTCACCGCCACCACCACCATCGTCAGCATTGCTTGCAGGAATGGTATCGCCATTCATCGCGAAAAAAAAAAGAATGGTATCGCCATTTCCGCCCTCAAATACAGTCGTTGTACGATCATTGCGTCATGGTTGGAAAAAGTGTTTAAGCTGCTGTATAAAATAGCTTTGTTGATCTACTACTGTGTACTGACTACTGGTCTGGATATCTTAAAGAACGCAGCTCCCTCTATAACGGGACCTTCGTTCGCTACTTCGCTGGCTTTCTTGCTCGGTAGTACTATCTGCACACCAAGCCACCAGCAAACAATTTGCTGCAAATTCCGTGCAGTACATCGTCCTTGCGTTTTTTTAATTTTACCAGGTTTTCCGTAGCCTCAGATATCTGAAAACTGCACTTAAGATTGCGCAGTAAGTACTAATCGATCTGGAGTATACTACACCTTGACCTGTTCAGTAGCAAACCGCGTATATCGATGTAGTTCTTTCTGTGTGCCATCCCGTTACTCTAGTATGGCATCCGGAGGAAGTTTCGATGAAAGAGTTTCTCAACTTCATCATGGGCGAAGCGCTTGTTTACCCTGTTGCGCACTTGACTTTTTCAGCATTTCAACTCAACGAAGATCTCAGATTTGCGAGCGATTCAGGTCAACCATCCAAGTCTGCACTATAAATTATCGATCGCGCGTCGCATCACTCAGAGCAATAGTTTTCTCGGCCACAAATGAGACTTCTCAAGCTCTTTGCTGTCTTGGCCGTGCTGGCTGCTCTGTCCGCCGCAAATGCACCGTCGCCGGTTGCCGTGATGGGGCGGAAAGTGGGGGTTGTGCTGCCATCGCCGCAGGCGAACTGGCGGCCGGGATTTGAAATGCCGCCGGGATGGGGAATACCTGATCCACCGCCACCACCATCGCCGCCACTACGTCGTCGGCAGCGCGCGCATGCACTGCGTCGGCCGCCGCCGCCACCACCAGCACCGTCATCAGCATAGCTTGCAGGAACGGCATGGCCATTGGCGCCTTCCAGCACAGTCGCCATTAGATTTTACGACTGTTCGTACTACTTATCGTTGCTCGTTAAGCGTATTGCCATGGTTTTAAAAAGTGTTTAAGCTGCTGTAACAGTTCCCTTGGCGATACTACTGTGTACTGATCTGGATGCCTTGAAAGAAGGCAGCTCCCTCTAATGAGTGGTGTTCATCGTGCTTTTCAGAAAAAAGGAAAGGAAGACAAAAACATTTTAGCTGCAACCAATGTTTCCTTTTGCCTGCTTTGTTAGCGTCTCTGTGCCATTCCATTAGTCTAGCCATGTTTTACAATTTCAGAGATGCATCTTTCCTTCACTTTGCATCTCATCGCTGGATGTGTATTTGCTTGCGCATAATCAATAGAAGACACTCGACAATCCAACTTCAGTAGTGTCGTCCCAAGAGCAAAGCATAGCAGCCGTTCTTCGGCGGCGCATTGAGGCTGGCTCCGCTCGCTGTGCTGGGAAGGGCGGTGGGGTCCGATCAAACACCATTTCCCGCCGCCTCTGACAAGGCCACCTCCGCCCCCGCCATGCCACCACTTTGATCAAGCTCAAACAAAGTCATTCTGTACTCAAAAAAGTGATTGTACTCAGTTTTAGCTCACCATCTAAGCACTCTATCCAGTTTTAGCTCACGATCCACAATACTGTTTGTAGTCTGTTCAACCATATTAAACTTTCACCATTGTCACAAAACTTTAAAACCCATGTATGCAAGATGTAAGTGCTACTACTTTGCAATTAGTTGTCTGGCTGGTTACTGCATCCTTGAACTAAGGATACAGGACCATCGACGTATTGATAATTAGATCTTGTTCATCCAGCCAAAGAAACCAGTGTCCGTTCTTTAGCATCCGTCAAAGAAACCAGTGTCCGTTCTGTGTCCAATTTCAGTTTTTCTAGATCGTTTAACTGCTTTTGTAATTTCAGTTCGTGAAAACAGTTTATTTAAAAGAACGTAACAATCAGTATATGGATCCATTGATTCCATCACTACCGTAGATGCTCAAAAAATAAACAAACTGCAAGGTCAAAAATAAGATTTTCAGGTAATGAGATGTTCTTAAGACTACTAGACCAGCCTCAATGAGGGAAGGCGAACTCCCCCCTCAGCCAATCTGAAGAGCAAAAGATTACTCTCCGAGCAACGCAACACCTCCATTGCCATGGTAATCGGACAAAGGGGCTGCCTGAATCATTGCTCGTTGCGGTTCTCTTCTCCTTCCAGACGAGATCGATTTAATGATGACAAAGGGGCAGAGAAAGCTAGGAGAAACGCGAAAGAAGAACGCAACAAATCGTAAACAAAGAAAAGCTGGAAGAACGAATTCGTGAGGGAACGAGGCCTTGCTATCTGATCCATGCTGATTGTTGCGGCGGGCGGCGGCGCCCTGACTCTAGGTCTTGTTGCTGATATGAAGCCGCCGCCTCGCGAGGATTTATAAAGAGAGGAGGAACAGAGAGAGGAACCCTAACTAGGGCCGCGCCGTCACGGACCAATACGTGCTGTTCGATGCCAATCTGACGGTGAGTATTGAGGACACGTTGGACCAAGGTCCAAGGAGCTGCCCATTTCGGAGACGGGATGATGGGCTATGTAGCAATTATCCGGCCCAATACAGTCCTAAATAATTTGTTCTAGATAACGGGCCAAAATTCTTCTCAACAAAATGGGGTCCAACTTCTCTCAACAAAAAAAAGGGGCCCAACGTGACAAAATAACGGGAGGAACACACTCAAAACGGAAGTAGATACTGTTTCTGATCATATTGTTGTTGTACTGGACTCTGATTAAACGAATTCATTTTGAGGGCACCCTGATTAAACGATTGCCGTGCGGTAGCGTAGCTTGAGTACTTTGTTAGGCAACGTGATATTTTCCGACAGTGACTTATGACTTTCGTCCCCCTCGTGTCCATTCTTTTCTTCCATCCAGCTCAAAAAAAGGAGACCCGTCACACCTGCTTTCGACCCACGCTTTACGCATCCACCATTTCTGTAGATTAGTTACTCGCAACTGGCAAATCTACTCTACTACAAATCTGTCAGTTCTCGACAAATCTGCAGGCATTCAGGGTCAAAAACAAATCTGCAGACATCATCATTTTCAGCCGGAATATGATCCGTGCCGGCCAAATTGTGACGACGAGCCGCGCCAGCGGAAACGCAGGAGCGGTCGCCGTCCCGCCCACGGACGGAGACAGCGTGCCATGAAAGAGAGTGGAACGTGCCACCACAGAGCTGTAGATCGCTGTCTTGCGCGGTCCCCGAGAGGCGCCGAACGCAAGAGGCGGACGTGAGGGCGAGACGCGGCGACCCGCGTCACTCGTGAGGTCACTCGATTAACGTGGGCGTTTCTCAGAACGGAGTGCTTCTCTCAGCCACTGGTTTTTTCGCCCTTTGGATAATGAGGAAACTCGAAATCATACAATTCAACGCCTGTCAGAATCCAACTTGCGTGTGCTTCCGAGGAACGTTTGTTTCATGAGAGCAGTACAAGGAGTTGAGCGAGCGAGCTTCCCTGTGTTTATTGGATGAGCGTCTGCGTCTCGCATCAAGCAAGAAGGTGAAGTGTGTGGTTTTTGTGTTCAGACACACTGTCATGACGGGTGCCAGTACGAGTAGTAGTGTACGCGGGTAGAACGACTGGTGCCTGCGCGCTTCCTATCATATCATTTCATTGTGATGAACGGCCCAACATGCCAATCGATCGCTCTCAACTGTTCTTTCAGATAATAATGACGACATGTGTTCTCCCATGCATCCAGACACATCCCTTCTAGCTCAAGGACTGTATATTTAACTATAGTACCTTTGCTGGTCGTGCATTAAAAAAAAGTGTACTAGTATACGAAAAAGAGGGTGTCATGTATAGCGCGCGCGGAGTCGTGGAACACGTCTCACCATCCTTTCGACATCACAACCGATGTTCATCTTTACCCTCTTTGCCTTTATCATATCATATCGACTGGGCAAAAACGATGTGTTCGTCGCTAAACTTTCTCTTCGTTTCTCAATTTGGCGTCGCACATGTTCGTAAAAAAAATCAGGCATGCAGTTGCATGACTGGTGTGGATTCATCTTGCATTGCTCCACTAATCTAAGTACTAGTACGCAGAAAGGGAAATGGTAATGGCGAATCCAGAAGGGAGAGACCCGTTCCATCGCCCAGCGTCTCGCTGTCGGGTCACGTCCACCGATTCACGTCTCGAAATGAATCTTGACGAAGATAATAAAGTCATGAGAACAGAGAGAGACGTACGGGCAAGTGTTACTCTCGGGCGGCGATGCGCTCAGCTTGTACATACTCCGCAAATAAGGAGTAAGTGTACAATATATTTGCGCCTGCGCACGTACAACCGACACCTTTGCTCCCGAATCGGTTCATTGAACCTGGACACCTTCGTCTCGTCATTCCCTGGTCACCGCGGCAGCCGTTCCGGCCTATATAAAGAGAGGTCCAGCTCGGCACACAACACAAAGCTGAGGCGCCAAGCAAAGCCTGAAAAACAAGCACAAGCATTGATCACGTACAGAGTAGCGCATTTGTGGCAATGATGACGAGAAAGGTGAGCCCGGACGCCATGGAGGCCGAGGAGATGAGGAGGAGGAACGCCGAGCTGGAGAGGGCGGTGGCCGAGGCCGCGGCGAGGGAGGAGCGCCTGCGGCGGGAGCTGGAGGCGGCGCTGGCGCGGCTGGCCGTGGCCGAGGAGGCGGAGGAGCGGCTGTGCGTGCAGCTCGGCGAGCTGGAGGCCGAGGCCGTGACGCAGGCCGTCGAGTACCAGGAGCACGTCAGGGCGCTCTCCGAAAGGCTCGCCTTCGCCGACGGCGTGCTCAGGTCGTCCGGCCTCCGCAGCGTCGCCGCCGGCGTTTCGGGCCATAGATGATACGTATTTTAAGCTTATTATGATGATGATCGTGTAAGCTTGTACGTGTTTTGTTTCTTTAATCATTGTACATTATTAGTGCGTGGCATCTGTGTAAACGTGTATTGTATATTAGCTCGTGATATTATAAACAAAAATTTAAGGAAGCGGTGGCTAAAGATCCTTCAAATTGTGGAATTGTATACTAGCTTGGAATATTATCAACCGATCTTTTAGTTTGCAGGCTATAATGTCCGGCAACTCATCTCGCTAGGAAAAAGTGAAAGTAGTTAATTGGATGTAAGAGCAACCGAACATCATCGATATTCCTTGGATGTTTCGACAGAACTTTGACTTTTATGTCAGTCGCCTCCCAACTTGACTGTATGTAAAGGTCTCAAACCTGAAATGTTCAACACGGAGCAATTTTGATTACCGTCTTGCCACGCAACGTGTTTCAGTCAGAAGAAAGACCCGGCCCGGCTTTTCCGAGAAAGCTGAAGGATGAATAAGCATGCTCTTCTAGACAAAAAAGCTCAAGCACGCTATAATTTGCTTCCAGATTAAGAATAAAAAGTTCCAGAAGGTGAAGCAGCTGAAATTATAGAAAAGATTGCTACTCCCTCCGGTTTTAATTGTTGACGCCATTGACTTTTTTCGTTATGTTTGACCATTCGTTTTATTCAAAAAAATTAAAAAAAAATCATATATTTTGTTATGATTTGTTTTGTCATTAAAGTTGAAATATACCTTATAACTTTGCATGTTTGAACTAATGTTTTGAATAAGACGAATGATCAAACGTAACAAAAAAAATCAATGATGTCAGCAACTTAAAACCGGAGGGAGTAGTTCTCAGATGACTGAGATTTCGTATATCTTTGTTATACTTTTGGAACAATGAAAACATAATGCTGGAACAACGAAACTGCAATTGTGAGACAATGAAACTGTAGTGCTGGAACAATTAGTTTAGGTGAAACAATTTCATTTTTTTAAAGAATATTTTTTTTGCACAATGAATGAAAAAATTGAGTGGTTGGATCAAAACCCAATGACTGGAAAAAGTGACTGACAGATTTTGCATGAAACGAACTATTGTAAGTCATGGCATGGCATGAAACGAACTATTGTAAGTCACCTGAGAAGGAAACAACTCCAAATTAGAATGGTCATGGCATGAAACGAACTAAAGGTACTTTTGTCCCTTTTGAATAAGAAATAAACTTATTTAACATGCTCACATCAATCAGTTCTTCTGAAATGATTTAGGTATATACAAATCCATCCATTCTCAAAATGATGTCGTTAGGACCACAAATTGGTCAAAACTGAACTAAAATTGTTATTCTAATGACATCAGTTTAAGAACGGAGGAAGCATAATGATGTAAAGCAATATACGATGGACGGTGATGTACATGATTGGGTTAAAAGATAACGGACATTGAGTCACTGGAGATGATAAAAGTCAGTGATAAGAGTGACGGACACCGCGGAGCATACATACGACCATACTTGATTACAACTTCTACTCCCACGTATTCATATCATAAGTAGAAAATGACTGCTGCGGGGGCTAACGAAAACAACAGAACACAAGGGAATGTGGAATGCGGACCTGGACCGGGACTATGAAGGACACGCGGTTCTTAGTTCGGGAAGCTTAGACTGTTCACAATGGTTCCGGTGCTGAAAAATCGTGAGGCTTAGTCAGTTAGCCCGACTAGGCCAAGCATGATACAGGGACATAATTATGCTTTTATATACTTATCGTGCAAATAAACCCTATACTAACAAAGCTTCCTTAGGAAAAATTTAATTACTATATAGGGATACGCAAGCCAGATGCCCTACCGTGACCAGAAGCATGTGGTGTAGGGATAGCCAGTTGCACATGCAGTCACCAGTAAAGCATCATATCATATGATATTGTTATCACAGGTGTCTCAGTCAAGCATCCAGAAAAGAATATCCAAGCATTCGGAGAAGAATATTCTCCTAGTAGATTATTGCACAACTAAAAAAATTTAGGAATATGGCTTTCTTTTAGAGGATGCGATATTGTGATGTCAACTAAACTAATACAAGAAGCAACAGACTTGAACAGTTGTAAGAGCATGGTTAAACCATTCGACTTAAACCAGTAAAGTGTGAGCTTGTGCAATATTTGATGCGCAGTCGCGAGTCAAACCAGGAAACAAGACATCTTACTGTTAAGGGTATAGGAGTCGTATTAAGTCCATTGGAACCTAATTGTCCATTAATATTTCTTCTAAACAATAATGCTACAATTTTACCACATAAACTTACTGCTACTCTAAGACTTACTTTGTCTTATAGTTCGTGTAGTTATGGTAAAAACATGCCCAGCTGTGGTTTCAAAAAAAAAAAAAAAAACCCGCAGTGCTCTAAATTGAATAAGAGAATTCCCTCCATTCCAGAATATCGATGAATAAATATCAAATCATACTGCGCCTTAGATTATGAAGTTTGGGCCCTTTTAACAATCAAATTTTAAGATTTCTTTCACAATGATGATATTCCAACACATGTATGCATTTTGCAATTCCCGATTACTCTTGATCTTCTCTACTTGTTGCAACTGACAAACATAAATCTGACATTAACTCATTGAATTTCAGAGAAGAGAATTATTATTAACCAATGTCTATGTTAAAACACAAAAATATTTTATTGAACCTAATTCAAGAAAAGCCACCTACCCCTGAATGTGCCAGTGGTTTTTTTTCTTTTGATGCTGAGTTAGGAATGAATCACAAAAACTTGGACACCAAAGATTGGACACAAGGAAAGGTACACTAGATTTTTCATTGAAAAAAATGTGTCAAGCTGTAACATTAGGAATCTCACAAAGTCAAGAGCATCGAGTAGAAAAGAACATAGGCAAGAAGAGAGGTTGTTGGCGTCAGAAAATTGGTTTTATTGGACCAAATATTAAATCAATTTAATAATTATAGATTTCAGCAGGAACAATTCCAGTAATCCTACGATCACTGAAATAAAATAGAACTACTTAAGGAGGAAGCTATTGGTAGTTTGGTACCCACTAGTAAGCTTACAATTCATCATAAATGGTATGGTAAAAAAACAAGAATAATGTTGCATGTACTGCTAATCTTTACAATAAACTTAAGTAGACCATGTGTATTCCCATAAGAAAAACTAGAACAAGTTAATCATCATGTGTCATGGAAAGAATGTGGTGTTTCCTGAAAGATATATACCTTTTGTAAGTGGATAACCTCAAATACAACTGCCATGCCTTTAGATAATATTACTATTGGTAATCAAAAGACATTCATGAGAAGAGGTTGTGCTCTTGTGAAAATAAAAACTCCACCACCGCAACACCGAACGACCCAAGAGCATATCACGGTCAAGGTAAGAAAGATAATATAGCCCTCCAGGTGATCGTCTTCTGACAATAAATTCAGTGTTATAGTTACAAAAATAAAGAAGGCAGGAATGGGCATGCGAAAGGTACTGGAAATATACCTTTCA
>JAAXCT010001378.1:0-184800 GCA_012490785.1 Eragrostis nindensis | reverse complement strand
CAATGCTGCCACTGTCTAGTCTCCTAACTGTCATTCAGTTTTACACCCCTAACAATTTGTTGGAAGACCAACGACATACACTTCTTCCACCACATAAAACATTACAAGTTCTACAGAGAAAACCCTGTCAGCGATTAGCTCATCCCTCTCCTTCATTGTTTCAGAAAACCAACTCTTATGCCACACCTTCCAGCACATGGGTGAACACAGATAAATACAGAAGTAAAACCCCCAAAACAACCAACCCCCATGTATAACTTGTATAAGGTGTTAGGGAAAAAAAAGGTTTTAACCGGCCCAAATCCTGTCCAATCTGTCCAGTTGTTCAATGTTCCTCTTAGGCCTCTCAAAGATGTCAACGCTTCTCCTGGACTTCTCGAACTGATCGAATGATATCTTTAGTTTGTCCATCTTCTCAACGTTGCTGTATCTATGCTCGATAGTTCTTGTCCTGTCTCGGGTTGACCTTGATTTCTCCTTCTATCTGTGCTCTTTCGCGAGGGCTCAAAAAAAATCCATGCTCTTCCGAGAGGGTTCAATCTGATCCAAGCTTTCCCTCCAGGCTTGCCTATGGGATGGGGGCTTCTCTACTGTGTGAACAAATTTCTTGAGGTGTTTGAGGTATTCTGGGAAGAGCTCCAAATCACAGTGCTTTCCTCCCTGAGCCATAAAGGCTCATATTTTTCTTTGCAAAGTTCCCATAGTGCTTGCCATGAGACCAATCCACCACTTCATCAGAAGTTCCCTACATAAAAAAAAAGAGAAAAAGAGAGATTTAACACCAGCAGTAATCAAGCAAATAACATGCTGAGTGGATTTGAACTAATTGAACAGCCAGTGATTCACAAGGTATGCACTAAATTTAAGTATTTAGCCCCAGTGATGTTCCATGGCTCCATCAAAAGGATAATAGCAAATCAATTCATGAAAACTTCCGATGTATTCTATGTACATGACAGTAATTCATATTCTTCTATGCTCCAGCATTTATCTCAGGCCACACAAATTTGTTCACAACATTCATATTATCGGATGTTCACAAACAACATGAGGATAGATCTATACCCTTGTGGATTGGAGATTTGCACTGGTCTGGCATAATAAGTTGCAATTGAAAAGGTGATATAACTATTTACCATTGCATATTAGGCATTATACTGGTTAACATGATCAAACCAATACCAATCATATATATGTCATCTACTTCAGAAGCATGCTCTATACCATAATAAGTAAACACTACATGAGGATAAGAAAGCAACATATAGCATGCTGAGATTACAAGCACATCCATTCATAAGTATTAGCACATAAATTGCATATGAAAGCCAGCCAAACCATTAACATCTGAATATCTGTAGACTGGCCTTAAACAAATTTACACTACAGTTAAATTTATGGCCCAGTTGCTCAAATCAAAAGTGACCTCTAGTTCATAGCATCATCAAGAACTGTGAACCCAAAAACAGTTATGCATCGCAACCTCTCAGAGTTGCAGTTAACCATGTTAATAATTTTCGAACGAGCCAAAGAATATATTAGGAATTTAGGATACATATTTGCAATTGTATTGTGCCAACCAGTTCCAGGCAAATAACATACCGACAGTTTCCTTCAACCTTATGAGATAACTTGGACTTAAGAGATGAAAAGCCAACTAGCTAATAAGCTGTGTCTGATTTGCAAGATCACTGACCGAATAGTTCATAAGGAAACATTTGTTCGTTTCGATTTATAACATATAAAGGACAAAGTACAAGGTCAATCAAGTACCCGTAGACGCGAAAATATGAAGAATGGCTAAATCCGAGTAGATCTACTTTCAAAGATGAATAACTTAATTAAGTGTTAATCATAGTACGGTGAAGTAGAGCACCAGAAGCGAGTGCTATTGTTTTTATGTTTCATCCTCAAGGTTCAGTGTTTCACGTGGTGGAATCCTAGCATAACATATTTATCAGAAACACAAGAGACAAAGAGCTGATATGTTACTGTCAAGATTCTAGTGTGCTATTGTGAAAAATTTCACAGGCAGTAAAACATTCGTAACCTTTTTGGTAAAGAATTAACTTGTTAGTTAACTTTGCAGACCATATACAATGTTCTTAGCTTTGTAAATTTTGTGTATAGTTGATATATGTCCTAGAAGAGTCTTTTCAACACAACCTTTGTTTTAGGTTCCAAACATAACTAATTATAAACTTCAAACACTAAATTATGCAATTTATGACATGGCCTTTCTTGAGCGCAAACACTAATTTTAGAACATTTTTCTATTTTGATTTCTTTCTAGGTACTCTACTTATGATCCAAGACCCAGATAGCTAATTTGATGTTGTATCACTTCAACACCATAAACCGTACTACCCAAAACGCAAAATATTAGCAACTCAATCTTCAAACAAGCAGAGAGGTACTTGATCACAAGTAATGAATGCCAAGTTGATGTAACACATGTATTACACTTCCAATTGCATTTCTTTGCACTCAGGTTAAAACAGGAAACAGCCAGTTCATATATTACACATGACCAAAAACAATCCAAGGGTGCAATAAAATAGTCAAGAAAGCTCACAGGTATGCATGTGCAAAAATTGACGTTCAGTGATTGAAATTATAAACTTCAAAAAAAGACAACAAAAAAATATACCGTGTGCAGTTACTGTGATTTGCTTATCCAGAAAAATAATTTTACTTCAATCATAATGCTCTGATATTCAAAGAAAACACAAACTTAACACTATGCACTTGTTTAAATAATTCACGTTTTCTATATAAGAATGGCATGAAGTTGATAATAAGTGTATACTGGCATTAGCTATTGCCCACAAACTATCCAGCTATCAACAGACACACAAACATTTGAAATTATAAGTGTATTCACAACATGACTGATGATTTATCAGACCTGTATTTCAGTTGCAAACTAAAAGAAAAATCTACATGATAGACCAAACGAACCTGCACAGACTTGCATGAAATTATGTAGCATCCAACTGTATCCCCTAGACTGGAGCAATAAACAGGAAAAAAAATTGTCTATCGGATCTAAGCTGAGAGACACGTACTATAAAATGAAGTATGGACTCTTAAGCAGTCAAGGCCAGGAGGGTATGCACTTATCTATTTCAACATTTATGCGTACAACACAATTTAAAGTAATTTTCATGTTATCCATAGCTCAGTGTGGACACAAGCTGCTAATAAATCATATAGTCCGAATTTCAGGTTTTATCTCTGGCTCTCTGCCTACAACAATAGAGATGCGCATATATGCATGGGACGCAACTTCACATTTCATTATTGCCTGTCATATATACCAAATTCCTAAAAGAGAGAAAAGTGTTAAGTTGAGATACACTTACATGTATAATAAGCACAGGGCAGGTGACTTGAGGGATTTTATCAATATTCTGGAGCAAATGAATAATAAAGAATTGTAAGCATAAAACAGAGATAGTGCATAAGGCATAGATCAGGCAACTCAATATTTAATGTATTGATGCTGGTAACAAACCTTGTATATGTCAAACCAATATGTACGTTTAACAGGATACATAACTCTCAATCCTGACAATATAGGACTATGTAGGACAACAGCTCGCAGCCGAGGCAATCGACTGGCCAAATCTACCGTCGGCCACTCCCAACAGACTGTCCATAAAGAATTATTTCTTCTTCCTTGGCACCAAAGTTCTCTATGAGGCACTTGTAAGCAGCCTCTATATCCGCATAAGTGTTGTGTTCACTTGGCTGAAATAAGAGAAAGCAAAACTCAGCAAACTAGCTCTAGCTTGGTTGGCTACAAAGCATAGCATTGCTCATCTTCAACATACCTTTCCAGATGACTGTCCATACCCTGAATAGTCGTACCTGCAAAGTTCAAAAGTCACTGTTAGCCTCTCACGACAGGAAAACAAAGTAACAAGGGGTAGCTGCTGCATTGTTTACGCAGTAAACCATTACATGGGAAATGTACTCTTTATCTTCAATCAAAATAAATAAACACGGAACCATAAATTGTTTTGCGTACCTTAGCTCTAGCTATGTGTACAACGATATTTTCAAATTTCCAAAATTCATATCACCCAGAAGAAACAAAGCCCATGCATACAATATAAGCAAGTCGATCATACTCGTACCAATTCGGGAAGTGGTTTTAATATGACTCAGATCAGGTTCTTTCAAACAGAATTATTAGGAAGATGGAAACTATGCAACAAAATCTCAAAAAAAAAAAAAACGGATCAATCATCGATAAACATTACGAAAAGAAAATGATGAAGCATGGGATGTTGTCAATGGACAATCAAGTACTACCAAGACATAACATGCCAAAACAAACTCTATCAAACATAACACCCTGTATCCCATCTCGGAATGGAAAGAATGCAGTGCTAGATATAATATAAATGAAATATAGTTTTGAGCCCATCAAGCATATGCAATAATGAAAACATAACAATTTTCCATGAGATCGGTATATGGACCTCAATTGTGCATATTAGAGGTTAGGTTTCAGCAACACCCCGCATAACTCAAAACACTCCAGAAAAATCAATTATTAGGTCATATTAAATGTATATTTAATGAGAATATCCAAGTTTTCAATGGCAAAACCTCTAAATAAGTAGGGACATTGAATCTCTAATGCTGGAAGGGTGTGTATAAATACTAAAATTTTAGTGAAGTACAAATGTACAATATGCTCCACATCAATAACATAATATCTGGCAATCTGTTCGAGAAAAAGAAGCATCTTGCAGCTCGACCGTGGAATTATCACCCCATCTCATAGGAACACCGGATAGCACAAC
Source organism: Eragrostis nindensis (assembly GCA_012490785.1). NCBI lineage: Eukaryota > Viridiplantae > Streptophyta > Magnoliopsida > Poales > Poaceae > Eragrostis > Eragrostis nindensis. The sequence continues at coordinate 179,983 of JAAXCT010001378.1, read as the reverse complement.
TAAAATAAGAACACGCGTAAACTTTTGATATGTGAAAGCAATAAACCAGATAAACCCATGAACCAAGTTGCAAGCATGAGTAATTGTTTTCTATTTCATATACTCAGTGATCTAAGAAACTTTATCATTTTATTTCAAATCAAACAGGAGAGCATCACCATGACTCAATTTCTAATACAAGCATAAGGTTGTCGTCACATCGTCAACTGGTCAACCACACCTCTTCTGCTGGCATAATAATATAACTGAAGAGAAACATCGGAGTCCGGATGCACAGCACCGACAATTTCTTTTTAGACACGAAAAATTCTTCACTACTCGGCACATTCCAGAAAAGCTGGCAACTCAGAAACAATCATCATATCAGGCTGATTGCGCTGAGCAAGAAACGCTGCGATACCAAAGCCCAAAATAGCCAGGCAGGATCTAGGCGGCGCCGGAAATTCAGACCAGCTACTCAAGATTCCAGATCAGAAGAGGAAAATCAATTTTATGACCCAAACAGACTCCAGAAAACAGAGAGGAAGAAGAAACGAGTAACAAAAATTCTTTTTCCCCCGACTGACACGCACGACTAACAGATAAATAATCAAAAAAAGAGAGATGAAATCCTGAAAGCACCAACTTTACTCGCAAAGCAAACTCGAAATTCGAGGCATCGATTCCTCATATCACATCACGCATGTGTCGAATTCGGCGAAAGCAGTGCCGAAACCTGTGAAGAACGAAATGCATATTCCACACCAGAGCATGAAAATCCCCACAAACAAAAGTTCACGGGGACTGGACTTTACTTCCAGGAGCAATGGAAAGGAAAGTAATTTCCTTTTTGAGGAAATGCAGAGGAAGGGAAAGTGATCCAAACATACCAAAATCATCAAGTTAACCGCAAATTTGCAAATCCAGACAAACCACGTGCACAAAAGGAATGAGTTTCACACCAGAACATGAAAATTTACGCATCCATTGCAACAAATCGAGGAACCCCGGCGTCAACCAAGCAAGCAGAGGATGATGCGGAGCAGAGCGCAGCTATTCAGTTGGGCAGGAGAGAGAGAGAGGGAGAGGGAGCTCACCCGAGGACGTTGACGCGGAGGTTGAAGGAGAGGTGGACGAAGAGCTGGTACAGGTGGCCGAGGTCGGCGGCGTTGCCGTGGGAGTAGAGCACGGTGGAGGCGGCGTCCGGGTGGCGCACGTACATGGCGGCCAGCGTGTTGCCCCGGCGCGTGCGGAGGCGGAGCACCTCGACGTTCTCCCGGTGCGGCTGCCCGCTGAGCGTGGTGACCCCCGCCGCGGCGTCCTCCACCAGCGCGTACGACGGCGGCGTCGGCGGGAAGAAGGCCATCTTGGCCGCCACGCTCGACGTCACCCCTCCCATCCTCCCTCCTCCTCCCTGCTCTCGATCTCGCTCGCCCCCTCTGCTCGCTTTGCTCGAATCGGGAGCTGGCAGGTCGGGAAAGGAGGCTCCTTTTTTCTCCTCCGCCTCGGGTGGGCTTTGCTCCTTTTCTCGTGCTCGATGGGTTTGGTACTCGTGTGAGTGAGGAGGAGAGGAGAGGAGTGGGTGGTGGTGTGTGGGGATGGGGGAGCGGCCGGCTGCGCTGCGCGGCGTGCGAGGAGAGGACCTCGAGTCAAGCTGCGGCCTGCGGGGTGGCGAGCCGTTTCACGCTCGCTCCGGTTCTGGCTTTGGACGGTGGCGGGTTGGCTGCTGCCGCTGGGCGGACCTCGGTAGCCGCTGCAGCCCTGCCACGGCTTCCCAGCTCCTTACATGTGTACACTTTCTCTGATGTTCAGCAGTGAATAAAACGTTATATTCTGTGTGCAGTGAGCACGTGATGGTGGATTAGGGAAGGCAAACGAAAAGAGATGTTGGCTCTTCAATTTCATTATTTTATTGACACATTTGATTATGAGAATTAAGAAAACTTAGCGTGAAAGCGCAGTCTCTAGTGATGTTTACTTACCGGCGGCTCCTATTTTTCAAGCACTCGAAAACGATAACATTTTCAGTTGATGGAGCTTAAAATGTTGGTGTTCTAAGCTTGGAGGCGACATTTAAGATGCCAATGGCGGCGTTGGAGCTGCGGGTGACGGGAAGTGTCGGGACAAGAGAGCTTGAAGTTGTCGAGTTAAAGTGGGAGGAGAGACACAACAGATCCGTTATATAGGCAGGCACTTGCAGGGAAGCTTGTTTTGCATTCGCGCAGGGGGAAGAAACATAGCTACAGGAAGACGATACGATTTTGTGTCGTTGACGCCATACGATGACTAAGATCCAACGGCCGAGACAAGTTGAGTTCTTTGGCACTTGATGTATAGTTCATCTTTATTATATGGGTTGCTTTTATCTATAAGTTAGAGGGATGTTCACGTGAAAGATGAGCCTAGCGTAGAGTACCGAGGTTACACGTAGACTAAATGCAGTGGTGAAGTTATCGGTTCAACGGGGTAGCAAGATGACACTTTCGTAACTCTAAATTAGCTTTTTGGAGGGATGGTTGATTAGACAATTTGAAAGCCTGCCCAAAATGGGCAAGAATAGGGCTGAAAACGGATCGGATACGACGGATAGTGTTCATCCCGTATCCTATCCTATATTTTCTCACTCGGATCGGAGTCGGAGCGGATACCACCGGATAATTATTTCTGCATCCCATACACTGTCCCATATTTTTGTTCGAATTCGGAGTCGGACACGGATATTATCGTATAGTTTGCAAGGATGAAAAATCAAAAGATAGAGAAGCAATTAGATAAGGACATAGTAATCATTGATATATATACATGATCAAGAATTTTGACTCTTATTTATGTTAATCTCACAATTTTACACCACATTATTTGGTCTATAATTGTTATATACTTCTTTAGATCACATGATATTCGGATTCGGACGGATACCACTCGTCCCATATCCTATCCCGTTATTATTTTTCGTCGGATTCGGGCACGGATAGTGTCGGGTAATTATTTATGCATCCTGTATTTGCCTATATTGATTTATTCGGATTCGGCAGTCGGTCAGTCGGATATTTTCCGTCCCGTTTTCACCCCTAGCAAGAAGGCAAGGTGGAAGCAAATATAGCTTGAGGGAGAAGAATTGTGTTATTGTTATGCCTATACCATTCAATATTATGATCCATACACAACAAATCTTGGCCATTACTACCATCCATTGTCCATTGACGCACTATCCCTTTTTTTTTTTTTTTTTTTTTTTTTGCGGAAGAAAGGGGAATTATATTAACTTTGAGTAACAGTACATCCCACATTCTTTTACACCCAGGCCCCTGGGAACATTTGCAGAAAGGCCCTCAAAGAAAAGGAAATTACACCCGAACTCCCTCTTCCTCACGAACCCTCCGATGCAGGAGCTTCTCGCCGCCGGTGACCACGAACAGCTACATCCAGGCTCCTCCTCCGTCGAAGCACGCGACCACAACTCATAGATTGCACAGCCGATTAGATAGACACGACGAAAGCGCAAAGCCGGCCATCGCGACGCCCTCGAAAGGAGGAAGAAGAAACCGAACGCGACCAACGGAGCACCAGCAGCAAGAAACCAAAAACCGGAGAAGTCGACGGCAAAGCATGACGTCAACAGCCCGGACACGAACTCCACCATCGCCGACAGAGCCAGCAAGGGGAACCAAAAGCCCACCCTTCCTTCCGCAAAAGAATGGGAGGCACAAGAACTCCACACGGACTCACCGTGGACCTTGTCGTCGCCGCCGACGACGCCGTCGCCGGATCCGCCGAGGGAGAAGCAAAAGACGGCCGCCATCTCCATGGAAGACGACGAGACCGCCCACCCTAACCCTAGTCGGGTAAAACTAGACTACTAAAGCTATACTAGTAGCTAGACAGTGGCCGGACGGCAGCGCCGCCGATTTCCCGGCCCTCCGAAGCCCCGCGGGGCCGCCGGAGGATGGGGAAATCGAGCGGAGCCGCCGCCGGAGTCGGGCTCGCCTCGCGTCGCCTTCTCTGTACTGTAGCAGGGGGAAGGGACGCGAGAGAGAAAGTGGCTGACGCACTATCCTTTGGTAACCCAAACTCTAAACAACACTCTTTTGCATCCTTGTTACCTAAATAAAATCCATAGACGAGCTGGTGTCTACATGGGAGTAAACAATACCCAGTTCGTGTTGGTACTCTGTTTTTTTTTGGCCGAAACAGTACCCTGTTTTCATTTATGTTGAGTGGTAGTATTATTAGAATATGGAAGTAATGTGATAAAGGTTTGTCTTTCTAATAGTTTGTACGTCGGCGCATCCTTTTCTGTAGATGCATATACGGCAATAATCATGACTTGCGCAAAAATAAAATAAATATGTGACGGACCTTAATCTTGTTCTGGTTTGTCCACCGAGCAAACTAATAAGGATTTAATTACTAATCCCAATGCGTGCTTGTTTAAATTAACTTTTTTAACCAAGAATCAGTACTCTAAATCTTGGTGGCTGCCGGTTCCCGGCCAGGTCAATGCACCCCAAAGGTATACTCCGTATCTACGTTATTAAGCAGTGAATAATAGATGCTCTGTAAATGCTCTGTTTTTTAGTAGTTAACGATTGAGTACTAAAGCAATTGTATCTGGTTTTAGGTCCATATTGCTTTCTTTAGCTGTTTATTATCAGTAAATACGGTCAATAGTATCAGTGGATTATCAAGTAGCAAAAGGAATGTCTTCAATTCTGGTTATTTCCATTACTAATCATGTATCATTAATTTACCTGTTCAAAATAAATTTAGCAATAATCACTACTTGTTGATCCTTTATATATATCTTTTTTTTTGGGGGGGTAAAACAGAGCGCAGGATTTAGCATGTGGAAGCTGACGAAAGCGAAATTTATGTGTACGTCGTTTTCACGAGCCGTAAAAGCCGGAAGAGAATGATCTATGTATATCCAGACATCCGAATAATCTGGACGCATGGAAATCAGAGTGGAAAGCAACATGGGTGGTAAAGGATCTTTTGATCGGGACGTATCAATGATTGTGATGGAAATGTACTGAAGGGAATAAAAGAGAATGGTTAATTTAAAGAAAAAGCCTCTCCGAGGTATAAGTAGTTACCGCAGGCCGTGATGCAACGCAGTGAGCTGAAATAAACAAAGCTGGTGAGCGTTCGGTCAATGGTCAAGCTTAAGAATTTCCACAGTTCGTTTTTTTACCCGAAACCTACTACAGGTCAAAGTAAAGGTCTGTGCGCGGAATTGTATGAGAGTTCCAGGTCAAAATTCCGCATGCCGAGATTACTGTGTTTCTGAATTTGGCCAATTTCAAACACCGTGATAGTACAGTAGAAGTCGGAAAAAGAGGTAGAGAGGGCTGCTTAAAAGATTTATAAAGTTTTTAGTAAAACTTATGAAAGTAATTAAGTGGGTTAGCAAGATATATACATAGTACATTTTTGAAGAGCAAATACTGTAGGGAGCTTGTGCATACCCGAGCCGGGTAGCAGCAAGGCGCAAACATTCCTACATATGCGTCTTCCAATAGCTAGGGAAAAGCCTCGGCATCCTCTCTCGTTCGTTGCAACACACCCAACTTCCGTTCTGTTGAGCACGGAGGAGCAGAGTACTCTGCCCCACTCAGTCACACACACAGACGCGCACACATCATCTGGCCCACTCGTTCCTCTCCTAGCATCTCTTTCTCTGGCTGTAGAAGGCCGCTTCCTACTGAGCGCACGCACGTACTGCTAGGCTGCGGCATGCACGCAATTTCCGCGCATGAGAACAACGTAGCTGAGAAATGAGCACGCAGATTAAACATACCAACAACGTCCAGCACCTGGGTGCAGTCGGTGGTGAGAACCACTCCAATGCAATCGATCGTCGCAGAAATTCCGGTGCGCAGTCAATCGATCGGCAGACGACAACCCTGCCAGGAAAACCGCAGGCAACTCTTGGATCTCTCAAATGGCCGATCGATGGAGCTCGCTCGTCGTGGGTCGCGGAAGAGAGGAAAAGGGTGGGAAGGAGAGGGGAAAAAAATGGCGTCGTGTCGTGCGCGCGCAAAGCGCGGCTTCCTTTCCTTTCCACCGGTGCGTGGCCGGGCGGAGGCGTGGCGCGGAAGCGAAGCCGAGCTGAGCCTGGCCGTCACGCTCCAACAATGATGGCCGCCTGATTGATTATCAACAAACATAGCAGCAGCAGGGCTAGCTGGTGGTACACGCACGCTCTGCCGCTGGGGCAGGTCGACACGGCGGCCGGCGGCTTTTCTGCGCGTCCAATCGCCGGTCGGCCGGGAAGAGAGAGAGAGAGAGAGAGAAAAAGCAAAGGGACGACGTCGCAGAGGGAGGGGAGGGAGGCAGGCAGGCAGGGCAGCGGCGTTTGGGGATCCGCGCCCGTGCAGAGAGAGACGCCGGGGACCCGCGCGCGGCGGCCGTCCATCCGTCCCTGTCATCCTCGCTTTCCTTTCCGACGGCAAACGACTCCACGTGCGCGTGCGTCTCGTCGCTTTCTTTCGCTTGGCTCCTTCCTTTCCTGCCTCTCTGCATGCCTCGGCGAGCTACCTACCTGCGCCCGGCCGCCGAGGGCCACCGGCCTTCAGCTAGTGAGTGACGGCCAGGGGCTTGACGTGGATTCGGACGGACGCCGTCGGCACAGGGGAACGCCTGCATGTGGTACGTGCGGCTGGATTGGAAGACGGGAACGTTGTAATGTGCATCTCCCGAGGTTTTAGTGCTATGTAGTAGCAATGCAAACTCAAGTCTCTCTACACAACTGGACTGGAGCCTACCTGTGACGTGTATCTGATTTCTCGCTTGCATGCGCACATGCAGGAAAACTCGACGCGCGCGTCCGATTCGTATGACCATTTGTTGCGGCAGCTGCTACACAGTGACCGTGATGAGCTGCTGCTTGCTAATGGACGAGTGTGCATCTCTCTCAATCAGCTGCGGCCTGCTGCAGTGCTAAGATCGCTAACTCCTCCTGTGTAAGTAACGGACTACCTACCTTATTAGGCCAGACATGCTAAGGAATTTTTATGAGCAAAAGAATCTGGGCGGCGCGGGCTTTGTTCCAGCTCTTCTGTTTTAATCACGGCCCAGTGTGGATTTGTAGCAAGGGGAATGGGCATAGGCCTGTTAACATCTGTCATGGGCCGTGCAAGTGTGCCAGGCCTAAGTAGTAAAAAAACCGATTACCTTTCCATCCCTCCCCTGTGCTGATTCAAGATTAAGGAACTTGGGCCTGCGGGCGAGGTAACAAGGTTTTTTCCATTTTTCGGTGCCCTTATTTTGCCAACACAGCAACTTTTTTTTTGAAGGAACTGGCCAACACAGCAACTTGAGCGAGATACTACAGTCTATACTTTACATCGCCGTCTGTCGAGGTCCGTTTGCTTCTCTAAATTGATTGAAGTTAAGAGAAGCCGGGTCATACTGGCTGACGGCCTTGCTACAGTCTACAGCAGCCTGCACAACAATAGTGTCGCCCATGAAGAGCAATATTATGTCAATCCACGCGTTTAGTCTGTCGAAGTAATAACCCCCCGGGTATCTCAAGACAAGCAAGGCCGAGTGTCTGTACGGGATAGTCGGGCTGGCCCAAACAAGCTTGAGTGGCTCAAGTATCTAGATGGAGTACTCGGCAAGTCAGAGAAGAATTATTATCCTGTACTACAAGTAAGCTTATGTTGTAACCAGGTAGGATACTTTCTATGTAACCCTGCACCCCCGGATATATAAGGCGGGCAGGGATCCTCTCATAAACATCATCAATATACACCACACCAGCACAAGACGTAGGGTATTACGCACATCGCGGCTCGAACCTGTATAACCCTCGTCTCCTATGTTACCATCGTGTTCTTGGTTCTTGCGCACCCGTAGAAATAACATCGAGGCCCTAAAACCTCGACAGTGGCGTGCCAGGAAGGGGAAGCTCTGGAATCCACCTCATCGAATACGAAGGCTATCAATATCTACATCAATTTCGCTGGCTGGCCGGACGTCATCGTCGCCAGGATCGAGATCTACGGCAACAACTTCAGTACAGACCTGTTCATCAGACAGATCTGGTGCTCCGCTTCAAGCTCGGCGTATTGTTATCACGACAACGGCGGGCGCGCTTCAAGCATCAAGTCGTCTAGTCGGTGTAACATCCCACTCTAATCGACACTTCTAAACTTGTTGTTAGTGCAAATTTACCAAGAAGTTAAGTGATGCTGTTTAAGAGGTTAAATTGAAAACAAATCACCAAATATGGTCAAATTGGAGCTTGAACTAGAACTTCCAAATCTTGCACAGGAGTGGGACCCAACAAGAATTTTGGAGAATTTTTCAGAATTTTATGAATAAAGGAAGAAGCCCAAATAAATCTCGAGATATTCAAATTTGGCTGTTTTCTTGAATTTTTAATTCAAATTCTGAGCCGAAATTCGAAATTCGCCAATAAGGAAAAATGTTCCTGTGGCTTTGAACTTCCAACCCTGAATTTTTCAGAATTTTTGGACACGTGGAAGGTTGGGTTTGGAGCTCCTCAATTTCAGCACGTTGGAAAATTCAGCGAAAATGCGAAATCATACTGTAGCGACGTATTCCTCTCTGTTCTTCCTCCCTGTGCTACCTGCTCCCGCCGTCCTCCGCTACTGCACCAGCGTGCGCGTGCGCGTTTTGAGAGCAGCAAACAGCGCGCTGTCCTCGTCCCTATCCTTTCCCTCATGCGGTCAAGTCGTCGCCCCTCTCTTTCCTTCTCCTTTCTTCTTCTCCCGGCCAACACCAGCCACCATTGCCGCCCGAGCAAGAGCTCGAGCTCGCCGCCAGTCCACTGCTCCTCCGAGCTTGAACCCAAAAGCAGAAAGGCACGCAAGGAGTCCCTCTAGCCCCTCAGCAGCACAAACTCGAGTTTTCCCCAACCTCGCGCGAGATCGACGAAGAAAAGCACCGGTGGCCGCCATGTGAGCGAACTCAACTCCGTCGACGAATACTCCCTCCTCGGTGAGCCATCCACCGATTCCTCGCGCAAGCAGCTTCGCAACTCCATCACGCACCTCTCTAACTTTATCTCGTCGACCTTAGTGCAGCGAGCTCGCCGGTTTTCTTCTTCTTCCTCACCGCCGTCCGCCGGGTCGTCACCTCCACGACAAACTCCTTCCTCCCGGCCACCTCCTCGTCAACATCATCGACCTGCAGGCCCGAACCGACGAGGTGAAGCCCGTACTTGCACTCGTTCTCCTCCTCTCCCACTCCCCCGGCTGGAACGCCGCCGCGCCATGGCCGCCGCCGCCATCTCTCGCCGCCGGCGTGCTACGACCACCGCACACGTGCACTCGCTAGTGCTCCTAGGTCGCCTCGTCATCCTCATCGCGTAGATCCACACCATTTTAGTTGGTTCACCGCCGTTTAGCCAGAACGCGGCCATGCCGACCGCCGCCGTCGCGCGCGCCCTGGCATAGCTACAGTGCGCGACTTTTTTCTTTTTTCCGTTCTCAAATTTTGGGTAGATCTTGTAAAATCGATAAAAAATAAAATAAAAATCCAAAATTAGCAAACTAAATTTTGTTGGAATCCTTGTAACAAGATCTATCCAATGGTGCAAGAATATCACCAGGACTCACAGTTAATAATTTTATAAAATCCAGAGAATGAAAATATTAATGAATTTTTATAGCCTTTTCTGTACATGAAAAATTCCTGTTTTTTGGTTTGCATGCATCTCATAGCATTCCTGTACTGTTCACCAAAGGGCATCTTTAAATTCTGCATATTTTCTCATTAAATGCAATTCCATGCCTTTCCTTGTAGCATTTTTGGTATTTTATTCCTGCATGATTTTAATCCAAGTTTTGGATATGTCACTTATAATAGTAGTATTATGCTAGGAAAAATGCGAAATAAAATATTTGTCTTCCAGAACCATGTTAATTAATTTTCAAAATTAAATATGTTGTTTTGACTTTTTGAAACCCTAAACACTTGTCGCCTTTTATGAAAATACTCCAAATGGAACCAACTTGAAGGCTCCTTATGTCTTTTCTGAGCATCACAGCAACACCCTCATCATGACACTGCATTACTTCATTTAGTAAAGTTTCATGTATGCATTGCATTTAATTTTTGTTTTGCATTGCATCATTATAGGAACCGACGCCGGAACCGAGGACGTGGAGATGGTAGCCGAGGAGACCGGCGCTGACCCTAACCCTCTGGAGTGTACTGACCTTTAGACCCTAAGGCAAGCCCCGGTGCACTCCTATGTTTTCCAAGTTTTTCGTTTCCACACATGTATTCGAGTCGTGAAATGTGCATTAAGTTTAGGAATTGTATTGGAACCGTAGATGCATTTGCCCTATGATTACCTATGGGATAGTTCAGTTTTGTACAGCCGCTCGGTAGACATTGCTATGCTTAATGTCGAGTCATCGGTAGAAAATCGGGTGGTATGGAGACCGCCCGGTATAAGTGGTTTGAGTATATTATTTTTATGCTCTCACATGATACGATGATGAATATGAGACCGAACGGGGAAATTCATGTGTAGGTTGAGGTGACAAGGTCGTCCTTGTTCGCCATAGCCCCGTTTGTGTCGGTTGAGGACCGTTCGTTGTGGCCCTGCTTGAGCAAGTTTGAACGTACCGGATGCATGCTAGTGATATGGGCACTAGTAAACCGATGTAACTTGATATTGTATTGTTGGACGTGAACCCACCTCTCTTTTAGTGATGAAGATGGTATGGTGGTTGCGGGTATGTGTTTGATGGGAGGGTGCACGGGCTAACCACGGATAGCTCCGCGTGGGTATCGCGTGGAGGACGTGTACTCGGGAGATGTGTTAAGCGGCCCGGCTTTATGGTGTCTTGGGAAAGGTTGCCGTGCGTGACTCTTTACGAGTGTGCGTACGTCGTGTTTTCTGGGTTTCGCTTGCAGGTGTAAATCGATTCGAATCGCCGTCCCTCGCGGTTATTGAGTACCACTTGTTCACCGTGTCACATCGTAGTAAGAAGTGCACATGATGATGATTATACTTTCTGTTTGTACTTTAATTATTTGTATTGCAACCATGTATTGTTTAGTATAGGTTGCTCACCTTTATGTTTATGCAAGAACCCTTTTAATTTAGCTAAAATTTGAAAGAAGGACCAACTTTTAGTGCTACTTTTATGCAATTTATTCCAATACCTTTGGTCAGCCCCCTGCATGCTAGGAGTCGGTCTTCGAAGGCTATTTTGACGGGTAAGTCTTGCTGAGTATTAGTTGCTCAGGGTTTGTTGTTTAAAGGCAATCTTTGGTTGGAGGAGAATGAAGCATGTTTACGAGCTGAATATGTTTCATCATAGGATTAAATGACGTCGAGTTTTATTGATCGCTTCCGCTACGCTTTTCAAACTCTTTTATGTAATCAAATCTGAATTTAAGTTGTAATAACTAAATTTTCACTTGTACTCTATTTTATTTATGCTCATATGTGTGTACTTTTGGACTCTTGCATCGTCAAGTGTCACCTGATCTCAATCCTGTTAAGCTAACCTCTCATTATTTGAGGCGAGATGCTACAGTCGGCGACTTGGCGGATACCTGTATGCGTGAGATGGAGTCGATACAGAAGTCCAAGTCCGAGCCAGGACCAAGCAGATCAATAAAAATTGGCTTCAAGTCTCGAGAAGCGGTAAAACTCGACGAGATCATCGGTACCAAAATCGAGTCATGCATTGCTTCAGAACTTGAGCCCGACTCAAAGTCCTAAAATCTATTCACGGCAACAGTAGCCAGCCAGGGAAGATTCGTTTCTTCTTTCTTCTTAATTTCCTTATTCTATTTCTAATCGATCTAGTTATCTGTCCTCACGTGATGATGTACGGCTTGAATATTAATCTCACGAATTAGTGCTTTGTTTCTGCATGTACGAGGGTACACATGATCGTGAACGCCGGGGGCTGTTCACAACCATCGGCCACGATAACTACGCACTCGGCGGCGTAGGGCGACGCGACGGCCATCCGGCCACGAAGGTCATTCGACAGATGGTGGTGACGACCACTCGGTCACGACGGCCATGGCGGTCTACTTGCTGCGGCCACTTGACATACGGCTACAACAACTCGGCGGTTTGGCGTACTGCTCCACGATCACTCGCCGGTGATCAGTACATGAGTCGGCGTATCTGAGGATGGGTTGAGTTCATGTCGAAAGGATTTCTGGCCAATTCCAGCCAGGCACGATTTGGTTTCCATGTACGGGAGCCGTATAAACTTAAGTTCCATGACGCAATGCTACTCCTGATCACAGGCTACGCGCGCACATGTATTACAGGGAAGATTCTTTCTTGTATTTGATCTAGTTTTTCTTTTTTAAGTGCTGACCAATAAGATTGATAGCATCTGTCGATCTACTCATCATGTGCTCATCCTTTTTGCATGTACGAGCTTCTTCTGTCGAGATGTTTCATGCATGCTATCGGCGGCTTCCTGATCTCACTGCCGCGGCATTCGCTCGACGCGGTGCGGCGGTTACATAGCCACGACAATCACTCGGCCGTTGCAACTTGGTGACTCGGCTTATGATAATGATCACTCGGCCATGACGACAACTCAATCACTCGGCAGATTATTGAGTCGGTGATTTACTCAACCACTCGGATTATTGTTCAACCAACCTGGCATTAGTCCGGAGGCTTATAATTAAGCTCAAGTATAAAGATTGATTTCATCTCTCCTTTCGACTTGGCGATACTTCGGCGGATTTTTACTTCACTCGGCCTGATGGCCAGGCTCCATGAGCTTTACTTTTTCGACGGTCTCCTTCCTCTCTCGGTCAGGTCGGCCAGGCTCCATGAGCTTTACTTCTTCGGCGGTCTTCTTCTTCACTCGGCCAGGTCGGCCAGGCTCCATGAGCTTTACTTCTTCGACAGGCTTCGACTTCACTCGGCCATGTCGGCCAGGCTCTATGAGCTCTACTTCTTCTACAGGCTTCGACTTCACTCGGCTATGCGGCCAGGCTCTATGAGCTCTACTTCTTCGACGGGCTTCGACTTCACTCGGCCATGACGGCCAGACTCTATGAGCTCTACTTCTTCGACGGGTTTCTACTTCGACTTCACTCGGCCATATCGGCTAGGCCTTATGGGCTTTACTTCAGCGGGTTTCTTCATTCTGCTAGATGATCCTTAATTGAAGTCCTACGGGAGGTTATTCTCAGAATTGAACTTGCTTTTTGAGTTTTATGAACTGCAGTCAAGAGCAAGGCGGTCGCCAAAACTTACGAGCTGTCATCATCCTGAGCACAAGTTGCTGGATGGGCTTAGATTCCGGCCGAGTGCAAGTTCGGTTCGAGACTTACAACTCACTTCTGGTTTATAACAGCTGTAGTGCACCAGTTGTGGGGAGTCCATTGTGTTCCTCTTACGGTTATGGATGCTTAATCTATATGCCAGGCTCTTTTAGACCTTCTGTCTAATTCTTCGGATTACACAGAAGCTCGAGGGGCTGCACCTTACAGGTGTGTTTTAAAAAATCCTATCAGTTGCATACATTTTAGTCTTGGTCAACTCCGGGTTGAATGCTGACTGACAGGTGGGACACGCTCTATGAGCCCAGCCTTTGTTTCCGACGTCGGTCGGCATTGGGTGTTCTTTTCTCACTTCGGTTTGAGTTCTGACCCAGACTCGGGGCTGTACTTTTACCCATATGTGTGATGTCTTGAGTCTTTTCTCACACAAGCTAGCAAGTTGGTGGATATTTTTCGAGTTATGAAAGCTCACATCAGGCTGATGCTCACACTCTAACACTGACGGGTTAACGCCTTCTGTTGCTAACACCCTAGGTTAATGAGTCAGGCTAGGTCACAACCGAGTTAGTAGTCAATGGAATTCACTCATACTTAACGCTTCGAGGGAGACAACATTGGACTAAACACATAAGGAGATTAAAATTTGATCAAGATAAAGGAGTTTAATATCCTAGCTGTCTTGTTCAATCTTTATACTACATATTGTTTTTTCTTGTTTACATATACATGATTCAAAATATAATCTCTCAGTATTGATGAGCATATTTTCTACACTCGGGGGCTTGACGCCACTCGGCAATTATCATTTATTTATGGGTATTCGTCTTTGGTATTTATTCATCAATATTCAGCTGGAATTCTCAAGAATTTCATCTCCGGATTTTATTGATCATTGGGATTCTCATCTGAAATTTTATTGATTATTATTAGAATATCATCTGAATCATCTGAGTTTTCATTGGTTATTACTACAACATTCAACCGGAATTTTGGAATTTCATTGATTATTGCTGGAATATTCGACCGGAATTCTCAGGATATTTATCTCCGGATTTTATTGATTATTGGGATTTTCATCAGGATCATATTACTTGTTGGCATGTTTACGCAGAAATTTACTACTCCTCAGAATACTTGTCTTTGGACTTTGGAATTTTATTATTGATTATATGCATATTCATATTCGGTCATTCACCTGATCATCGGATTTTTTCCTTTGGACATTCTACTACTATGTGAATTCTCACGTCAATGTCAGAGGTTTTTTTTTTTTCAAGCAATCCTGTGTATCTACTAGAAGAAGGCTTCAAGATTACTCGGCTACTGTTATTGCGCAACCTGAATTACTGGCTGCTGCACGGTGTTCATTTGTTTATTTATCTTGGCTATAATCTTCAGACAACAAATCAATCGGTCTGTTTTTTATACTATTATCAGTGGACCGTGTCAATTAGCCATAATCACTCAGCAGGATGTGAACTTCATTGGACAAGGGCAGAGTCGTCACTTATTTTGAGATGGCCAAGCACTACTGAAGGTCAAGCTATCAGGACATGTGATCAATTTTGAAGAGGACAAGTGGCGTGGATAGCAACCAGCAGCACGTTCATTGAGGGGAAATTATGTCAGCAGTAAAACAAATGACGAAGACCATCATTTAGCAGTCTGTGTTGCAACTCACGCATGCTTCAAATAATTATCAATCGAGACCATCAACACAATCACTCGGGCACAACTTTTCTGATTGTTGTTTCACATGGCTACTGCAGTTGGGTTCAAGATTTTATATGGGCTACAATCAGTCGGCTACAATTATTATTCACTCAGCTGAACATTATATGGCTGAAAAATCACTCGGCCACATAGGAGAAAAAACGACTCGGAGCTGCAATCACTCGGCGGAATGATTACTCGGTCAGTTAGACTTATTTGGTTTTATTTCAAGCAACAACATTGGTGCACCAACAATATTGACAGAAAATTACTCTACCGTCTATTGACGAGGCCTATTTGGCTATATCTATAATATTACTTCGGTTTTTAGCTTCTTTGGAGTCTATGAACAATTGTTCTACTTCTTCATAGACTCGGGGGCTAGCCCACGTGGGCTCACTTGCGTGAGCCCACAGTTTTCTTCACTCGGCTTTGAGCCAGGCTTTCGGGAAGCTTTATACCCAGATACATCTAATAGATGTGTTTTTCAGTCATCATGACTAGGCTCACTTTGACCTTCTGTCTAATTCTTCAGATTAGACAGAAGCTCGGGGCTACATCTAATAGATGCACTCAAGTTGCATATTCAAATTTTCAGAAGACATCATCAGTTGGATATTGGATATTATCAGTAGGTATGCCTAATTCAAGGCCTTGCTAGTCTTGGAGTTCCCGAGGCTAGATACCAGAAGGTTTTCACCATATATTATTTGGGTTATTTAAGTCCTTTTTAATCTCTCTACATTATTTGAGAAGACATATCTGTACATGGCGGGATATCCAGTCGGAAAGCAATGATGATCAATTAAAAAGCACTTGGGGGCTACTGTCGAAGTAATGACCCCCGGGTATCTCAAGACAAGCCGAGTGCCCATACGGGATAGTCGGGCTGGCCCAAACAAGCTTGAGTGGCTCAAGTATCTAGATGGAGTACTCGGCAAGTCAGAGAAGAATTATTATCCTGTACTACAAGTAAGCTTATGTTGTAACCGGCTAGGATACTTTCCATGTAACCCTGCACCCCCGGATATATAAGGCGGGCAGGGATCCTCTCATAAACATCATCAATATAAACCACACCAGCACATGACGTAGGCCGAACCTGTATAACCCTCGTCTCCTGTGTTACCATCGTGTTCTTGGTTCTTGCGCACCCGTAGAAATAACATCGAGGCCCTAAAACCTCGACACAGTCTGTATCAAATTATCTGCAGTTAATTAGGTCACATGGATATATACCCTCACTGTGTCCCAACAATATAAACTCAGGCATCCCGCATACGAATGCGTTTGAAGGGTCGCGAAACATATAAGCATACATATATAGGGAGGTAACTTAGTAGGAATACATATAGACTGTGCTCTCTGCACAATGGGCTTGTTCATCGTTTTGCAATTGGAGACCAACGTAACATCCATTAGGGAATCAAGGCCAATGGGCTTGAGAGTCATTGGGAATGAACTTTGGGCACATCTACTCTACAATATGCTACTCGATGCATCTAGTTTGTCGGGGTACGTCAACCTTGAAAGTTTCTCAGTACTCATATGTGCCATTTCTGATACAGACAGTGTTAGAAGAATGTATTTTGTGCATTCCTCATGCGTTGCAAAAACGAATCTGAATCGCCCCAGTTTGTTGGTTTGGTATGTTAGAATCTGGTTGCTGCAATTCGGCACTGGATGCTGCAATTCAGGAGAAATAGACTGTTTTTTGGCCTTATATTCTGCAGTTCGTTGGAAATGAGATAACAGTAAAAGCAATCATCGATCATTTTGTTTCCGATCGGGTTCTCCATCAATCTCATAGATCTTCCCATGCATAGTGCCCTCAATCATTTTCTGAGAAGGTTGATATACACACAACTAATTCAGTTGGGATAGCGACATACAAGTTCGATATTTCTCACTATTCCACAATGAACAAGGAAAACATCTCCCACGTTGCGGATTTATATGTACCATAACATCATCACCCCCCCCCCCCCCCCCCCCCCCCCCCCCCCCCCCCCCCCCCCCCCGATTCTTCCACTTAGATGAAATAGTCAGAATAGTTCCGCTACTATCCATGGAAATGGGAAAGGAATTATTCAACAATTTGCAAGCAAAAAGGAAGGGTATTGTTGAATCAGGTAAGAAAGCGATTGAAGTTTTCCTGCGTTCATTTTTTAACCAAGAGATGGAATGGAGTTTCCTGTCTTCTAGCACCTTAACAATTGTGATTTTTCCCGAAATATTCATCATATCAGGGGTATGGAACTCAAGATGAACATTATTCAGTAATTGGCATTATTACAAGCACCCATGAGATTAGGGGCGGTTTGGTGGAGCTTTTGATCCACCCGGCTTATGGAGAGCTTATGCACTATTTAGCTACTGCAGTACAGTAATTTCACTGTTTGCAAAGATAAAAATAATGAAGCTGCTATTTTGTGGCTTTTTCCGGCTTATGCACTACGTCCAAGCCGAAGTTGTTTTTTCCAAAGGGGCCGGGCCTTAGTTAACTCCAAACAGCTGTTTCTGCAGTCTGTACTCTGTACAGTATCAAAATGCGCATGAAAGAAGAGATCAAAGAGTTTGATCGCTGCTGAGTCCCTGTAAAAGAAAAAATAATAATCTGACGAGTCCGACCAGAGAAAATCCTTTACAGAAATTGATTGCACATGCATAAAGCTTTGGCTAAACTTGATGAATGACTTGAGTGGGCGCCAGATCAATCTCATCATCTCAACTGCTGATGGCACAGTCATAAGATGCAAAACAAAGCACGTGAGCAGGCAAACGCAGGCAGGTCTATATATGCGTGTATCCAAACATACCACAAAAAATCATACAGTAGGAAGCTGTTCATACAGACCACATAAATTTGTAACATACTAAGTCCAGATAGATACTTGCTCTCCTTGCAAGGGATTGATTTAATGTTTTCACTGGTTATGACACCGCTTCCACACACATTGATGTATGTGTGACGGTTACAATTGCAATAATTGCGGGCACACATGTTTACAGGTAGTGCTACGTCTCTTGCTAGGGATGGAAGGTATTGGGAATATGTCTGGTCTTGCAGATGTCGAGCATTCAACTGCAACTCTCATGTTGACTGCTGGATGGCGGAGGCCGCAAGCATTGTACATTCAGCACTCGTGCCTAAGGACAAGCTGCTGAGGTCCCGGAAGGATAGGATGCATCCGCAGCCACATCAATGACCACCCTGAGGGCATACACCGCACATGGATAGCTTTTGAAGCTAGCTAATTCTTGCGAGCACATGCGAGTTTGAAGCTAGCGCCGTATCTGGAAAGTATTTCTTCCATCCACAAATATATATAGAGTGTCTCTCATAGGTTTGTCCTAAGTTAGTTCTTTTTAAACTTTTACTCCGACAAAAAATTTAATAAAGATTGTCAATGTACAAATGATGTTACTAAATTTGTCATGGAATCGACTATCATAATATATGAATCTCTAAAATATCATGTTATATATATATATTATTTGTCAAAATTTTGATAGTTTTGCTTATCACAAAACCAAAAGACATTACATTTATGGATAGAACAAGTGAACAATCTACAGTTGTGGACCCTTATGTAACTGACCACAATAAATCAATTATAAGCATGTTCATTCTATGGTCTCCATTTCTAGTGTTAGGAGTGTGTCCATTTTGAGAAGTGTGTGGGGGACCTTATGTAACCCACCACTACAAACCATTTTACACTAAATAAAAAAGAAAAAAAACCCAGCAGTTGGGGCCTCTGATCCTATGCCCCGGAGTTTGAGCATTCCTCCTCAAGGTTCACAACCTATTCTCCCTCTAGATGCTACTCTCTTCCACAATCTCTCCATCCAGCCTCCACACGTTATCCTCATAAAACTAGCTGGGAACCCAGGCGTTGCCCTGGGTTGCTAAATTTATGTAAATATTGGATTGAAAATAGGCATGTTAAACACACATGTCATGGGCCCCTACAGTTCTGTGGAGGCGCCCCTCCCTGGGGCGACAAACGCAGCATCTACAGCCAGCTGCCAACCCCTTGAAGGAGTTGGCGAGGCTTGTGAACACACTAAAAATAACTTAACCTTTTCAAAGAAACAAATTGTTACTATATGCTATTCTTCTTTATTATCGAATCGTCATCGTTTAATAATACTACTCTGGGCAATAAGATACATAATGAGGAGTTTTACGGTGCCCCATATTACTAGTATATACTAGTGGTATTTACAATCTGACGGTTCAGATTGGTCCTCTCCCAACCCTAATACCACTAGTATTTTTTAGTGGTATTAATAATACAGGGGCATTTTAGGAAAGAAACTAATTACAACCCAGACCAACAGTTGAGTTTTTTTTAGGCCGACAACAGTAAGACTTGCGAACCCTCACAGGAAAATAAGATAAAAAAAAAACAAGAACAGCGATCCTTCACATTCGAGTGTTTTTACAAGACGATGCAAACCATTCAGCTATGGAAAAATAGCGTCAACAGAATTTTCTTCTCACACCATATGGAATCAGCAAGTTGATCATGCACTCAGACTCAGTTGGCGTCGAGCCGTCGACCATGTGTCCATTTTAGGATGAGTTCGTCGGGTACGGAGGCGCTGCAGTGCGTCAAGCCGAATTGCACTGCAGGGGGCGCAAATGCAAAGGGCATCGCCGCATCCGTGACGAGGACCACCCTCCGCGCGCGGTAGCGAAGATCGTGTGTGTCTGACGAGAAACAGAATCTGAGTTCGTTTTAGGGGGCGACGGCGTATAGCAAACAGAATCTGAGTTCGTGTGAGAGTGCCGGCGCTCGAACGACAGGCAATCGGGGAGATCGTGTGGGGGACGCTGGGCACGTGAGCTCAGTGGCGGATCCAGAAGGAAACTGTAGGGGGGGCTGAACCATATGGCGGCAGAGCGTGAACCACAAAATTGCCGCACGGTCTGTCTACACCGGCTACCCGCATGAGACGCTGTCGAGAAGCTAGACGCCGGTCCAAAAGCCTAGCCACCTTTCCACCTATCTGTCGCCGCCGTCGCTAGCTAGACACCATGTGTGGTTGCTTGATTTCGATTGATTGGGATTAGCGTTAACGACTAAGGCTGAACCTTGTGCTGGTGCGGGATTAATATCATAGCACACGGTGAAGTAAATTTGAATCTCGCGCATAATGGTGGATGGGAAAAACAGGGAAAAATTGAGGTATGACGTAGTTCATGGTATAGGCTAATTTCAAAATTAAAATATTTTATACAAGACGATTAATTTTATTTCAAATTATACCGCTAAAAACTTGCAATACATATCTCTAATTTTGATCTTGCAGAGGCGCTGAGCAGTTTTACTTGTACTTTGCACCTACTAGAATATGGATTAGACTAAAGAAAAAATCAGAAAGGCTTAGAGAAAGAAATGCTGTCGCATACAGACTCAGCCAGCGTGAATGGCCCAATCTCAGGGTAGGCTCAATGCTCTCAGCCCAGCATAACCCAGGAGACCATATACCCCTTCCTTCTTCCTCCTCCAGATCGAATCGAAACACAGAGGACCGGACGCCATTGTTGCAAACTGAAGCTCCGGCTATTGAAATTTAAGCGCCCAATGATAGCGGATGTGAGCAAAATGGATCCACAACGACCTCCTATTTCATTCCCGAGCCATAAACATTCGAAATCCGAGTCGTCTTTAACCTCCAGCCGAGCCCAACGCCCACAACCTCTCTCTTACCTGCCAGAAAAATGAAGGGGGGGGGGGGGGGGGGGGGGCGCTCTAGGAGGGGCTCCACTGTCCGGCGGGCAGTAGGGGGGGGGGGCTCGAGACCCCCCTGCTGCCCCGGTGGATCCGCCACTGCGTGAGCTTGATTCGTGTAAAATGACAGTAGTACCCTTCGAGATATAACTAGTATTGTACTACTGATATAAGGCATCGTAAAACTCCTCTACATAATACTAGTAAGTAATGCCTGGTAGTATTGTGTACAGTAGTAATCGTAATCTGCCAAGTTCAACAACCAAAAGTCCTTTACAACAGAGATAACACGTGTAAGCTTTGGCTAAAAAGGAGAGATGCAGTGTGTCTCCTTTATTGCCGATATAGTGCGGATGAGGATGGAAACCATTTGATCAGGCAGAGACAAAAACCTATATATATGCAACAAGAACTTGCCACATACATTCATACAATAGAAAGCTGTTTATATAGACCACACAATTTCCATATAGACCGATGGCGTGAGCGTTACAATTGCCGGAACTGCTGCATAATGCACACATTGTTAGTGTTACTAGTATACTATAGGCACGGAAGGTATTGGGAATAGGTATGTTCCTTCATATCACGATCAGTGAACAGCCAAGCTCTTGATTACCGTGACAGACAACATTGTAATTTCAGCATTCACGCACATAGTGGAGTCTTTGGGGTGCCGGTTTGACAGGTTGCCACATCATTGATCGACCACCCTGAGGGTATAGAGACCGCCCATCAGCGAGCTTCCTGACTGCACCGTGCTTCCTCACCCACCTTGGGTGCATCCGCATGGCTGTGCGCACGCGGGTACTCTCTCAGTCTGCGGTGGCGCATCTTCATGCTCGGAGCTGAAGTGTGACCGAGTAGAGCGCATGGTTTGGATTGCCTTCATCTCAATATCTTTCATGATGTCAAGGTTTCATCCCCGCGGCACGTGTCGTTACGTGGTTTTGCTTTATCTCACAGCGCGTGGCATGGGAGGCCCACCTCTCGATGTGCCCACCGTGGTTGCGGGGATATTATTGGAAGAACCAAGAGCGTGACCTGTCGGTGGAGGTGTACATTTGACAGGTGAGGGTGAAGGAAGGAACCCGTTAGCTATTCTGTTCCATTGATCCATTTGGGTGGATGTTTTGCTCGAACGTTCGATTGTTGATGATTATTTGTGCTTCCAGTTCTACCGGTCTATGGTTTGTTGTGTTAGAAAATTTCTCGAATCTGTACTTCCAGAACAAGTTTAATTATGAAATGTTCTCAAAGAGGATGAAGAAATGAAGATGTATATATTATATGCAACATGTATTGGCGAAATTACAATTCCAGTTTCATAGACAATATCTAATCTTCTCTATTTTTTTTTTTGGATATTGGCAGAAAACAATCAGTTTTCCAAGTTTCATGAAGGACATCATCAAACTTTTGAGAGTGTACGATACTACATGGACTACTTTTATGTACGAATAACATGGAATCTTGCCTCTGTATATAAGTAGTATTTGTGAAATTTCCTTTGGCTTAAACTTCAATTGCGCTAGGCCACTCGCTTTGAGAACTACGATAATCATTGGGTATTAGTAGTAAGCATTACGTCCTGTTTGGCGTAGCTCCAAACCCTGCATTAATGTAGGATTTTTGGTTTATAAGCTATATACAATAAGGTATTCGTATGGATGACTTGATTTTCCCGCAAAGGAAAAAAAGGGGAATGGATGACTTGATAGCACAACTAGTCTTAATATGTGTATATTAATAAGATTGCTAGTTTTGAACTTCTGTTTAATCCTGTATGCCAACCACCTTGTGCTGCAGCAGTTCTGGAGAGCTGGCAGTGTTAACGTGTATATTTGTGGTATATTTGTACGTGCCTTGGGAGCTAAGTCTAGCTCCTTGTTTGTAGGGATTTCATCCCATGTAATCTGCCTATAAATATAAATCCCGACGGCCGCCACGATTGTGTGCCGAGCCTTCCCAATCTCGTATTCTATTCGTTCACATGGTATCAGACTCGTTCGATCCCGAACCCTAGTCGCTTCCGCTTCTCTTCGGCTCGCCGCCGCCACAGCTCGCTAACCCTAGCTCGCTGTCGCTCCTCTCCCCGCCGCCATGTCGCAGCCCTCTGGCCCTGCCTCGAGCGACTCGACCTCCGGCGCTCTCCACAGCTCCACCACCGGCGCCCTCGCCTCTCTGACCGCGCCGGTCTCTCCCATCGCTGCTGCGCTCGCCGTCAACTCCATTAAAACCCACGTCCCTGTTACCCTGAGCTTCAAGGCAGCCAACTTCTCCAAGTGGCAAACTTACTTTCAGGCGGCGTGCGGCAAATTCGGTCTCCTCTCTCACATCATCGGCGATGCTGCGGCGCGTCCCAACGATCCGGCGTGGCTGCAGGCTGACAGCTGCGTCCGGACTTGGCTCTACACCTCCATGGCCGAGGACGTCAGTGACATGGCCGTCGCGCCCGGCCAGACCGCGCGGCAGCTCTACGATCGCACGTGCTCGCTCTTCACCGCCAATCGCGACACTCGTGCCATCTACCTGCGCAAGCAATTTCACTCCATGGTGCAGGGCGACTCCACCATCATGGAGTATTTCCAGAGGTTGAAGACAACAGCCGATGCGCTTCGCGACGTCGGCCGCGTCATTGACGACGATGAGTTGGTGCTCAACCCTTTGCGCGGCCTCAACCCTCGTCTCAAGTTTGCCGCCGACATCATCTCCTTCCAGAGCCCCCTGCCTTCTTTCGCCAAAGCCCGCGACCTCCTGGAGATCCACGAGATGAATCAGCCATCCGCTGAGGACCTTGCGGCCACAGCCCTCTACACCGCCGCCCCTTCGCCCTGCCTGGGCGGCACTGCGTGCTCCTCCGCCCCGTCCCGCGCCCCCGCCTCCAACCCCGGCCGTGGCCGTGCACCCGGCGGCGGCGGTAACAGCGGCAAAGGCAAGCAAAAGGGCCGCGGCGGCGGCGGCTCCTACAACAACTACAGCCGTCCGCCGGCCTCCAATGGGCCTACTCCTCCAGCTGGGCCGTGGGTCTGTCTGTCCCCATGGGGTTTTCAGCCCAGCCCCAGTCGCGCTCCCAGCCCATCCGGCGTCCTGGGCTCGCGGCCTGCTCCAGCACCTACACAGGCCTACAACACTGTCATGGCGCCCGTGCAGAGTTCAACCTCTTCATCGCCTGCACCTCAATGGGATCAGGCGGCCCTCATCGCAGCACTCAACGCCATGCAGAGCCCGTCCCAAGCGGGCTGGGTGATGGACTCCGGTGCCTCCAACCATATGGCATCGGACGACGGTATATTACACTCCTCCACACCTCTCCCATACCCCATATATGTCACCGTTGGCAATGGCTCCACCATGCCCATTGCTCGCGCTGGCAATTCTACCCTCTCTTTTCCTTCATCCAACTTTCGTCTTAACAACGTTCTCATTGTTCCTTCCTTAATTAAAAACCTTATTTCAGTTCGACGGTTCTCTAGAGATAATTCTTGCTCTATCGAATTTGACCCTTTTGGTTTTTCTATTAAGGATCTGCGAACCAGGATCGTGATTCTACGCTGCAATAGTGATGGCGACCTCTACACCGTGGGCGCCCCCGCTGCTGTACGCTTCATCAGTCTTCTCTCCGCCACCACTTCATTCGACGTCTGGCATCGTCGTCTTGGTCACCCCGGGCGGGATGTCATGTCTTCGCTGCATCAGTCGAGTCTCATTTCATGTAATAAACGCGGCTCATCATTGTGTCATGCATGTCAACTTGGCAAGCATACTCGTCTTCCTTTTGAAAGGTCCAATTCGTTTAGTGCTGCACCCTTCCAGTTGATCCATTGTGATCTATGGACATCACCTGTCGTCAGTAATGCAGGGTATAAATATTATTTGGTTATGGTTGATGATTTCACTCAGTATTTTTGGACTTTTCCCTTACGCAACAAATCTGAAGTTCATGAGCATTTTCTCGCTTTTTTGGCTTACGTGCGCACACAATTTCAGCTTCCTGTTGGTTGCTTTCAAACAGATAATGGCCGTGAGTTCATTAACAACGCCACCATTGCTCACTTTCGTTCTCAAGGCATCTTTCTTCGTCTTTCATGTCCTTATACATCACCTCAAAACGGAAAGGCAGAACGTGCTATTAGAACTACTAATGATGTTATTCGAACTCTCATCTTTCAGGCGCACATGCCAGCGAGTTTTTGGGCCGAAGCTCTAGCTGCCGCTACATACTTACTCAATCGTCGTCCCTCCGCGGCAATCCGGTTTGACATACCCTTTGCTAGACTTTTTGGTTCTCCTCCTGATCTCAGCAATTTGCGTGTCTTTGGCTGTCTATGTTATCCTAACACTGCCGCCACTTCTCCAAATAAACTCTCTCCTCGCTCCGTCGCCTGCGTGTTCCTGGGATACCCCATTGAACATAAAGGTTACCGTTGCTACGACCCATCCACACGGCGCGTGATCATATCACGGCATGTCGTATTCAATGAGTCCGTCTTTCCGTTTGAATCGATCTTCAAACCATCCCCGGATCACCTTGATTTTCTAGCTGATTCGAACAATCTAACTGACATATTTCCTGAGTCTTCTGCAGGTACTCATGCTCGTGCCCGTCCGGCCACACCTGGCCCTACAGGCCCGCGCTCCTCTGGTGCACCTGTTGCGCCTCGCCCTCGAGGCGCGCGGCCTCGGCAGTCCCAGCCGGCAGTGTCACAACAGCAAGCCCGGGCGTCCCAGCGACCCACCGTGCTCCCTGTTCTGCCGGACTCCACCGCGGTTCCAGCCGTCCCGCGCGCCCCGCGTACGATGTGGGTGCCTCGGGCGACATCTCCTCCGCGCTCTCCGCATGTGCCACATGCGGCTGTACCACCGTCGCGCGCATCTCCAGAGCCACACGCGGCCACGACTTCCCCACGCGCAGCGTCGCCACGCGCGCCCTCACGCACTCCAGCTACGCCCCAGGCTGCGGCGACCTCCACGACTCCCTCGCGCGCGCCATCTGTGCCACGCGCGGCCCCGTCATCGTCCGGCCCGCCGCCGGCTGCGGCACCTCCGGCGTCTCCGCCAGCTGCTTCGCCGCCACCACCGCCCCCGCCCCCGCCTCCCCGCGTTGATCACCACATGATCACACGGGCCAAGCACGGCATCTTCAAGCCAAAGGATCGGTTAAACCTGCATGTCATGGTTTCTCCGGTTCCTGCTACGTACCGGGCTGCACTTGATGATCCCAACTGGAGACAAGCAATGACGGACGAGTTTCAGGCTCTTCTCTCCAACAAGACCTGGACTCTCGTTCCTCGCCCTCCTGGCGCCAATATCGTCACCGGCAAATGGATTTTCAAACACAAATTTCACTCTGACGGCTCCCTGGCTCGCCATAAAGCTCGTTGGGTGGTTCGTGGTTACTCTCAGCGACCGGGTGTGGATTTCGATGAGACTTTCAGTCCGGTGGTTAAACCGGCGACGATTCGCACAGTATTGAGTATTGCTGTCTCAAATCAGTGGCCTATTCATCAGCTCGACGTGAAGAATGCCTTTCTCCATGGCACCCTTGATGAGGTTGTTTATTGTCAGCAGCCATCTGGTTTTATTGATCCGGAGCGTCCTAATCATGTCTGTCGTCTTCAGAAGTCTCTCTACGGCTTGAAGCAAGCTCCTCGTGCATGGTACCAACGTTTTGCCTCTCACATTCGCACTTTGGGTTTCTTGGCTTCTGCTTCGGATACTTCTCTGTTTGTTCTTCGTCGCGGCAATGATTTGGCATATCTCCTATTATATGTGGATGACATTATCTTGACAGCTTCCTCGTCTTCCGTTCTGGATTCCATCATCAAGCTCCTACGTGATGAGTTTGCTATGACAGATTTGGGTGATCTTCATTATTTTTTGGGCATTGATGTTCGGCGGACTTCTGATGGTCTTCTTCTCTCTCAGCGCCAGTATGCCCTGGACATACTTCGGCGCGCTGGCATGTCGGAGTGTCATCCCACTGCCACCCCGATTGATGCCAAGGCCAAGCTCTCTGCTTCGGATGGTCTCCCGGTTGCTGATCCTACAGAATATCGCAGTCTGGCTGGTGCTTTGCAGTATCTGACGTTGACACGCCCTGACATTGCTTATGCCGTCCAGCAGGCCTGTTTGTTCATGCATGATCCTCGTGAGTCTCATCTTCACTTGGTTAAGCGGATTCTTCGGTATATTCGTGGATCACTAGACCTTGGCCTTCATTTGTCGGCTGCTTCTTCCTGCTCCTCCCTCACTGCATACTCCGACGCAGATTGGGCGGGGTGCCCCGATTCTCGACGGTCTACTTCTGGCTATTGCGTCTACCTCGGTGATAATCTCATCTCATGGTCCTCCAAGCGGCAGACTACGGTGTCTCGTTCCAGTGCGGAGGCGGAATATCGCGCAGTAGCTCATGCAGTGGCTGAATGTTGTTGGGTGCGCCAGTTATTGCAGGAATTGCATCGCCCTCTTCACAGTGCTACGATTGTCTATTGCGACAATGTTAGTGCTGTTTATATGGCGTCCAATCCTGTCCATCATCGACGTACGAAGCACATCGAGATTGATATTCACTTCGTTCGCGAGAAGGTCTCAATTGGACAAGTCCGGGTTTTACATGTCCCCTCCAGTCATCAGTTTGCGGATATCATGACCAAAGGGCTTCCCGTACAACTATTTCAGGATTTTCGGTCCAGTCTTTGCGTACAGGAGCCTCACGCTACGACTGCGGGGGGGTGTTAACGTGTATATTTGTGGTATATTTGTACGTGCCTTGGGAGCTAAGTCTAGCTCCTTGTTTGTAGGGATTTCATCCCATGTAATCTGCCTATAAATATAAATCCCGACGGCCGCCACGATTGTGTGCCGAGCCTTCCCAATCTCGTATTCTATTCGTTCACAGGCAGGCTCCATCGGCCATATATACGTATCCACGCCATTTGCCATACACGTCCAGCAGTAGAGAATTCACAAAACGAGGTTAAATTAATTAGATGTTTACTCTCCATTTTGGTCTTCCTTGCAGTCCAGAAAGTGATTTAAATTAAATTTCCACTAGTTTTTACCCGGTTCCAACATACACCATCAAGATAGCCATCACTAGCTGTAGGGATGGAAGAACTGCTGAATCATGTACCTACATGTTTACAGGCTTGAATGCGTCATGATACGAAAACGGTCAAGCTACTAGGGATGGAAGGTATTGGGAATGCTGGTCGTACCGTGGATTGGGAGTCACGAAGACAGAGCCTCAGGGGTTCCAGCTGACCCGGTGCAAATGCACTGCTGGCTGCTTCGGCTCAACAGCACCTTCCATCCCTACAGCTAGTGCCTAGTGATTGCCGTGACGCTACACGTACTAAGCATTGCACGCAGTTCATACTGCGGCAAGAACGGTGCTGTCTCCTTGCAGAGCTCGTGGCAGCAGCAACAAACGGTTAATGCTCTGATATACAAAGTTTGTTCTTCTTTTGGGATTTCGTAGAATTAATTTCAGAAGTCTTATATGGATGACACCATCAAATTTTGAGAGTGCAAGGCGTTGAAAATAGTTCTAGGATATCAAAGATCACGCTGTTGATATGGGTCAACGCTCAACAGTGTTGCATCTGCTTCGAAAATGTGCTTACTCCCTCCAGTTTCAAATTGTTGACGCCATTGACTTTTTTTTCATTATGTTTGTCCATTCATCTTATTCAAAATTTTTAAAAAATTATCATATATTTTGTTATGATTTGTTTTATCATTAAAGAAAGTTGAAATATACCTTATAATTTTACATGTTTGAACTAATAATTTTGAATAAAATGAATGGTCAACGTAACAAAAAAGGTCAATGATGTCAACAATTTAAAACCGGGGGGAGTATGTACTAAGATTGGATTTACGTTTTTCTGGCGGAATGTATATGACGCTGTTATCTATACTATTGTAGTATAACTATCCATAAATAATGTATAGTGCGCTGTTGATGGGTCGACATTCAACAGTGTTGCATCTGCTCCGAAAATGTGCTTATGTACTAAGCTTGGATTTACGTTTGCTGGTAGAATGTATAGTACGCTGTTATCTATACTAGATGACTTAGAAAAGTTGTCTAGCTCACATATGTGTGCCTGAATACCATTGTCATCTAATGCAAGGCAGACATGTTCTACAGTGGCGTAGAAGGATAAAAATTTAAAAGCGCTGTGGCATATATGGGATATAAGATTTGCCGATGACGGGTTAGGGATTAGAAGTTTAATCAATACTCCCTCCGTTAGTTTTTTACGGGCGCGTTTGCCGAACGTAAAAATTCGTAAAAGACGGACGCATTTGGCTGGGTGCCTCGATCTCTCCCGTCATTAACGCGAACGGAAAATAAACGAAATCGTCGCGATCGTCCACTTTGCTGGGCTGGCGCCATGCACAGAGACCCTGACGTGTGGCCCCAATGAAACATCCGCTGCTGCTCTTGATTAATTAGTCCCCGGGTAATTAGGAGGCTGCTGCTGTTCATGCGTTCGCATGGTTGCAATTACTCGGTGACTTGGTCTATGTGCCTGGGCTAAACACGCCCATAAAAAACGAACGGAGGGAGTAGCATATAAAGGATTTGCTCAAATAATGTTCCAGAACAGGAAGCAACCACATAGGCCATACGTACCACGCTAGTGAGAGTGGAAACCCTTCCGCTCTCAGCTATAAACTGGCATATAATGGTATTATGGTCAGATGTTCCAATCGATGAAGAGTTGAACGCCACGGGCCCCTGCAGATCACGGAGGCGTTACAAATAAACGGGCTGCACGTGCACGGTACCGGCATCAACGCCAACAGCTGGGCAAGCTTTGTTTACACACACTTCATCGGCCCCTACAGATCTGTGGAGGTGTCCCTCCCTGGCACGGCACCTGCGGACCCACCTTGAAGTAGTTGGCGAGGCTAACACGATAAAATAAGGACACCACTAACGGGCTACCGGTAGCTAGATCACATCATCAAGCTACCAGCCCGCGTACAACCCATCCATGCAAAACGAGGCCTGCGACTGGTGTGCCGGCTTGCTTCCTGATAGCCGGAAACCCTTAAGGCCCGCGATGGAGTGCTCCGCTTGCCGCCTTCTGCTGGCCGCGCGGCCTGCGTATGGTGCGCCCGCTGGTCGCTACGTCGACTAAGCGAGCAACCGATGGTCAGATATGTTTTTCCATAAAATAACTTAACCTTTTGTCATTCTTCTTTATTTTCAAATTTTCCTAGCTTGTTTTTTGGGATAACTTGCCATTGTTTCAATAATACTACCTCTAAATATTACAAGTATTGGGAGAGAGGCTTCACTAGTGCTAACTGATCAGCGGTGTATAGGTTTCCGCCGACGTTTCGGACACGGGTCTGGCACTTCCTGGACGTATCGGTGTTACATATATACCTAGCAATGCCTAGCAGTACTGGGTACCAAAATAATAATGAGTAATGCTAGAGTCACAAAAAGTTACGCAATTCCTTACATGACTTCAAAAATTAATTGTCCTCCTTGAATTAAGTAGAGGCCCATCTAATGTTGAATCAATTAAATGTTGCCACATGAGCATGTGCGTAACAATCGCGTGAATAATTGCATATAGCTGTAGCAGTGCTCATTCAATAATAATACTCTGGAAAATTAAACAACCGAAAGTCCTTTACAAGTGTTCATGCTTTGGCTAAACTGGAAAGATGGAAAGGATGTGAGCACGCAGAGGTAGCCAGGTGGCCCAGGTCTATATATGCATCCACAACAATATAAAGCTGTTTATATAGACTGCACAGTTTCCATATAGACCGATGGGCGTGATGGTTACGAGAACTGCTGCATGATGCACACATTTTACAAGTAGTGTTACCTACTATTAGGCATGGAAGGTATTGGGAGTACGTCTGGTCCTTTCAGATGATCTTTATCATGAATACAGCTGTGAAGTGGTGGCTGGCAACATTGACCACCCTGGCGGCATATAGAGACCACCCGTGAGCGAGCTTCCTGACTGCGACGTGCTGTCACCGAGTAGCGCGCATGAGTTTGGATTGCCTGCATCTCCATATCTTTCATAATATGACTGTCCACCTCTCGATGCGTCTATGGTGGTTCCTGGGATATGGTTGGAAGAACCAAAGAGCTCGAGGTGCATGGGAAATGGCCATTAGCCAGGTCACTCCATAATCTAATCTTCTAGCAGCTTGTATGAACATACCAGAAACGTAAATGGATGAAACCGAAAAAATGGGAGTTTCCTCCACTGCGAGTCCTTGCAAATTAAATAAAAAATAATCTGACAAGTTAAACAAGCCAAAGTCCTTTACAGAAGACAACACATGTTTACACGTTTAAGTTAGCTCATGTCAGGCTAACTACGGAGCTTGATTCTTTCAAATGGAGTTTACATGTCAATGGGAATTTCTCGGTCCATTAGATGTACAACGTAATGTTGTTGCAATCATATCAGTCCCGTACAAAGGCCCTATGGAGGATAAAACTCCCTCTCAAGATAAAAATTTTCCTTTGGTACCTAGGTAGAGGTGTGATTCTAACAAAGGATAATTTGTTAAAACGAAAGTGGAAGGGAAGTCCACGGTGCAGTTTTTGTAATGAAAATGAATCAATACAGCACTTATTCTTTAAGTGCTATGTTGCTAGATCTACTTGGCAAATTTTCAATATTGCTACGGGCCTTCCGGTGCCAAATAATATCAGTCATATCTTGGAGGGATGGCTTAGTTCCAAAGGGGCCAAAGAAAAACGTCTTATTCTTGTAGGAGTGGCTGCCATGTTTTGGTCTATATGGTTATGCCGCAATGATATTGCTTTTAACAAAAAGTCGACATTCTCATTGTTACAGGTGGTCGATCAGAGGTACATACTGGTTTCGCTTCTGAAGATTATTGCAAAAGGAAGCCTACAGGGAGGAGGTGGTGCGAGCGTGCCATACGTTGGAGGTGATCGCCATGAGCATCTTTGCCAAGAACGAATGGTCGTCGCATATTAGAATTTGCGCTTCTTCTTATGGAGCTGTTATTTGATTATGAGAATTTGTAATAATGATGACTATGTAGGCTGTATGCAAATATTGCAAAAGGCCGGATGTTTTATTCCTTTATCTAAAAAAAAGACAACACATGTTTTTCTTTTTTGACAGAACCAGACAACACATGTGTAGGCTCTGGCTAAACTGAAAAGATGGAGTGCGTCTCCTTCACTGCCTACAGTAAAGTTAAGAGAGTTGTAAAGCACATGAGCAGGCAAGCAACGGCCATACATACGCATCCACAACATTGCTACACACGTCCAGTGGTACACAATTAACAGAAAACGAGGCCAATAAAGATTTTTACTCTCAATATATTGGTCTTCCTTCCAGCAAGGGATCAGCGTTTCCACTTGTTTTTAGCCGTCTTCAACACACACTAGTGGACGTGACGGCTATCGTTAGCTGTAGGGATGAAGAAATTCTCCATCATACGGTAATATGAGTACATGCGACGGTACATGCGACGGTACAAAAACTGACATGCTACTGGGATGGAAGGTATTGGGAATAGATCGATCAGGTCTTGCAGTTGTCAAGCATTCAACTGTGGTTCGGCCGCCATGGACTACTTTTTACCTTCAGCAAAGCTCCACTACCACATGGAAGAATCATGACATTGTGGCTCTATGGTTCATCAACCCACTATATTGTTTGGATAGTTGTCACAAATATTTCTAGAGTTTACGTTAACCAAAGTATATAGATGATAAAGGATTTCCTTCCTATCAAGGTAAACTAGCACAAAGTCGACTCCCAAAAATTGAAAGGCTATAAATACAATATAGTGCCGTCCATACATGTTTCCATTTTTTATATCTTACAATTCACGCTCCATCTAAATTACATATCCAAAAAAAAGGAATAAATTCCTACTTGCCATTGCAAATGTCTCCGATGTAATATTTACCACTGTCAGTGACTCAGGAGGCTCCACCTGTCATTGTCACAACAATGACAAATATGACATTACAAATTCTTCGACGGCAACTACAAAATTGTCCCATTAAAAAACCGACACCGAAAATTACTTTGGTTTTTCTCTGTATCGTTTTGTTGGAGGCTCCATGGCCATTTCTCCTTTGCGTATGTACTAGGAACAAAATGCACATGCAACATTTTGTGGAGACTATAATTCTTGTCGCTACGTTTTATCTAAATTACATATCCTTTCTCATATTATGCATGTGTGTAGAGATCGGATGAACAGATCAATTGTAGGCATGAAATAAATTATATCGGAATATTAAACCAATCAGCTGCATACCTAGAATGAATTTGAATAAATTACACCTCCTCCAGACGGGCCCGCGCTCGATCCGAAGCTTTCCCTTCGCAGTCCCCACGCGCTGCCGCCACCTCATCATATTGCAAGTCTGCACGATGCAGCAGCCAGCGCACCACAGCACTGCCCAGGCAGCCAGCGCAACGTGGTCTCCACGGCCCGAAGCGCTGTTGCATGCGGGAAATCGAAATGGCGCTGGAACTGGGGGTGGGTGAGCTTAGGTTAGGGGATGGACCGAAGAAGCTGGTCGTGGAAGGCTGAATAAATGGCTGGATATTGAGAAATGGACCAGAAATTCGGTTGCTCGGTTAAATCAATGCAAAACCTAATATTTGACCAAAAACAGAACAATACGAAAACAAAAAACTGAACCGATAACTGAAAACCAAATTAACCGTAAATTTCGATTATTGCGGTTTGGTTTTTGGTTTTTCGGTTGACCGGTCTTAGTGCTACGAATCAGCTCACTTTCATCTTTTCCATGTGAGCTGACTTTGCAAATGTTGAGGGTAAGGAGATGAACATATAGCCAGCCACTCATATTGCTGACCAACTTGCTGAGTATTCTCATATGAAAAGCTTCACAGCTTGTTTTATTTTGTTTGGTAGGAACTGAATTGCATTACATACTTAGCTGATATATATGTAGCTTGGTAGCGAGCTTGACTTGCCAAGCAACGTAACAAATACAGGTACAACACACAACAATAAATGACTCTGAAACATATCTTATCTACTCTTTCTTTATAAGTGCAACCACAAAAAGTCATTAACTCCTATTTCTCTGCAACCACGTTGCGCCACATCACTTGCAAAACAATGTCCGTTGGATATAGGTCCCCGTTCGATCATCTCCATCCATTTTTCTGCATACTTCAGCATCCACCAACTGAATAATTAACTCAAAAGTTTTCGCATTGATTATATGGTTAATTTTGCTTCCTTGCCTTGCTGACGACATGAACATAAATTTTGCATGCGCACGTCCTAACCTTGCTGAATGTTTATAGTGGAAAGTTACTCGGCCATTAATACGCAACATTCACCGTGGACAGTTTCAGAATGCAAATCGGTTCACCTTGCACCTCCTCTCCCTTAATTAACTTAATTAACCCTGATCTACCGTCTCTCACCAAGTATATAAATCCATTTCTTGGCCTAATTTCACACAACTATCTGAGCATTCTGAGTTGCCGTAAGTTACTGTAAAATAGTTTTCACTATCATAGTTCACCTCCATGGACACTAGGTTTCCATTCTAATTTTTCTTCTCTTCAATCTTTCAGTTGTTCGGCATATATGTGCATATTGTGCATACAAAGATAAATCGATCTGTGTTGATTTAGCAGATTATGCAAATTATGTTCAAGGCTTCAAGTTGTAAACCAGGTTCGTCACTTTCTCAGTTTTCTCTGCTCACCATCACGATTATATCATTTACCAATTTAACATGCACCCTCTCCTTTGATTCATCTGTTCTTCCCTGGAACGAAAATGAACTGAAATTTGATCTTATTTTTATTCCAGAGCTAACCAAAGAACCTTCTGATAAGTCTCAAGTCTCAACGTTCAGGTACAGGTGTTTAAGTTTGCACCATTCCGCCTAATTGGTTGTGTGATTTCTGTTCAAACTACTATTGACTGCCAGTTTCTATGCGAACCTGAAATGTTTGCAGATTAAATATGAAATGTTTCTTCAGTTTAAAATCAGAAACGTAATATGTCTTGCTTGAAATAGTGCCTACTCAGGGAATAGGTTACCATGCAGAAATATTACGACTCGATTATTACCTTTGATGAAGTTCAAAATAAATCTAAATCTGGGGTTGAAAGAATGCGTTTGTCTGCCAAGAATAGCCACGTTGTTCCTTATGTCAACGTAGAACCTTTGATTTGTTATTTGTTCATACTGAATTTTCCGGTTGATGCATGGTTTCATCTCTAAAAATGATACTTTACATACTGAATTTTCCTGTGCTTCTCTGTACATAATGCTTGCTCAAAATAGGTCACTACTTCACTTCTTCCATTTTGACAGAATTACGTATCTGTCTTCCAATTCTTTTGTCGTTAGTTCAATATATTTAAATAAAGTATTCATATATATCCACTAACTGTTGCAAACCAGACCACACTCATCATTCGACCTCTCTGGTTCCAATCTCACCACTGCCCTCCACGGAACAAGGCCGAAGTCCCAAGGTTAACAGAAGCTTGCACCAGTCATATTCCTTGGATCGAGCAGCTCGGCCATGCGCCCACACGACACAGACTGCCAGCTTGACCATGATTGTGTCAGATTAATGTTTGGGTGATTACACTAAACTCTTGCTTTTCTTGATTTTTTTTGGATATGCTCATCGAATTCCAATTGTTAGAGAATTGTACCAAATTCTTCGGTTATCTTGACTTTACATACTTTTCATGTCGCCCGGATTTGAGATGGTTGCAACTGAATATAGTACTGGTCAGTGTGTCAAAGAGTTTGGCGAAGCTATTTTGTTCGAAGCAACGATCAGAGGTTTCTGAAGTTTGGCATGGTTTTACATACAGGCAGCATTATGAGTCCAGGTTTCGGTACATTCCAAAAAAAAATTTCTTATTAAACCTACATTTGCACATGAACACCTTCTACATTCCCGCAGCAACGCGCGGGGAATTCATCTAGTATTTACTAATTGGAGGCTCCTTTTGAAGCCCTCACGTTAATCGGAGAAAAATGCTCTAAATTCTCACAAAAAAGCAAAACATCTTACCGTCTATTTAAATCTCTAACAAACAGTAACCATTGGATCTCCATAATCATCAACCCCAATACCCCATGGCTTCCACGGTAGCCTGTACAAGGCACATACAATCTTTGGCTTCGTATAGAACACGGACTCCTACAGCATCTACCGCACCCGGCAACACAGTATGGTATACCTACATACAGAAAACAGAAGAGGAAAGCTAATAATCCTCAAAATACACGACACATCCTTATAGTAGGCTATGTTGGGAACTCAACAATTAATCGGACTCTCAATCAAACAAGAGATGAAGAGAAGGCTGTATATATATATAATAACATCTACCAGCATGAGACATGCTTTTTGGCAGGACAGAATCGATCATATTTTATCCCTTCCATTTTTCACTTTTTACTATTCTTGACAGGTATTGCCCAAGCATATTTTTTCCTCTTCTACTTTTCTTGACAGGTGCTTTCGTCTTCTACTATTGCTCCCGCAAGATGTTTCACGATGTTGATTTTAACAAAATTTATCCTCGCATGTTGGTGTGTTTTTCCTTCTTTAAGGATTTCTTGATGCTTATTGAATCATCAGGAACGATCAGACATCATCTACCGGAAAAAAGCTCTAATTGTTGTGGACTCCCGGGTTTGCATAAATTTATTTCTACATGCAAAAGGTATTTTTTAAGTACTATCACGATCCTTAATCATCACCATATAATCTTTATTCTTTTCATGTCAAATATTTATGTTTCAGCAATGGTGCACGAGGCTTTAAGTGCAATTTGTCCAGGAAATAAACTTACAGAAAATAAAGGCAGGGGTAACATAACAAGACTAAGTAGTGGATAATTTCAAGCATTGATTTGATCCTGATTGATCAAAAGGTATAGTGATTCGTTCTTTAGTGTAATTAAAACTTTTTTGTAGTTAATTTCAGTTTGTCTAATGATCAGATGATGACAGTACAGGGCACCATGGTCCATGGAGTTATTAATAAGGCCTGTATGAAAAAAATATCTAATGTTAAAGTCACATCAGACAAAAATATCGACCATTGGAAAAAATACAAGAGAGTTAGCTTCTTGCAGACAACAGATTGGGTTTCCAAAATACATGACATTCCTCCTAATCAATTAAGATTGAGAAAAAGAAAGCTTTAATTGTTTCTTTCAAACTTGATATGGTAAGACTGATTAGACCCTCCCCACCCTAATGGTTATCAGATTTTGCTCATATTTTTCCGTACTAAATTACATAATGTTTCATAGTTTCTAAATTTTCAATTATGAAGGAAGTTAAAGTTAGTGTGTGGAACACCCAAGTTCAGCAAGCTGATGCTAATAAGTAAAAATCTCATATTATAATATTGGCATCTACAACTGTAGATTCGGCTCTCTATAACATCAATCATGTAATTATCGTTAGGCATAATAATCCTAAAAATAAATGAGATATTTGTAGGGTATTCTCTATCATCAGCCAACGCAGCACAAGTTCTTACAGGTTTACCTACTATGGATGTACACATATAACAGGAAAAATAACAACCAATATTGATTTTTGAATTTTAATGGTATGATATGAAATTTAACATACACAAACTTTGTTAAAAAGAAAGGTTAGCAAAGATGTATGAAAAGAAGACCATCTAAAAAGAACATTAGATGAGCAAATGCATTTCAATAGAAATACTTTAGAAGAATTTATTTGGTTCTGTTCGACTCATCATTTAGGTATGCATCTTTTTTATACTATCGAACTACATTTATAAAGGCAATGATATACATGCATAACAATGATAAATTTTGTACAAAAACATATTACATGTAGAAGCAATAATTAATGCGGTTATTGAATGATTTGATTGGTGTTACATCTCATGGAGCAAGAAACAACTTGACATAAATTCTTGCCACTACTTTCTCAAAAAAGGCGCTAAGAAGGTAATCCTAAGCCATGGTTAATTATTTAATATTATTTATTATTAGTATTAATACTAATATAAATTTTAAAACATAGTGTTTTCTTAAATCAAAGTGGTCGGACCCTTCCCCGCACCCTGCGCAAGCGGGAGCTACGTGCACACCGGGCTGCCCTTTAGTGTTTTCTTAAATGAAAAAGGAAGCTCAGATGAAAAATATTCATCAAGAGATTTCATGGTAGCCCGAATCAACCAATACAATATGTAGCTTCCAAAATCAATTAAGAAATTATGTGGAAAAAACTATTTTCAGTTCAGATTGACAGAAGATTACCTCAGAAGTGTTCGACCAGAATATATAATGTTACCAAGCTACTTCTTACGTATGACAAGGATTCAACTACCTTTACTGAGAGATATATATTAAGGTATTAATTTAAAGTTTGGCATAAATTAGCTCATTAACAGAATATAAAGTTTATATGTACCAGAGAAACAAGCGGCAGCAAATGAGCAGGAAGAAGGAAATGTGCTATCTAAACTTTAAGATAATGAACAAAGGCACGCAATGGAAAAGAAAATGTTTTAATGGAACAAGTAAATTAGAAGAGGAAAAAAAAAGTTGCTCCCCTAAAGAAATGACAACCTAAAATATTCTATTAACCCAAATAGTTTAACATGCTAGCCCGTGCAGAAGCAGGGGTTGACAGGCTAGTATATTGAAAAGCGGATCAATGTCTCGAGCTCATGACTATATATAGTTAAAAACGAATCTATCTCTTGAGGAATTTCTCGATCCAGTAGCTGGACTGCTTGCGGTAGCGCTTGAGGCCATGGAGGCGGTCGACGTAGATGAGGCCAAAGCGGTCGAGGTAGCCGTCTCCCCACTCGAAGCAGTCCATGAACGTCCAGGTGAAGTAGCCCTTCACGTTGACGCCGTCCCGGATGGCGTGGTTCACGAACTGCAGGTGCTTGGAGTGGAACGCGATCCGGTGCCCGTCCTTGAGCGCCTCCTTGATCGGAATGCTCGCGTTGTTCCCCTCGGCGATGCCTACATGTACAGGACAAGCAGTTACAGATCATTGATCACCATGCTGAAATGATCGATAGAATTGAGTCGATCGTAGCCGCAGGCAAGTGGTGAGACAAAGTTACCGTTCTCTGTGACGTAGATCACCGGGCGATTGTACCGCCGGTTGATGTAGAGCAGGAGCTCGCGGAGGCCCGGCGGGTAGTTGAAGAAGATGGGCACAAACTCCGGCTCGCCGATGGGCACGCCGTCGCGGAACGCCGACGTGGTTGCGCGGATGTCGCCGGTGTACGACTGCCGGAGCCCGTTGGGCGCCGGGGCGCTGGTGGCGTAGTAGCTGGTGTAGTAGTTGACGCCAACGAAGTCGTATGACCCCTTCACCAGCGCCGCCTGCTCGGCGGTGAACCTCGGCAGCCGGTCCCCGAGCCAGCCCCGCATCGTGCCCGGGTACTCGCCGTGCACGATGGGGTCCATGTACCAGCCCAGCATGAAGTCGAGGCTGCGCTGCACGGCGCCCCGGTCGGCGGCGGTGTCGGCGCCGGGCACGAACCAGTGCGACACCACCGTGACGCCGACCTGCCCGCGCTGCGACGGCTGGTACGTAGTGCGGTACAGACGCACGGCCGCGGCGTGGGCGAGGAGGATGTTGTGCGTCACGATGTACGGCTCCCGGGCCGAGTCGCCGGCGACGCAGGACTCGGAGATGTACGGCGAGCACCGGCCCGGTGGGAAGGCGCCGTTGACGTAGCCCTGCAGAGTGTACATCAGCGGCTCGTTGAACGTGGCCCAGAACTTGACGCGGTCTCCGAACTCGCGTAAGCACACGTCGGCGAAGTCCACGTAGTCCTTGCTGCAAACTCCACGTGGTCAGTCAGACTGGTGAGTCGTCATGTATAACTATATATCCAAGTAGTTAAGTTTTTAGATCATGACGTGATTTTTTTAGTGCATACATAATGTTTTCGCTCAGGAAGCCTCCGTACTTGGTCTCCAGGGCCTGGGGCGTGTCAAAATGAAAGATTGTGACAAATGGCTTCAGCCCTACGACGATCAACCAATATGTCAGTCAGTAAAGGGTAGATGGTGGAATTATATGTCCGCAATGCCATCGTTAACGATGGAATTATTCACACGGTGCCTCCATGAATGCAAAGGGTACATGGTTGGTTACCGTTGGCTATGACCTCATCGATAAGGTTGTTGTAGAAAGCTACACCTTCCTTGTTGATTCCTCCGCTCAGGGAGCCATCTGCACGAAGCCACCAAGCACACAAGGTGACACAAGTTAAAAAGAAAAGGAAGGGTAAAACTTCATCAGTCAGTGCTCACTTGGCAGGATCCTGGTCCACGCGATGGAGAACCGGAAGGCATCCAGGTTCATGTCCTTCAAGAGGTTCACGTCATCCTGCAATTGCGGCGGTAAGATTTCATCAGTTTACAGCTAGCGACTCAGCAGTTTCGGAACCGAGCCAGTAGCAGTTTTTCTCACCTTGTATCGATGATAAAAGTCATTTGCCACATCCCAGTATCATTATTCAAAACTTTACCTGCGAAGATGGTATATATGCAAATAAATATTATTTTGTCAGTCTGATACTGTCGGTAACTGCAGTGCTTCTCTCAGACATGTCTATTGAGACAGAGTTCTACAGTTCATCCAGACCTGGGATGTGGCTGAAGGTGTCCAGATGCTAACACCTTTTCCACCTTCCTTGTAGGCGCCCTCGTACTTTTAGTGAT
The DNA here is from genome assembly GCA_012490785.1 of Eragrostis nindensis. Taxonomy (NCBI): domain Eukaryota; kingdom Viridiplantae; phylum Streptophyta; class Magnoliopsida; order Poales; family Poaceae; genus Eragrostis; species Eragrostis nindensis. Next base: position 139,532 of record JAAXCT010001378.1, on the reverse strand, counting down.
CCAAACAAAAGGGACGAGCTTCTTCAGCGAACTGAACATTACTTGACACTACAAGAGAAATAGCTTGTAGAGGCTTTTTCTTAATATAGTAGAGGCATTTTTAAATTGTCTCACTTTCTAAAATGCCTCATAAATGCCTTGCCATGCATTGACTTTAGGAACATAGTGGCACTTTAAAAAGTGTCTCTACTAAATTTGTGACAATTTCGTAGATGCATTATATATTGCCTTAATAATGCTAGAGGCATTTTATAGTGTTAAATAAATTGTCAAAATTATTGTTGTTCTGAAGCTTTGAACTCAAGACCTCATGGAGGAATAACAACTTTTTATTGAGTCTCCCTAGCCAACTCGCCCACACGTCACAATGGGTCTGTGCTTAGATTATTATTCTTATGAGTAGATTATTAACAGCCACAAACGAACAAAAAAGTGTCCCTAAGGACTCAAAAGATGTCTCTAATAATGTCTCTACAAGGTATAGGCATTTTTTATGATGTCGTAAAAATGTCTCTACATTGATTAAGCATGAACACTCTACAAAATGCCTCAAATAGTGCCTCTACCATCCATCTGACACTTTCTTTTTTAGAATTTTCATAGTTCCTCTCTATATGTTTGAGACATATTTGAAGATGCCACAAACATATGACTCTACAAGGTAATAGAGGTAAATTAGAAAAATGCCTCTAACAAAGTGCCTCTATAGAAGGTTTTTCTTGTAGTGTGATCATTGTTAGGAGACTAATATATGATGAGAATGTGAAAGTCACCTGGTACGCTGCGGAGCCGGTGCCGAAGATGAAATCCTTGGGGAAGCTGTGCCTGCCGAATGCCGCGTCAGCGCCGTTGTAGAAGATAGCTGTGAGAAGCAGCACAGGAAGAATCAGCGTCGCCATTCCCGTTCCCAGGCCCATTTCAGAGCTATCTGGAACCGGAATGGAGCTGGGTTGGTGCTGCAATTACTTTCAGGTGCAAATGCTGTTTATATAGCGAACGAGCACGGCAGCGTCCCTGTTGGAATCGGTATTTTGCATTTCAGACCAGTCCTGCTGTTCGTGCTGAATCGAACAATAACTGCATTTTTTTTCCCATTACTTAGAGGAGATAAGTCCTAGTATTACACATCTGGAGTGAGACAGGGTTCTGTGTCATTAATCGGGACCTCATGACATGTCGGCACTATGCTATCGAAGTAGACATATACGGGGTGGCTTACTAGCATGAGGGGCACGTTTACACTGTCATTTGTGTGCACGTCGGTCCCTTGATTGGGATCCTGCGAAGGTAACGCGCCACACCTAACTCGAGATGCGATGCGATGTCCTCGTGGTGATGAACCGTTCACGGTTTCACGTCGCGATTTACGAGCACTGATTGGTGAAGCTGATGAGCTGGATCCGTTGTCCGAATGTTCGGATTTTCCAATCGCAGAGAGTACGTGTTATAATTATGCATTGAATTAATGATGAAAGGATGCAGAGGTCTAGATATACGGGTTAAGCTGATTCACATGCCCATCAGATGGAGAGCGACTTGGCCGTGACACGAGCATCAGCACACCACACAATTTAAGAAATAACTTAGCTTTTTGTGACACTTCCGTAGTTTGAACTATTTCGAATACATGTCTTAAGATATCGCACGCCGATGTTATTGCAAAACATTTATTTGGTGTAATTATTTATCGTACGCTGTTTTGTACCATATGTGTTACGTTCAACAACACGACCGGTGAAAGCAATCTTGATGGGCTTTACACCACAAATCAATCCAAGAGGTATAGATCTACGGGTTGAGCTCATTTAATTTACGTGCCAATCAGATGGAGAGTGACTTGGCTATGACACGAGCACCAGCACACCACACAATACAATCTAAGAAATAACTTAGCTTGTTGTTACACTTCCGCAGTTTGAACTATTTCGAACGAACATTTTAAGCTGTCGCACCACGTTGTTATTGCAAAAATATCCTTTGTTGTAATTGTTTATCATACCCCGTTTTCTACTATATGTGTTCGTTCAATGACACGACCGGTGCAAGCTATCTTGATGAGCTTTATACCACGAATGGGCCTTGGGCCTCTAACTTTATCTCTTTCCTATTTTCCTCTAGGTCAAGCCTTCGGTAGCACAGGGAGGGGATAGAGTTGGCCTTCCCCAACAGAATCCATTTCACTTTCAAGTACACATGAAAGTAGTAAACCAGAGAAACCAATTTTTGCGTGGGAGGAGACGCAAGGTGACTAAAGTAAAAATATGTGACATGCATTGGTAAACACTTAAATCATAGCATTCACGGTACCTGAACAAAATGTTAACAGAAGCATGTTAGGGTCTTGAAGTGTCGATTATCAAGACCTTTAAAATTTCCTCCACAATGTTAATGTCTTGAGATGGCCGTGTTCTTTCAGATCGGAGTTTTCGTCCGTGGCATATCCGTCTGGGATGGTGATCCTAGATGGTGGAATTTGCGGCTCTTTCAAGGTTTCTTGTCTCCCATTAATGGAGTTGATGTTGATTGAGATGTTTCTGTAATCAGGATGTAATATGCTTCAATATTAATGAAATTCCCTTTTCGCAAAAAAAAAATGTTGCACAAGATCAAGTAATTGATCCACTCATCAACGAACGTGTTGGGGAGTGAGGCCCTCAACACAATGTTTATATTATCGAATGAGTACAGGCGATATCTTCGTGAGTAGGACGAAGCCCTCGAAGTGCATTTACAAGATGTTTAGAGCATTCCGAAGCCCTCATGGTGAAATCCTCCGTCGTTCTGGTTGTCCCGAAGCCCTCAAGCGTGATTGAGTTGTCGTTTACTTGCCGCCGGGTGCGAAGCTAGTTGTGCTCTTGGAACTGAAGTATAGAAATCCAGTGAAAGCCATTCAATTCACATCAGTACGAAGTGTTCTTGCTCTTCGTGTCGTCTGCTGGGCTAGACGAGGTGTCTTGTTCAGCGTCTCCTCTGAACTTGGTCAGGTTGATAATGAGGCTCATGGCCCAAAATCCGTTGTTCGATACATTGGGGGTGCGGTCCTATTTATAGGGCCGGTCAGGAGGGCTTCGCCATCTATTGGACGAGGCCTTTGTAGGTGTGGCTACACCCCCGTCGCCTTTTCTGCCTTCTTGCTTTTCTCCCCTTCGGGTCTTCCATGCTTCATCCGGATCCCCCAACAGAACGTAGAGAGCAAAATTGTGTTAAGTTCATAAAAGAGAAGGCTCTTTCAACCAAAGTTGTTGCCAAGATAAAAGTCACCATGGCCCTTGTGAGAATGACGAATCAGCATTTTGATAAGAAGAAGACCCTCACACACAGGTCGAGAAAACCCTTGAAGCCCTGCTCCACCATTTAACGACGGCACCATGGCCCTTGTGAGAATGACCAATGAGCTGAACCAGGCCTTAGACTTGTGCTTTGGCATGGAAGATACGTGGGAAATTTGTTAAGTCTTGTTGGGGAGACGAAGCCCTCAACACTAGTCGTTGTGAGATCGCGGTGGTCGAAGCCCTCTTTTTGTCCGTGGTGCTGGACGAAGAATGTTGGACTGCACGGAAATCAAATTGGGACAAATGATAGCCTGGCTCATGGCCAAAAAACCGTTGATTCCTTCTGTGAGGTCTGGTCCTATTTGTAGGGCCGACCAAAGTTACATTGTTCTGTCTACTTTGTTTGAAAGAGCCTACTCTGTTATAAACTTTACACAATTTTGCTCTCTACGTTCGTTTCATGAGAAGAGGAAAGAGCTTTGCGTCGGATAACGCCTCAGAAACGAAGAAGACTGGAAATTGCTCTTTGCTCTTCCCATGAATGAGGGCTGCACTTACGGCGCTTGCTGAAGCTGCTATGTACAAGTAGAGCTCCTCTCCTTGCTTCGGGCTGGATAAGGTAGTGAGGTTTGCGAGTGCTTCTTTGATTTTTTGGAAGGCTTCTTCTTGCTATGGTCCCCACTGGAACTTGTCCTTGGTGCGAGCTTTGAATATTGGGCCACTTGGTTCTGCTGATCTGGAAATTATGAACCTGCTTAATGAGTTCAACTTGCCTGCTAGCATCTATTTTGTCTTTGTTAGCTTTGATACCTCTCTGGGATACCATGAACCCAAGTAGTTTCTCTGCTTCTACGGCGAAGACACAATTTGTTGGGTTGAGCTTCAAGTTGTGTCTTTTGATATTTCTGAATGTTTCGTCTAGGTATTTGAGATGGTCTACTCTGATTTTGTTTTGATTACAATATTATCAACATAGGCTTCTGCATTTCTTCTCAGTTGTTCGTCAATGACCTTTTTTACCAAGCGTGCAAAGGTAGCTCCTATGTTTCGAAGGCCAAAAGGCATCCTGATGAAGCACTATGTTCCTGCGTACTTGATAAAAGCTATCCTCCTCATCCTCTTCCGCCACGAGAATTTGATGATAGCCTGAGTAAGCATCTAAGAAACTTAGCAATTGACATCCAGCCACTGAATCAGTCAGTGTCGATGCGGTCTAACGGGAAAGTGTCACTAGTACAGATCTGCTAATTTATGACAAAATTACTGTAGATCTGTCACTATTTTGGGGGTTTTCCCCGTTTTCGGCCAACTTTCATGACGTTTCAGCGTTTCATCACTAAAAATGCCAAAACAGACTCGTTTGGTGACGAAAAGACGTCATTGTTGCCATTTGGGCCCATGGGACAGGTCATTTATGACCAAAACTAAGCGTCACTACCCTTCATTCCAGGATTTCACCGGCCCTCAACCTAGTGAGCACATGGTGGCCCCACATATTTGTCCCCTGGAGGGGGGATTTCACCCATCCGCATCCTAGTCAGCACTCAGTGGACCCACATATTCGTCAACCAAGGGGGCATTTCGCCCGCCCGCATCCTAGTCAGCACATGGTTGACCCACATATTCGTCACCGGAGGGTGGAATTCACCCACCTGCATCCTAGTCAGCATGTTGTGGATCCACACGTCAGTCAAAACTCGTCCTTTGCTAGAGGATTTCCCGCACACGCATCCCCATCAACATATTGTTGACCCACACGTCAGGCACTATTCGTCATTAAAATGGGGAAATATGCCCACAGGCATCCTAGTCAGCACATGACGGACCCATATGCATCCCAGTCAGCATATTGTGGCCCCACACGTCAGGTAGTATTCGTCATTAAATTATGCCCAAGCATCTCCTAATCAGCACATGGCGACCCCACATGCATCCTGGACCCACACATGCTGTGTGCGGCAACGCGGAGGCAGGATACTATTTCTATTTTTCTAAAAAAAATCATGGACCCACATGTGACGCTATATTCGTCACTAGTCATCTTCCACCCCATTTCAAATATGGCTCAGTGGCACTTTCCTCGGCCTGCACCGTGCTCAATTTCGTTCGGCCCAAATATTTGGATGGAAGTTTTTCGTGCGGCCAGCCGATCCATTAGCGATGATTCCCCGGTGCGTTATCAGACCTTGTTTTCTTTTCGAAAGATTAACAAAAGTAAGAACTGACTAAAAAAATAAAAAAGACTACGTGATGTTATAGACGAAAACTCAGTCCAAATTGATGGTATGGATGCAAACAGCCTTCTTCTTTTCCATGTCTGTAGTGCAATGCTCGTTCTTCCGCCTCTCATCCGCGACACCGAGCTGCCTCTCGTCGTTCTGTGCTGATGCAGAGCACTGGACGGCTTGGCTAACCACCTTCTCTGTCCTCCGACCATTGTAAACCCAGGCAAGAGAGAATAGAGATTCACCACTGCCGTGCTGTACAGATTCGGAACCCGATCGCATAAACCTAGCGCCAGCGTTTCGCCGCCATCGTGCTTCTCCGCCACGTTCCGCAACTCCGAGGTCGATTCCTGCTGCCGGTGATCTACGCTGGGTGGCTGCCCCATTGCCCTCTTCATCTTCTGCAGTGGTGAGAACCCAACTTATTTTTCCCCTTTTCTGAGAAATCCCCCAAGTTTTTTTTGAGCCACTATATTCCTTTATTGATAGAAAATCTGATACAAATGCTATTGAAATTCCTTACTTGTCGTCGCTGTATGCAATTTCATGGGATTTATTATCGATTATTATCAAATGTCATATGTGATTAGTGTTTGCTCACGCTCCACCACTGCTTCCTTGCAGTTCAGTGATAGATGGCTCGTACCAAGCATCCGACCACAGCCAAGATGGGGTGTTACGGTCCCTTTTAGGGACAATCAGCGTGCAGGGAAGATGAATGCGGTCACTAAAGCCCAGACATCTGGTCCTCATAAGAGGCAGAGAGGCCGATCCAGTACACAGCAGACTGAGGTTATGACAACTGGTACCTTGGCCAATCAGCGTCTCGGTTATGCGCGTGCACGAGACGGGATTAGTTCTACAAACAAGAGGCCTCGAACGGCGATGCCTTCAAAGGGTTATTCCAAGAAGCGCCGCCGCTTACATGACCGTATTTCGTATCACGACGATGATGATTCTTTGGATGACTGTCCCGAGGAAGAAGAATCCCCATCTAAGCAAGGGCAGGTGATACATAAGGCTAAATGTAAAAGCAGGCATCTCAAGGCATTACGCTCCGTACCGCCTAATGAATGGTTTCGGGGTGATGGGTTGACTGCTATTCATCGTAGTTTAACAGAAACCTAGAAAAAGGAGAAAGTCAGGCTGTTTGAACACAAGATACTGCACTGGTCTGCTGTTGGCAGTCCTAAAAACAGAAATTATCCGCAAGCGTACGGATACCGATGTAGCTTTCACCACAAGGAGTATTCTTAAGGTATCGAATCCACAGGGAACGAACAGTGTACTAGCAACTCTATCTTAGATAAAATATCCGATCAAGGTGGCACAGGGGAGTAGAAGTGCAACAATAAATAAAAAGGTCTTCTTGCCAGGTAATCTAATGTCAAGGAGCTATGTAGCTGGGCAACTTGGTAAGGTCCTTTCTCTATTATCTATTTTGGGGCACAAACATGCCAAAGCAGCAACCCGAGAACTAGGTTCAACTACTTTGGGAATCCGCCTGCTATTGAGAGCCCTACAGACATGAACATGGACGTGGTGGATTACAGAGACCGGGTATGCCTGTCACACGTACTCGCGGCTACCATCCTCCGTGGAGTTAAGAGCAAATCAGAGATAACTCTAGGTCTGCTGCACACCACGTTTACACCTATCGTCACAACTAGCGAGGAAATCCAAATAAGCTAGTCTATGCAATAAATAAATAAATATTTAAAGCATACCTGAAACTCATAAATAAATAGAGAAGAATACCATACTTTATTGCCCGACCAATAATCTTCTTACATGTTACCCGGCCTGGAAGACTCGGACGACTACTCCCAAGCGAGGAGCATACCCGAGGCGCCGAAGAAGTAGAGTCCCAGCATTCCGGGACTACTCACTCTCCTGGCCTCTCACTCACTCACTCACTACCAGCAGCGCTTCGCTACTAACAAATGACTAACTCAAGTGTATCTCAAGGTGCGAGTTGCTCCGAAGCTAGCCAGGGGTATTTATAGGGTCACCAGGACTAGGAGCTACTTATAGCAGAAGCTGGAGTGGCGGGCGCGCCAAGTCTGGCCGGCCGGCCAAGTAGGGAGGCCGGCCGGCCATTGATTATGGCGGTTGGCCACCGTCTTTTGCGTGGACGTCTCAAATTCGCTCCTGATGTCGGTTCGGAGGTCGGCTAGTCGATGGGGGCGGCAGAAATGGAGTGGCCTTCAAGTTTAGGCCAAAAGCCCATGTTCTAGAATGTCGGTTGTCTCTTGTTGGGTTGGGCCTTGAATTCCACGTGGAGGAGCAGCAAAAGGCCTCTGGAAGGAAGATGGACTCCAGCGGGAGCCTGAGTAGGCCAGCCGGCCTATGATTGGGCCGGCCGGTGGGCTTTGGCCCCCTTTTCCTGTGATTTTTCTCCATATTGCTCCCTGCATTCAAATACTCCAACAAAACTTGTGGAGAGCCATTAGCAATAAGGAATGTTCGTTTTATCCTTATTTGATGGCTTTTATTGAATGGTGTTGGCGGTAAAAATTGAGTGATAAGCACCACCAACATCCCCCAGACTTAGCTCTTTGCTCGTCCCGAGCAAAAAGATTGAGCCAAAGAGAAAAGACATCATCAAGGTGATAAGACAAAGATATCTCAATAATTTCTTCAGGCTCACTATGTGGAAGTGGCTAAAATTCATTGTCTTGAGAAGTTGAAAGGTTGAATAGCGAAAAATCAAAGACCCTTTTCAATCCCAAAGATCCCTCGGGTTTCCAAATTCTTCCCTTCTCCCATCATGTCACAAAAATTCTCAAATTCTGAGTCACTCAGAGTGGTGAAAAGACCTGTCCTCTCTCAAAAAGATGCTTTCCTTGATATGGCTTATATCTGGAGTTCGGTAAGGAGAGCATAATCTTTTGCAGGTATTGTAAAATTAAGGAAGAATTCTAGAAAGTGCGTTGCACATCCTCATAACTCAGTCAAGGAAAAGATGATGCATATGGTAGTGACATGATACTCACGCTTTATGGCATAATTCTTCTTTATGCTTTGCCCAAAATAAATAAAGTAGCCATTCTACCTCTTCACTTTTTTTGAGGGGGAACTTTCTCTCTCTTTCTTCTTCTTTCCCCCTTTTTTTTCTTTTTTTTAGAGCAGAGAGGTTCCCATGATACATGAGACAAAGAAGGGCTCCTTTTCATCTTTGATTGTGGGGCAATGAGCATACAGATAGAAATTCTTTTGATGAAATTGATCAGGGAATGTTTCATGCCATAAAGTGGAGGGGACGCTTGCATATGGATATGATGTATGACTGAGGTTCTGAGGAGTGCATGCAACTTTAGAGAATTAAGCCTTAATCAAACTCACAGCAAAAAGATTAGCTTTTGAGGAGTTATGAAAATCTAACTGTATTTGCCTCTAATAGGCTTTTCAGGAGAATTTGTGACAATCAGTTTGAAAGGCAAAGTAAGATTCCCGAGAAAATCATGAGAAGATAGAGGTCAAGATTTACGCATATATCAAACCTCACAACAAAATAGACAAGAGCGTCCTTAATAAAATTTTTGTGAGCAAGGAGAGATTGCGAAATAAAGTTGTCATAAAACCAATGATGTGAAAAGAATTTTTGTTTGGTTTTATCTTTAGCAATTCTTTTTATTTTATTTATTCCTAAAGAAAACAAAAGGTGAAAACAAATAAAAACAAGGCTCGATTAAGGTCGGGGCTAGACCGTAGATGATAGACTTTTAAGTCGGGACGAACTAGAGAACATCTACTTCCTCGAGTTCTGGCATGGAGGGTTCTAAAAAGATTTTCAAGCGCTGGCCATTTACTTTAAAGTGCTCCCCATCATCACTTTGGAGAGTGATGGCCCCATGGTTAGATGTTTCTACCACAGTGTAGGGGCCGTCCCACTTACTTTTTAATTTACCATGACCAAATAATTTAACGCGGGAGTTAAACATAAGTACCTTATCACCTGGCGTGAAGTGCTTCTCCCGGATGCGCTTGTCGTGCCACCTCTTCGTCCTCTCCTTGTAGAGCTTGGAGCTATGGTATGCCTTCTCCCTCCATTCTTCGAGCTCGGCGATTTGTATTTGTCGCTTGATCTGGGCTTGATCAAGTCCATGTTCCATTTCTTGATTGCCCAGTACGCCTTGAATTCGAGCTCGACGGGCAAGTGGCATGTTTTCCCATATACTAGCTGGTATGGGGTCATGTCTATCGGAGTCTTGTATGCTGTTCTGTAAGCCTACAGTGCTTCATACAGCTTCGACTTCCAATTCTTGCCCATTTGATTAACGGTCTTCTGGAGAATGTTCTTGATTTGTTTGTTGGACGTCTCCGCTTGACCGCTTGTCTGTGGGTGATAGGGGGTTGCTACTCTGTGCTCGATGCTGAGTGATAGCAACATTTTCCTGAAGGTCTTGTCAATAAAATGTGAACCCCCATCACTTATCACCACTCTGGGTGTGCCGAATCTTGGGAAGATGACTTCTTGGAGCATTTTCTTGGAGTGTGTGGAGTCAGCATTTCGGCATGGTAAAGCTTCGACCCACTTTGAGACATAGTCCACTGCAACAAGTATATACTCATACCCTGCAGAGTTAGGGAAGGGTCCCATGAAGTCTGTACCCCAAACATCGAAGATATCGATCTGAAGGTTGTTGGTTAAGGGCATAGCATCAAGGGCATTGATTCCTTCCATTTTCTGATAGCATGAACATCTTCTCACGTACTCCTTCGTGTCCTCGTACATGGTTGGCCAGTAGAAGCCACTTTGCCATACCTTAGCACTTGTACGAAATGCTCCATAGTGTCCGCCGAAGGCCGATGAATGACATCTGTCAATGATCTGCATCGCTTCACAGGCGAGTACACATCTTCTTAGTAGACCATCGGTGCAGACTTTGTAGAGATATGGATCGTCCCAGAGGTAAAATTTGCTGTACCTGATGATCTTCTTCTTATCCTCCCCTGGTGGTATGTATCCTGCTACGATGTAGTTGACGATATTCGCATACCAAGGGTCGGTGCTTGTTACTTAAGTAACATGTTATCTCTCAAATAGTCGTTGATGGGCAACCCGTCAGGGTCTTCCGTCTGCAGTCGTGGGAGATGATCTGCCACTGTGTTCTCTACTCCTTTCCTATCTCTGATTTCCAAATCAAATTCTTGAAGGAGGAGGATCCAACGGATAAGGCGTAGCTTAGCATCTTTCTTAGTCAGGAGGTATTTGAGGGCTGCATGATCTGAATAAATTATCACCTTGGCCCCAACCAAATACGATCTGAACTTGTCAATAGCGTACACCACAGCCAACAATTCCTTCTCAGTGGTTGCACAATTGAGTTGAGGTCCAGTGAGAATCTTGCTAGCATAGGCGATTGCGTGATGCTTCTTATCCTTGGTTTGTCCCAACACTGCTCCTACGGCGTAGTCGCTTGCGTCGCACACGATCTCAAACGGGAGTGACCAATCAGGTGGCTGGATAATGGGGGCTGATATCAAGGCTGTCTTCAGTTCATTGAATGCCTCCATGCACTTGTTGTCGAAGACGAATGGTGCATCCTTGGCCAAAAGACTGGTGAGAGGTCAAGCCTTCTTGGAGAAGTCCTTGATGAACCTTCTATAAAATCCGGCATGTCCCAAGAAGCTGCGGATCCCTTTTATGTTTCTCGAAGGTGGAAGCGACTCAATTACCTCAACCTTGGCTTTGTCGACTTCTATCCCTCGAGCAGAGACCTTATGTCCTAAGACAATTCCCTCTGTCACCATAAAGTGACATTTCTCCCAATTTAAAACCAAATCCGCCTCTTTGCATTTCTGGAGTACCTTCTCGAGATTCTGGAGGCATCGGTTGAATGTTTCACCATAGACTGAGAAATCATCCATGAATACTTCCATTATCTTCTCAACCAGGTCGGAGAAGATAGCCATCATGCATCTCTGGAAGGAGGCTGGTGCGTTACACAATCCGAACGACATTCGTCGGTAGGCGAAGGTGCCGTATGGACTAGTGAAGGTGATCTTATCTTGGTCATCAGGGTGAATAGGTATTTGATGGTACCCTGAATAACCGTCGAGGAAGCAGAAGAATGAGTGCTTCGTCAACCGTTCGAGCATCTCGTCAATGAACGGGAGTGAGTAGTGATCTTTCCTGGTTGCTTTGTTAAGCTTCCTCTAATCGATGCACATCCTCCATCCTGTCACTGTACGCTGAGGGATCAGCTCATTCTTTTCGTTCTTCACAGCGGTCATCCCTCCCTTCTTTGGCACTACCTGAACAGGGCTGACCCATTGACTGTCTTGAACAGGGTAGATGATCACTGCCTTGAGTAGCTTCAAAATTTCTTTCTTCATGAACAGACTCTCATGGCATTGTTCAGACGTTGTTGGTGCTCACGAACAGGCTTGTGGTCAGGTTTCATTAGGATCCGATGTGTGCAGAATTCTAGGCTGATTCCCTTAAGGTCTGCCAGTGAGTAGCCTATCACTGATCGATACTTTTCTAGCACGGCTACTAGTTCCTTCTCCTCTGTCTCGGATAACTCTTGTCTCTGGAAGAGGAAACTGTACTTGAGACCTGGTGGCAGCGGCTTGAGCTCTACGGGTGTTGGAGCTGTCTCTTCTTGCTTGTTTAGTGGAACAAATGGGGAAGGATCTTCGTCTTCATTGAAGTACTGTACGTCTTCCTCCATATCAGGCTGTGAAGCTTCTAAGAATTCGACGGCTGCAGCTTCCTCTACGGCCGTGTATTCACTCATCCCTTCAGATTGTGCTTCCGTCATTGTGTTAAGAGCACGTCTGAAGTCGATGGAGAAACTTTCCTTTCCCAATGGCACATCCAATTCTTCTTGTGCACTTTTCATCCTCGTGAGGGGTGCAATTGGGGTCCCAATTAGGAAGAGGCTTTGGTCAGGTATCTCGAAGACGTGGAAGTTCATGAGCAAGGTTGCCCATTCACTCCTACCTCCAATCCTCGCTAAATTCCTTCAGCTTGATAGCATTTGTTCTGGTAGATCAACCTTTTCCTTGATGGAATCAGGCTGAGGGGTGCAACTGTCAAGAATTGGGCCTGCTGCTTGGACAGAATATTTATCTTGGCCTTCAAGTCATAGCTGGCCTCAATCTGCTGCACTTGCTTGCATTTGACTAGAATGTTGTCGGGTTCGGGATCTAGCTTGACCACTTCGCCTGAGCATTCAGTCTCTTGGAGCCAATCCTCACTGAAGATAGCAGACAATTTTTGTAGTCTTTCTTCTTGTTCTGCTATATCCTCCCAATCTGGCTCATCAAGTTCAGCCTTATCGACGTGACAATTCTTCTCCACAGGGTAGAATCTTGCGTCTCCAAACCTGGATAAGTCCACCTCCTCTTCATATGGCAGGAGAGGAAGTGTGGAGTCAACTTGTTTTGACCTTTGGAGAGAACTTGGCTGTCTTGGAATAATGTTGGATTCGACGGGCAGACGTAGAATGGGTCTTGTGCTGCCGTTGGAGCTGGCTGTGGTTGAGGAGGTTCTGCTTGGGGTTGTACTACACATGCTTCCTTCTTTTCCTCTGGCGGGCTGGCTGAAGGTACCTCAACTATAGCATGTGTCTCTTCTTTTGCCTTTTCAGGAGCACATGCTTCATAGCAGTCCAGGTTGCTGAGGATCTTCCCAAGAACGTCGAACCCTTCTTCGGCTGTCTTGTATAGGAAGGATCCTCCTGAGGCTGTATCCAAGAAGTTACGGCCATTCGGAGTAAGTCCTGCTGCAAAGTGTTAAAGGAGGATCGGAGACGGAATTCCCAGATCTGGCCCTTGGTGAATGTAAGTCAGGAAACGGTCCCAGGCAGCTCATAATGACTCATTACTGCCCTGCTCAAAGGCAATGATCTTCTTGTGAAGAGCAATGACTTTGTAGAGAGGGAAATATTTGAGGCAAAAGAGCTTCCTGAGGGTGACCCAGTTTCCATTTGCTTCGCTCACATGCCTATCATACCAGAGTTCTGCTTCACCAGTGATGGAGAACGGAAATAATATCCATTTCAAACTGTCCTGTGGGACACCTGATGTCACCACTGTGGAGCAGAGTCTTTCGAAGTGGCGTATGTGAGTGTACGGATTTTCATAATCTTCCCCATGAAACAGAGATCCTTTTACCAATGCAATCAGCTCTGGTCGAAACTCATAACTTGAAGGCGCGATTGGTTTGGACGCTGGTGGAGGCTCCAATAGTGCTCTGTTCGGAGCAAAGGCGTCAAAGATCGGTGATGCGTCCATGGTGTGATGATAACAAAAGAAAAGAAAAAAGAAAACAAAATACAAAAAGAAAAGAAAATAAAACCTTAAACGGATGACTCTAGGTTCGAGTTTTTAGCACAGCTTACCGTTCCTCGGCAACGGTGCCGGAAAGCTTGTTGGCAGTCCTAAGGCCTAACAGATATTAATCCGCAAGCGTACGGATACCGATGTAGCTTTCACCACAAGGAATATCTAGGGTATCGAATCCACAGCGAACAGTGTACTAGCAACTCTATCCTAGATAAAATATCCGGTCAAGGTGGCACAGGGGAGTAGAAGTGCAACAATAAATAAAAAGGTCTTCTGGCCAGGTAATCTAATGTCAAGGAGCTATGAAGCTGGGCAACTTAGTAAGGTCCTTTCTCTATTATCTATTTCAGGGCACAAACGTGCCAAAGCAGCAACCCGAGAATTAGGTTCAACTACTTTGGGAATCCGCCTGCTATTGAGAGCCCTACAGACATGAACCCAGACGTGGTGGATTACAGAGACCGGTACGTCTGTCACACGTACTCGCGGCTACCATCCTCCGTGGGGTTAAGAGCAAATCAGGGATAACTCTAGGTCTAAACACCACGTTTACACCTATCGTCACAACTAGCGAGGAAACCCAGATAAGCTAGTCTATGCAATAAATAAATAAATATTTAAAGCATACCTGAAACCCATAAATAAATAGAGCAGAATACCATACTTTACTGCCCGACCAATAATCTCCTTACATGTTACCCAGCCTGGAAGACTCGGACGACTACTCCCAGGCGAGGAGCATACCCGAGGCGCCGAAGAAGTAGAGTCCTGGCATTCCGGGACTACTCACTCTCCTAGGCTCTCACTCACTCACTCACTACCAGCAGCGCTTTGCTACTAACAAATGACTAACTCGTGTATCTCAAGGTGCGAGTTGCTCAGAAGCTAGCCAGGGGTATTTATAGGGTCACCAGGACCAGGAGCTACTTATAGCAGAAACTGGAGTGGCGGGCGCGCCAAGTCAGGCCAGCCGGCCAAGTAGGGAGGCCGGCCGGCCATCTCAGATTCGCTCCTGATGTCGGTTCGAAGGTCGGCTACTCGATGGGGGCGGCAGAAATGGAGTGGCCTTCAAGTTTAGGCCCAAAAGCCTATGTTTTAGAATGTCGGTTGCCTCTTGTTGGGTTGGGCCTTGAATTCCACGTGGGGGAGTGTCACACCCCAAAATTCCTATTTTGGGATGTGAACGCTTTCAATTGAGAAAATACACTTTAATCTATTGTATTTCATATTTTCTTTATTTTATTGAGGATTTAGTTGAAATGATATATTTATTTTATTTTATTTATGATCGTGAAATTTAAAGAGTTTTTCATTTTTGTTTTCTTTAAGGGAATTTACGTTTGCATGAAATTTGTTTTTATAAAGAAAGGTATTTATTTTTGTTCAACATGTTTTTAGAAGATTTGTATTAATTATGAAACTCTTTAACTTTCATTTGAAAAGGTTTTGGTATTTTGCTATTGTGAATAAAATGAAACCCCTTATTAAAAGAACCTCAAACCGGTACCTTAAACCCAACTCATCTCCTCTGCGTGAGAGCAACATCCCGGAAAATGCCTCCGCTCTTTCTTCTTACTCAACACGTTGTTATTTTCACCTTCTTCACTTCACCATGGATGAACGACTGAATGTCACATCCTTGAGAAATTAACCTGCCTCCATGCTCACAAAGCATCAAAATGGGTCAATCACTCCGCCATCCATGACTCCCACAAACGAGTGATGAAACTGCCAACCATTGTGGTCATAACTCGAATCCTAGAAAGATGGCCGTTCTCCTTTCCTCCCTGACCTTTGCTCTCCCTCTCAAGGCCTTTAAAACAACCTGGACGCCCCTTGTGCTGGCTGATGACCTCCCCTGCCTCTTCCTCTTCATTCCCAATCAATAGCCACGAATCCATCTTCTCCTCTCTGTTGCGTCCAGCCATGGTGTCCTCTGTTGGCATCGACGTTCCCGGAGATCCAGCCAACAGAATGATCTCAAATTTTACCAGCACGTGCGTCTTGAAATCCTCTACAACATATCCAAATTTCACGCCTAGGAGTTATCTGAATCGATGGGAATCTATTTCGCAATGTTCGCTGCTCCCTGTTCTGGATGTATCCAGTGCGCCTGATGGAAATTCTCTCCGTGTTCCATCCAATCCCTTGACTTTTATGATCTATAATTGATTGCATGTTGTGTTCCAGCAGGTCTACTACGTTTTCCCCAAAGGGATCACCGAGATCCTCCGAGACTCGACCAGCAACGCGATCAACAACTGAAACGTCACAACACAGCCTTGCTGAGTTTGAACCGGTCGATCTCCAATTTCGGTGAATTTCTGTCCAACCCATCATGCGTTCATCGTGTTCACATAATTCTACACATTCCTGTATAAGTAGTTTCTTGATTCTCACAGCCAATCGTCGGAAACGCACATTTCTTTATCATGATGTATGTCTGCAGCCATCACAAAAACTGGAGACAATCGTCTCTATTTTGCCGCTGCATTGTTTAACTGAATCTAAAATCAACCATACTTTTGGTTTAGTCATTCCACGTTCTAGGTGCTGCTCCTCTTGCCTCACCAAAGCAGCATAAACATCGACATCGCATCTTGAGGCCGTACCGTCGTTCAACTCCTCACTGGTGTGCACATCTCTCCAAGCATCGTTGCTTTGTACAGCACACTCTTAGGTAAATATCGTAGAAATCCTTCTCCTGTTATCTATCTTGTTGCTTTTGCATAATAGCATCCAAAGTTCAACTACATTCATCCGTTCAATCATCATAGCATCATTTATTTCTTGTTTATCTAATCCTTTGTCATTTATCATATACCTCCAGCAAATCTGTTTATGCATTCTGTGAACTCTTATCATGAAATGCTACATCATGGCCGCTACATTGGCATAACCGTGCAATGGCAGGTGCACATGTCATTGATACAACCTAAGTTTGGATGTTAAAATAATATGAATAGCTTGTGTGCCTTATGCCTTTCACCTACTTAATCTTTTGTATCAGTTATAAACCGTCCCACCTCGTATTGATCTCCTTAGCATCAACTTTTCTCTCATAAGTTATTTATTTTATCCACTTGATCTATCCCATCATGGTCCTTCTGAAACCTTTCACTTTTATTTTATCCCTTGCATTGTGTATTCATTGTATGCTTGTTTTTTTCAATGTTTGCGCGAATAGGAATACACGCTCAGGAATCACAAGAGTGTCGTGAAGACGAAGAGATGAGATCACTGAGCAATAGCCTCTTGAAAGGAAAGTGTCCTTGACGCATTCTGAGCCTATGTTTTAAATGTGTCGTTTTATAAACATGCATGCTGTTTAATATTGAATCCTATGTGTCTACTTTACCTGTTCCATATCATTCCTTGTCGCCCTAGCTTATGGTGGTTGTCTTTGGGTAGGTCTTGCTTAGTCTTGCTTTCGGAGTCAATCACCTGATCATGTTAATCTTGACTAATGGTATACTTCAACTAAATGTTAACCTGCTAATCTGTTTAGCAACATGGAAGCTAGGGTCTGAGCAAGGGGATGATTTGGATGGTTCTTTGTGAACATATGGTTTGGTGTTAGTTCTTGCTCGGATCAGCTAAGGACCGGTTCGTGGAACGTGTAACCATGACAACAGTGCCACCACAAGACTGATAATGGGTAGGCTAGCCAAATAATTAGAGTGCTCTCATTTTTGTACTAGCATGGTAGAGTGGGGAATGGATACTTCGTGATCCTGGGAACCGCCTGGCACAAGAGGGGGCAGCTGGGGTGACGACTCTGTGTGAGATATGGTACTGTGTGAACTATAGTTCTATGTGAACCGTCACTTATGTACGGCTGTGAATCCTGTAGTGTGCGAAATACAACTTTTGAGAGCAATCTTTGTAAAGGCTAGTAGAGAAACCCCGGTCATCTACCTCGGAAGTGGAATGACACCACGGGAATCTCTAACTTGTGGGTAAAGTGGTGCCACCTCTGCAGAGTGTAAAACTTTCATGAAAGCCGTGCTCACGGTTATGAGCTGCATGGCCTTTCACACGATTAGATGGTGCTGGGATGGTTGGGAGGTTTTTGGGTGAAACACTTGGTGATCTTTTCCCTCACGGTCGTATGTGAACTATTGTCCTCTGTGGATTGTCTCCTGTGTGGAGTTTGGTTTAATTTACTTAATTTAATTGATGGGTAGTCATAACACACCTAGTAATATAGGTTGCTTTCGAAAATTGTATCTTAAGTTATAGTTGGCTTTTATGCAAATGAACCACTGTTAGCCTTTCTTGTGCTTAGCCAACATGTGATACTTTCCCCCACTTGCTGAGTACTCTATGTACTCACGTGGACCCAAAACCACTTTTATTTGCTGCTCAGTGAATGAAGACATGAAGAAGTACTTGCAGACAGAGAAGTGGAGATCTAAGCCTGTGAGTCTTCTGGTCGATTGCCTGTGGAGTTGAAGGACGCCAACGCTTAGTTTCCGCTGCAATGTAATCTTTTTCTTTTGACCTTTAGGTCTTTCTTGTAATAATGTTATCGATTTAATAAAGATATTGTTCTTTTATCACATAATTTGTCCTCTGTGCGT
This sequence comes from Eragrostis nindensis, assembly GCA_012490785.1. Taxonomy (NCBI): domain Eukaryota; kingdom Viridiplantae; phylum Streptophyta; class Magnoliopsida; order Poales; family Poaceae; genus Eragrostis; species Eragrostis nindensis. The sequence goes on along the minus strand of JAAXCT010001378.1, from coordinate 121,154 downwards.
GAAAACTTGATCCTGGGCACGCATACAGTAGCATTCGGTTTTGGCCTTAAAACCGGGTGTGACAGGGAGCAGCAAAAGGCCTCTGGAAGGAAGATGGACTCCAGCGGGAGTCTGAGTAGGCCGGCCGGCCTATGATTGGGCCGGCCGGAGGGCTTTGGCCCCCTTTTCCTGTGATTTTTCTCTATATTGCTCCCTGCATTTAAATACTCTAACAAAACTTGTGGAGAGCCGTTAGTAAAGACTGTTCGTTTTATCCTTGTTTGATAGCCTTTATTGAATGTTGGCGGTAAAAAATTGAGTGATAAGCACCGCCAACACCTGCTGTAACATCCCCAATTTCTCTGAGAGTATTAATTACTCTTAATCATGTTTATGGAGTGGTCAATAACTGATAAGCTCAATTTTTGAGTTTGAGAAGTTGCATTGTCTAAATCAACTCAAATTTATCTGAATTCGAGTTCATACTTCAAAATCAAATCTTTGCACATAAGTGGGCCCAAAAAAAACATATCTGGGTTCCAGGTGTTAAGATAGAATTTTGGGCAACTTTCCAGAATTTTATGAAAAGGGGAAGTAGTTTAAATAAATCAAGGGACTTTCAAACAATTTCTGTCTTAACAGAATTTTAATTCAAATTCTGGGCCGAAATTCAAAATCTTTCAATAATGAAAAATGCTCCAGTAGAGCTGACCTTCCATCCCTGAATTTCTCAGATTTTCCTGAGACTTGGAAGCTTGTGTTTGGAAGATTTCAGATCAGCACGCTTGAAATTCATTTGAAAAATAGAAAAGGACGTGTGGGAACCACCTAATTCATCTTTCTCTGCTTCATCTCCATGCCGCCCGCTGTTCCTGACGTCAATCCGTCGAGCTGCCAGGCAGCTGTAGCGCGTGGGCAATCAAAGCGCAACCAAGCTCGCACGCTTTCTTCTCCTTATCCTCTCCCTTGACGGCCGTTCCAGTCGCCGCGCCCCTCCTCTTTTCCTTTCCCTCGCGCAAGCCAGCCGCCATGGCCGCCGAAGCTTGAGCCCCTGCTCGCCGCCTCCACAGTTCCTCCCCGGCCGAGTCCCCCATACCAAAAAGGTCCGCGAGGGATCCCTCTAGCTCAACCCCAACACCATTTCCGTCCAACCGCAGCGAGCCGCGAGATTGACGCGGGTTTGCCACCATGGCCGCCGGGTGAGCGAACCCAACGCCGACGACGAATACTCCCTCCACGGTGAGCGGATTTTCAATTCCTCACGCATGTACCTTCCTCGCTTGATCGCGCACAATTTTGACATGATCTCGTCGCTTTTCTTCAGTCAAGATCGTCGGAAAACACCGTCTTCCCCGCCGCCATTCGCCGTGCCCGCCACCTCGCTGACGAGCTCCCTCCTCCGCTGTTCCTCGTCGCCGACAAGTTGTACGGTGAGCTTCGCCTCGTCGTCCCGCATCTCATGCTCGCGCCATACGAGATCTCGTCTACTCCCCTCGCCGGAAGGCCGCCGTGCGTTGCGCGCCGCACAGCCGCTCGCCGCTGGCCTTGCTCCGTTGCTCATGCGTGTGCCCAAGCTCGTGTTCCTGTCCGGCTTCCCATCCGCGTCTCGGTGCTCTTCGCTTCGTCCCCATATCCGGCCATTTCGCCAGAAACACGAACCGCCGCCGCTTTCCAGCAACCATGGCCGAGCCCGCTGTGTAGCCTGCTACAGTAAAAGGCAGGAAGAAGAGCATCTCCAACAGAGTAGCGATCCTCCCATCGCTGGCTAAAATAGAAAAAAGAGGGGCGTTCGGCGCACCCCTCTCTAAACTTTAACACCCGTCACATCAAAGAGAATCTTACTATTTAAACATATTTTTATTAATTTAATGACAAAACCTATGTCACGACTCCCCCTCTAAATCACGAGACGAATCTAATGAGCCTAATTAATCTATGTTTTGCTACAGTGATGCTACAGTAACCATCGTCTAATCACGCCTTAATTACCCTCATTAGATTCGTCTCGCGAATTCGAACGGAGTCCTGAAATTAGTTTTCTAATTAAACTTTATTTGTAATCACAATATTCGTTAAAAAAACCCTCTAAATTTTAGACCCCGTGCGCCGAACACCTCCGAAAAAACACCGATCCAACAGAATCGCCTTCCCGCTAGCTTTTCTTTCCTCCTCGGTATCCCGGCGTCTCCGCTCGGGAAATTTGCAGAGCGCGCGGCTCTCGCGATGGCCTCTCTCCCGCGCGCTCGCCCTCGCTCCCGCGCCGTTTTGCCGCTCCCGCCTTCCCCCGCGCGCGCCCATCTGCTTTTCCCCCTTCAAATTGGCGCCATCTCTCTATTCCCCAGACCAAATCGGTGCCGCCTGTCCCAATCTCGCCGCCGCCGTAGTCGCCATGATGAGGCCGCCGCGTCCCCGTGCGGCGCCGCCCGGAGAAAATGGGTTCCGCGTCGGAGCTGCTGCGTTGACATCTCCTGTCCGGCAAGTCCCGCTTGGATTTCATCACGAATCGGAGGCTGGACGCGGTGAGGGACATGAGGTCGCCGACAACGTGAGCCCTGGTAAGGAACCAGCTCAATTTCTGCTAGACGTGCGCCTGCCGTTGATTTTTCCTGTGCTCAATTCAGTAGCAATCAGTAATTTTGTGTGCCTGTGCTCAGTTCAATATGTGTTCCTGGTTGACTAGGTGGTGAATGGCCTCGATGAATAGCAATAGCCGGTAGGAATAGGGTGATTGAATTACTTTTGCTTACCTGAAAGTAATAGTGTGCTGCCGTTTACAATTCTGAATGCTGGAACTCTCAGGCCATAAAGAAACAATGGGATGACCTGCTCTTTGTCTTATTATTCACTGATTGTGCGTAACCTGCTCGACAGAATGTGTGCCTGTCCCAATTTAGATTGCAACTGATTACAGTTTCAGAGAATATTACAAACTGTTTCTATTGGTTAAATAATCCACCGTTCATCTTCGCCACAGTGCATCACTATGGTCACATTGAATCTAATTGATTAGTGGTACTATCAGTTTGTTTATTTTTCTTGTCAGCATTTTTTTGCACCACTTTTGATCAAATTAACACCACTTATGCTTATTTCTCTAGTCTGACCATATTGTTTATGTTCTTGTAGTGGCAGGTGCTGTGGGTTCAGATACATATTGGACAGACCTCCTAGTGAGTGATGTGGAAGAGTCTCAAGATATTCTGCCTGCTATGGATACACCCATTGATCATGGTTCTGCAGCAGATGAAGGATCACAGGGAAGAACCAAAAATTTCAGTGAAGAGGAGGGCAAACTTCTTGTGTCTGCTTGGCTAAATGTGGGCATGGATGCTATTAAAGGAGTTGATCAATCACAAACCTCCTATTGGGCAAGAAGTAATGAATATTTTCATGCTAACAAGTCGTTCGAGTCAGATCGTACACAATGTTCTTTAATGAATCGTTGGTCTTCTATACAACGTGATGTGAATGCTTTCTGTGGATGTCTGACCAGGATTGAGGATAGAAACCAGAGTGGTGTTTCAGTTGATGACATATATATTCCTTGCAAACAAACAGTTGTCTTTTATGTCGTTCTGTCGCAACTTCAAATTGATCTCTACATTTGTGTATGAAATCTACAGATTGCACATGCATGTGTTGTTTTCAAGGCAGAAGACAAGAAGCACAGGAAATTTGTCTTAATGCATTGTTGGAGAATTTTGAAGGACAAGCCCAAGTGGATTGAACGACGCAGGCAACTTGGAGCAGCAAAAACAGCTAGTAATAAGAAACAGAAGACAAAGGGAAACTCATCTCCGTCCTCAGCTGCACCCGTACTCACACCTGGTACTAGCGCTGTTGATGCAGAACCAGCACAAGATTCTTCAAAAAGACCGGATGGAAAGAAGATGGAGAAAAAGAAGTTACGCCAACGTTCAACCATCGAGGCATTGGACTATCTTGTGGCAAAGATGAAAGAAGCTGATGCTGAGAAAGACTTGAAGAAAGAGTTAAAGAAAGATGAGAGGTGCAACAAGGCCTTTGCTCTGCAGGAGGAAAAGATGAAGTTGGAGAGAGAAAAATTTGAGTTCCAAAGGGATTTGAAAGATGAGAGGATTCTTTCACTGGATTTGAGCAATATGACCTACCGCAAGCAGCAATACTATGAAGGGCGCCAGAATGAGATTCTTGCAAGACGTTGCGGTTGCTAGACTACTATAGTTTCCTTTGTTTTTGTAAAAAAAATTTATATTCTGAACTGTAATGTGTGCTTAGAATTAATTTTGCTTTGAACCTGTAATAGCTCCTTTGATTTGCTATCGAGAAGCAGATTTTCTTTTACATATCATTTGCATGGTATTAATTGAAAATTCTGAAATTCAGTGAGCATTCATCTCTAGCTCTGTACCAGCACAGGTGAATAGGCACTGATCATGCATGCTTGTATCTAGATGAACAAGTGACAATTCTTAGCTAACTAAAAGCTACTCGTAATAAAGAAAACAGAGGAACATATTCAAAGACTGCAACTGGTTTGTTTATGCATGTCAACATCACGGCGCACATTGACCTCAATAGCATTGTCCAATGAAAAAAATTATTAAAGCGAGCACGTTGACCTCAAGCTCTGTAGTCTAAAAACAATTACTTATTACATGACCAAATTTGTAGAATTAATCAAGAGGGTATAAATCTGGGTGGTATTTCCACAGGTGCTCGATCAAATCTGCCTGAAGCTGAGTGTGGGTTTCCTTATCCTTGATGTTCTTGTAATTTTGAATGAAAGCATCAAGTTCCGGTGCATCATTATGAGATACTGTAACCTTTTCTCCCATGTCGTCATAGTTGGTATCATATTCATCAGTGTACTCATCTCTCTCATCTTCAACAATCATGTTATGCATTATGATGCAAGCCCTCATAATATCTCCTAGCGAGTCTTCGTCCCACAAGCGAGCTGGCCCACGAACAATAGCAAAGCGAGATTGTAGGACCCCGAATGCCCGTTCAACATCCTTTCTACAAGCTTCTTGTGCCTTTGCAAAATATTGCTTTTTATTACCTTGAGGCTCTGGAATAGTCTTCACAAAAGTGCCCCATGACCCATAGAATAATCATTTCCATTGATGTTGAAATTAACTTGTGGACCTTGTCCCTCGGCAAGCCTTGCAAATATAGGAGATCTTTGAAGCACATTGATGTCATTGTGTGAACCAGGCATACCAAAGAATGAATGCCATATCCAGAGATCTTTAGAAGCAACTGCTTCTAGTATAATTGTTGGCTCCTTTTTATGTCCACGGTACATACCATGCCATGCAGTAGGACAATTTTTCCAGGTCCAATGCATACAATCTATGGACCCAAGCATTCCAGGGAAACCTCTGCTGGCTCCAATTGCAAGTAATCTAGCGGTATCCTCTTCATTAGGCAATCTCATGTACTCTGGTCCAAAAACTTCAACAACAGCTACGGTAAACTTTCTCAAAGCTTCTAGAGCGGTACTCTCACCAATACGAACATATTCATCCAAAGCATCTGCCGCGACGCCATAAGCTAACAACCGAAACGCTGCCACAACCTTTTGGAGGCAAGATAGTCCTAGGGTACCAGCCGCATTCCTCTTCTGCACAAAATAGTTGTCATGTTCCTCAACAGCATTCATTATGCGTAGGAATACGTGTCGTTTCATTCGAAACCTATGTCATGACACAAATAAAAAATTAGCTACATTTATGAGCAAGTCATTAAAAATTACGATAAAAATTGTAGGAAAAAACACGAACCTGCGTCTAAAAGTCTTTGGTCCGAAAGTAGGTTTATCTGAGAAATAGTCTTTATAAAGAAGATGGTGCCAGAACAGTCGATCACGATTTACAACCTCATGTCCGTTGACAGAACCAATTCGACCCGGATGATTAAGCGTATCCTCAACTATTATGTGTGCGGCACCTAAAAGAAGAGCTTTCCTCTCAGCTTTCCTCTCGTCATCCAAAGAGGAATCAATCGCTTCATCCATTACAAACTGATTGAATTCATCATCTGAATCCATACTCAACGAAGTTGTTGTCCAATACCCGATCAACCACGCAAGAGTACAGGCTGGATCAAAACACGGCTCATCAAAAAAAGGCTTCCGGGCAGTACGCAAGAGAGGCACTAAACGATAGGCTCATCACGAGTTACCTCAATTCAATTTGATCGAACTTCCAGCAGCGGGCGCGACGTCGCGGCGTGGCCGAACGTCCACGTCCAGGTGGCGTCGCAGCTTCAACGTCAAGCAGCGGCGGCGGCGGCGTCGTCAAGCGATTTTGGCCTCACGTACAGGAGCGATCGTGGCTTCTACGTGAAGGCGGCGGCGGCGGCGCGTACAGGATCGATTGCAAAAAGACCGGACGGACGTGCGGGCGGTTTTGAATATAACTAATCAAGGTTTATACCTAATCTCTTGGATTACCCCATAGCGATGTTTTCTATTTTACAAAAGGGGTATAATCTCTAAATTTAGCTAACATAATACCTAAGCTGTTGGAGATGCTTCTCTTGTGTACTTGCATCTTCAAATCTGTTACAATGTTTCAAAATCATAGAAAATAAAATATAGCTCAGAAAATTGTGAAATAAGTTTTAGTAGAATCCTTGTCACTAGATCTATCCATCGGTGCAAGAACATCGCTATGTTACTGTGTAAATTTTGGTACAAAATTTAGAGAATGAAAAGCTAAATAAATTCATATATGCATTCCTCTTCATCCAAAAATTATGAAATTTGGTGTGCATGCTTCTCATGCCATTTCTGAACTTCTCACAAAGTGGCACATTTAATTTCTGCATATTTCAACAGTAATTGGCTAATTGCACTTTCAAGCTTTACCTTGTTTCTTTTTCAAAATTTCATTCCTGCATGTTTTAATCCAATTTTTGGATATGTCACTATCCATAGTAGTTTTATGCTATGAAAAATGCAAAGTAAAATGTTTGACTTCTAGAACCATGTTAAAGACATTTTTAAAAGAAAATCCTTGTTCGATCTTTAAACCCTAAGATTCTTATAGATCTTCTATGAAAATATTTCAAACGAAAATGACTTGAAAACCTTTTTTTGTTGTATATGAGCCTCACATCAGCAACATCATCATGGCAATGGCATTCACTCATTTAGCAAAGCTCCTTTATGCACTTCATTTAATGCTTGTCTTTTTTTTTTTTGCATTTCATCCATTTAGGAAGGGAACGTGGAGGATGGAGATAGTAGCCGAGAAGCTTGGTGCTGCCACTAACATGCTTGATTGTGCTAACCAAAAAGCCCAAGGCAAGCCCCGGTGCACTCCTATGTTTTACAAAGTTTCTTTTTCCTCACATGTATGCGAGTCATGAAATGTGCATTACGTGTAGGACTTGACTGGAACGTAGATGCATCTTGCCCTACGTTTACCTATGGGAGGGTTCAGTTTTGTACAGCCATGCGGTAGAGCTTGTTATGCTTAATGTCGAGTCCTCGTAGTAAAATCCGGTGGTATGGAGACCGCTCGGTTTAACTGGGATCGGGTTTACTTTTTGCTCTCACATGATGATGATAAATATGAGATCGAATGGGGAAGTTCATGTTTAGGTCGAGGTGGCAAGGATGTTCGCCATAGCCCCGTTTATGTTGGTTGAGGACCGTTCGTTTTGGCCCCGCTGAGCAAGTTTGAACGTACTGGATGCATGCTAGTGATATGGGCACTAGTAAACCGATGTAGCTCGATTACTGTATCGTTAGACGTGAACCCACTTCTCTTTTGGTGATGAAGATGGTTATGGTGGAATTTGGGATAGTGTTGGAAGGGAGGGTGCACGGGCTAACCACGGATAGCCCCGGCGTGGGTATCGCGTGGAAGACGTGTACTCAGGAGAGGTGTTAAGCGGCCCGACTTTATGGTTTATTGTGAAAGGTTGCCGTGCGTGACTCCTTTGAGAGCGCGTACGTCGTGTTTTCCAGATTTTGCATGCAGGTGTAAATCAATTCAAATCGACATCCCTCGCGGTTATTGAGTTCCGCTTGTTCACGAGTCATCTCGTAGTAAGAAGTGGAACATGATGCTTATACTTGCTGTTTGATACTTCAATTGTATTGCAACCATGTATTGCTTAGTATAGGTGCTCACATATATGTCTATGCAAGAATCCTTTTAATTTGGCTAAAATTTAAAAGCAAGGATCAACTTCTAGTGCTTCTTTTATGCAATCTTTTCTATTGCCATGGTCAGCACCCTTCATGTTAGGAGTCGGTCTTGGAAGGCCATTTTGACGGGTAAGTCTTGCTGAGTATTAGTTGCTCAGGGTTTGTTGTTTACCTCTTTGTTGCAGGTGCTCTTTTAGCTCAGGAGAATGAAGCATGTTTACGGGACGAATATGCTTAATCATAAGGAAATTTATCGTCGAGTTGTATATCGCTTCCGCTACGCTTTTAGAACTCTTTTATGTAATCCAAATCTGAATCAAAGTTGTAATAATTAAACTTCACTTTGTACTCTATTTTAATTATGCTCATATGTCTGTACTTTTGGACTCTTGCTTCGCCAAGTGTCACCCGATCTCGATCCTGTTAAGCAAACCCCTCATTATTTGAGGCGGGATGCTACAGCTGGCATCAGAGCTAAATTGAGGTTTGTACCACACTAATGAGCGTTATTTTCAAAAACCACGCTTACTGTGAGGTACGGTTTAGTTGGCCCTATATAAGGATGTTAGTTCCAGGTGGCAAAGTAGAGTGTCTTGTTTGAATAGGCTGATTGTTTTTCTTTCTTTTTTGAAAATGTCGTCAGATGTAAAGGTAAGAGATGAGATTGTTGATGTTGAGGTTGCTGATGTTGTTGAGCATGAGTCGTTGACCCCATGGACGGTGGTTGCTTGTGTTGTTAGACATGGATCGTTGATCGCATGGCCTTTTTGTTGTTTATGCTTTATTTAGTTGGTTGTGAATCTTCTACAGGTACCAACCACGTTAGAGGACACACAGTTTGCTAGACTAACACGGTTGAGAGACGATTATGCCACCGAAATACATATGCCGATATAATGGCATTATTTTTCTTTTTGGTGAGGAACGAATAAATTAGGTTAACTAAAAATTTGTTGCATCTCATAGCATGGATAACTCAAGTAAAACATTGCCTATCTTATTGCTCACTTTCTGATCAACAAAGGTTTTGTAATTGCTATCCTTGGAAGTAGCAAGTTATTGCGGAGATGTCTTGGAATATTATGAATCAAAGACTTGGAGGAGATAGAGCATCCTGGGCGAATTTACAGATTGTGCCGATCGGCACAACCCCGGTGCTGATCGGCACTAACATTTTGAGTGCCATTCAGCGTTCTGTTCTTCACAGGAATTAAGTAAAGAATTCTGAACTTTTATGTGAGAGATGTACGATGATGGAAGCAATGAATATATTTGTACATAAGCCTTATTTTACAAGTAAGTGTATTCCTTGGGCTGAAACTCTATCTTTCTAACCATGTACAATCCGACCATCTTTTGCCATTTGCACATGTCCGCCTATCTAAATTGTGTGTTCCTCTCTAGTTTATCGTTATTCTCTAATGACCTTTTGATGAGAGCTTCTGAATTCTCTATTGGATTATTATTTGACTTGATAATACCTGGGCATTAGTTTGGCTATCCTACCTAGATCCACATAAAGCTTAACATTAGATGAGGTTGGTGAGGACTTGGAACAATTGAGTGATTTGAGAGCAAGTCTTTTTTGTCAAAGATGGATAGTTTGTAATCCTTCATATATCTGGAGAGTTTATTTCTTTGTTCTTAATTAAAACTATGGTGTTGTGCTCTGAAAACAAATGTCTTCTTAACGTGGGTTTTCAATACTTGACTTTTACTTGTGGAGGAGACAAAGAAGAGTTTAGGATGAGAAGCAGTAGAGTATTTGAAAGTTTGATGCTATGACTTGATTGATTTGATTTCTTACTCGAGGACGAGCAAGATCTGAGTGTGGGGGTGTTGTTGGTGCTTGATATGACCACCTTTTACCTATCTTTTTACTATCATTTTAGTGCGTTTATTGATCATTTGAGCCACTTGGCACCTAACTTTAACCCCATTTCGAAGTATGTTGTGTTTTGAGTGTTATGATGTAGAATCAGATGAAAACATGATATAAAGGCTCAATTTCACGAAGCACCAACATGAAGCTTGGATTATTCACCCACTTTAGAGAGGGCACTACATTGCAACACAGTTTTGGAGTTCAAGACGATCCTGAATGAGAAAAGTTTGACTTACAAAGTTGTAGATCTCGTCGAGAGCTTTCCGAAACATATATGGATGACCCTATTTGGACTTCAGAGCTAGGAGATATGGGCCCCGCAATATGTGATGCGCAGACAAGTCGCTGGTGCCGATCGGCACCGACTTGCGCCGATCGGCACCAGGCCCAAAACGGCCCAAAAAGGCCCAGGAAGGCTGGTTTCGCCCCTATAAAGAGAAGACCCTATTCTACACGCAAGGGGGTTCGGATTTCGGAACTTTTGGCGGCGAAATTAGGGTTAGACAACGGAGAGCTTGATCCCGAGCGAATTTCGCGGCGTTTCGGCGAAAAGTCGTCGAGTGCCAATCGGCACGCATTGGTGCCGACCGGCACAACCGACTCCGGCGTCCGATTCGCCCCAAATTGTACCAGAAAGTAGGATAGGCCAATTTAAGGTGTTTACCATGGCGAAACCTACTCATATCATGGGGTGATTCTCTGTTCTTCCCTCGGTTGATGGGGATCTTGCACTTTGCACTGTGATGGTTAATTGATTACATTTGTTGCTCTATCTCGGTCTATTGCAATGCTTACTTATTGTTTATCTCAGTATTTTGGATGACAGTATTGCAATGGTGCTTTTGTTAGATAATTGCCTTATTAGCCGCCGTCGTGACAGGATCGCAGCAAACAGCTTTTGTCTACCTTAGTAACAGCCAGTTAAAGCCTTTACTCAGTTAATTTGATCTTTGCATGCAAGTGAACCTAGACCGTGGGAAGTTCGTCTTAATTCTTGTTTAGCCGTAATCTCTCTCTTTCATTAGTTTCTTTTAATTAGTTTTAAACAACCTTTCTCTCAAAAATTCACCTTTTGTTAGTAACAAACGTTTAGCTAAATAAGCGACCCACTTGTTCCACAGATTGATAAACCTTAGAATATTCCGAGGAAAAATCTACAACTGACCCGTGCGCTTGCGGTCATAAAAGGTGCGCGTATCTCGCGCCAACAAGCTTTTCTTGCGGTATATAAGTGGGTGCGTACATTCCGACAATGCCTCATCAACCTTGGGTGGGAGACCCTCCACGACCAAGTGAGCAGCTTCGACATCGAGATCATCACCGAATTCATCACCACCATGCGCCGCGAGACGAACGAGCAAGGAGACCAGGAGATCAAGTTCCGTGTGCGGGACGAGCCCTACTCCATCGAGATCGGGGATCTCTCCGAGCATCTGGAGATCGGGGAGCTCTACAACGCCATCGCAAGCCCGTCCAAGTGCAGCCCCATCATGTTGATGGTGGGGAGTTGGTTTAGCCAAAGGGCCAACCCTAAGGCGAAGCTGGCTCTTGGAGGCTACCTCCAAACAATCATCTTCAAGGTCACCGACGGCAACCTCATGATGAAGGACGATTGCTGGGTCAGGCCGGCGCTCATCGACGAGTCCATGGTGCGCGGGAGGACCATCACGGGAAGCGCCAAGCTCGGCTACTACGTCTGGGGCACCAACATCAAACTCCCCTGCCCCGAGCTCGGCCTCTTCCTCCCGAACAAGATCGATGGAGGAAATTGGCTCGAGGCCGACCTCCGCGAGCAACACAAGGTGACAATGACCAAGCGCGGAAGGAAGGAGGTCGTCGGGCAGTCTTCGGCGAGCGCAGCAGCAGCAGACTGGGACAGCTGGGACTCCGCAGCAGCTGCGCCCAGCCAACCGACGCAGGAGGCGTCCGTGCCGGTCGGCACGGGCTTCGCGCCGGTCGGCACAAACCCAAGGTATTACGGAATGCCCCCTGTCTACCCTCAGTACTTCCATGGGGCACCCTACTATGCTCCTGCGGGTCCTCCGGGGGCAAACTTTGCCCCTATGCATCAATACATCGACAACAACGTGCAATACATTGAACGCATCGACAACTTGGCGGGCGAGATGCGGAGCAACACCGACGCGATGATTGATGAGTTCGCAAGATTGGAGGCGGCGTACTACGGCTTCGACTACACACAGCGCCTCCATTCGAGTAGTGTGTTGTGCACGGCACAACTTGTATCGGTTTCCCGGTTTCCGTTTTTCTTTCCCTTTAGCATTCCTTTTTATTTATTTACTTCTGTGTGTGTGAGCGGGTTGGGAAAACATGTATCGGGTGTGTTTAGTTTGTTTGTGTGTTTTTATTTATGCAAGTGTGCTAGTAGTTGTTGACGGCCATTAAATCATAAAATGACCTTCAACTTATCGGCGAATAAAAGGTATGCACCAATGTTTTATGCATTAAAACTAATAAAGTTTCACAAGTTTTGGATGAGATCTTGTTTTGCAAGGTACATAGGAATATTGGTGCAATTGTGCTTACGCTCATAGCAAAATAGCAAATATACAAAAAGCACAAGATAAACAAGGTCCTGCTCAGACATCTCGACGACATTCAAAGCAAGAAACAAGGAATGACATGTACATCAAAGAATAATTATTCAAATCACAAATTTGATCCCTCCATGTCAAAACCCTCGTCGAGATAGTCAAAATGGGCTTTTGGATCACCAATTTCGGAGTTCGGGAGCAGGAGTTATGCCTCGCACAAGATTGGAGGAAAATCAGGAAAAAGTTGGCCGGCCGGCCCAAACACCTGGCCGGCCGGCCCAAGTCAATCTCGAAACGGCCCAATCTTCCTCCAGTCGGTTCCAGAGTCGGTAACATGCTACTTGACGCGCCGGCCAAGCAAGGGAACGTCGGCAAGAAGGGAATATCCCACGAAATGCTCCAAGACCTTCTCCACTCTCCCAAGGCAACTCCACTATAAATAGAGGACCCCTCCCTCACTCCAAAGGGCACCTTGGTACCTCATGGAAGAAACATTCCACTTGTGTAGTTTAGAATAGGATTAGTGTTTTAGTCATGGGAGTTAGAGTAGAAGTGAGAGCTTCGCTCGGAGTTCCGAAGTTCTCTTCGGAGTTTGGGTAAAGTTCTCTTGTATCTTTTCTTAGATTTTATTTAATATAATTATTTTCTTATTTATTTAATTTAGTTTTCCTTTTAGTTTATATTTATTTATTTAAGTAATTATTATAGAGAAATTCTTGTGTTGGATCCACGTCTGTGTATGGTAGATACGAATGAGTTGTTTGCTTGAGGACTGGCAGTAGGGACATAATTGCCTTATTGTCACGTGTCCCGCACAATTTATTTGGATTTATTGTACATGGGTGGCTTGCTCTTTGGCCAAGAGTACGTTACTAGGATAGTTGTAAGCATGGTGCTTGAAATTGTTCTAGCGTGTTTTGCCCTCAACCCCACGGCGTGTGGTAGCCGCGAGTGTATGTGACAGCTACACCGGTCTCTGTAGTCCACCACGTTCGGGTTGAATGTGTAGGGCCTAGACGCGGTCCGTTGACCGGATACGTTGAACTTAGTTTCCGAGTTGCGTGTCTTGGCGGCGGCCGTTCCCTGATGCACTTGAATGTATCTTTAGTGAAAGCTTAAGTAAATAATTGTAGACTATCATGAAACTAAATGCTAACCCCTAGGCTGACTGATACCTTCTTCTCGTTGTCCTCCCAAACTAAATGCTAACTCCTTGTTATCTATATCAATGGATGTTCTCCTGAGTGCCACACATATCAAACATCTGTACCCCTGCTTTGGTCTAGTTTGCAAGTTATAAATAATAGATGTTTCTTTGTTAATTCATGATATTCTTAGCCCTGCTTCCCTGTGGAAAAATATAAATACAATAACCTTGGAATACTCCCGGGTGAAATGCTACAATGGTGTTCCGTGCGCTTGCGGAAATTGAATTTAATCTTTTGCGTAAGAAACGCCAACAGTAGTCTAGTTTTATTTCATAGTGTGTTTAGTTCGATACATCATCATGTAGTCCGGCTTTCAAATCCAATATGATGATGAGCTTTACGCTTTATTCGAAAAATGATACGAGTATGTATGTCTATCTTGAGAAGTGTTAATGATAATCGAGCGATGTTGAGCACAAATAAAATTTCAAACTTTCACTATAATGTATTCGGCAAATACTTCATATGTGGCGTAGTCCATTTCACAATACCCATGCAAGGTGTAACAATAAGATCAATTTGTATAACATGACTTAGTACCTATTTCTTTATAAAAATTCAAATGTTCTTATTGTGAGCTTTCAGAATCACTCCGTATCATTCGATTACCCTACCAACGCCAACTATATGCAGCTCAAATTAAGCCTTTGATTGGCAGAGACTATGATTGATAATTGAGCTCGGTTAGGATTTAATTCTTCGGGTATGAGACTTGAAAAAAATTGGTCATGTCTTTTGCGTATCGTGTTGATTTTTTAGCCTTATTTCCAAATAAGCTATGCAAATTACCGCATTGGAATTATGCATAATTCGCTGAGTATCCGATACTTGAGAACCAAATTTCTTGATTCAAATACCAATCCTTGACCACATCCTACTGTATTCTTGGCTACAATTCTGACACAACTGTTCAGATGAAAAATCCAGAGCAAGTCGGCAGGTACAGACCTCGTGCCGAGCGGCACACAGTTGTGCCGACCGGCACAGAGAAGAAAAAAAAAAGAAAAGAAAAAAAAAAAGAAAAAAGAAAACAAAGTCTGTACCTTGCGCAGTTTTGCTCGGGACTAGCGAAAATTTAAGTGTGGGGGGAAGAGTGAATTCCCTTGAATTCCTATCATCAAATAGTAGCCAAGAATTTCTTTTTCCAACCATGTACACAATCCAAGATCAATCTTTGCTTTGTACATGTCCATTATTCTAATGGTGTGAGTTTCTTTCTCAAAATTCAATTTGTAATGGCCTTTTTGACAAGTCTCAGTAAAATCAATTAGAGTTATTTCTTAGCTTTGCAAGATATTGTTGATTTATATCTATTTTTCCTTGAATTTCCTCACCGAGCTACTCATACTGCCTTATACATAAATATCCATAAAGTAGATTTCAGGCGAGTGATCGAAGTTGAGTTGTTCATTTGATTGTTTGAGAAGGATATTTTTTTGCTCACAATACTTTTAGTGATTTACACAAGTGGAAAAGTCATGATTATCAAGTTGAATATTTTCAAGACTTGTTTTGGGGAATACTCTTTCATGCTTAATACCCATATTTTGAACATATTTGCTGAATAATAAATTGAGTTGATCTCACAATGACTAAATGCTCAGCTCGTGTAGATTTGAAATACTTTTATGATTGATGTGACTATATGCAAGTTGATTTTCATTCTTGACTTTCCTCGGGACGAGTAAAGGTTTAAGTGTGGGGGAGCTGTTAGCGATTTCTAGTATACCATTTTATATGCCAACTGCGCCTTATTTAGAGCATAAATGACATCATTATAGGCCATTAACCCTTGATAATAGCACTATATTTGTATATATGTCGTTCTGGAGATTTATTGCAGAAACAGATGAAAGGGACGACATTCTGGACATTGTGGCTGATCTGGACCTGAAAAGAAGAAAAGCAGCAGAAAAGGCTCACTGTGCCGACCGCACAGCCTTGTGCCGGTCGGCACAAGGGACTTCAGGGCAATCGAGGCTAGCCCACGAATCAGTTGATTCTAGAAGGAAGTCATCCGAACCAATCTTTGGAGATAATCGTCACGAAGAGATAAAAGATACCTGAAGATTTAAAAGAGCAATGCAAGACTTGATCTCGAAGAAAACTGATTTGGAAGGCCCACATAGAAGCTACCTAAGACTTTGGAACCAACTTAGAAAGGAGACCGAGTTGGACACGAGGTGTGCCGATCGGCACAAGGACTCTCTTCCCGAGATCCTTTTCCTTTCTAAAGCACAGCCCTATATAAACTTGTAGAAACTCTAGGGTTTCGGGATCCGCCGCCAGAGGGACAACACAGCTAGTTGTTGGCGTTTCTTACGCACAGAGATTAAATTCAACTCCGCAAGCGCACGGAACACCGTTGTAGCATTTCACCCGGGAGTATTCTAAGGTTATCATATTTATATTTTCCACAGGGAAGCATGTCTAAGAATATCATGAATCAACAAGGAAACATCCATTATTTATAACTTGCAAACTAGACCGAAGCAGGGATACAGATGTTTGATATGTGTGTGGCACTCAGGAGAACATCCATTGATATAGATAACAAGGAGTTAGCATCTAGTTTGGGAGAACAACGAGAAGAAGGGTATCAGTCAGCCTAGGGGTTAGCATTTAGTATTTTCTGATAGTCTACAACTACTTACTTAAGCTTTCATTACAGATACGTTCCTGCATATCGGGGCATGGATGTGCCAAAGCAATAAACTTGTCTGTTGCTCGAACTACCACCGGGCATAATCTAAAAAGAATAGAGGCACAGAAGTGGCTCACCTGACCGCCAGAAAAAGATTAATACTCTGGGGAACCACCCGCTATAATTAAGACCCTGCCGGTCCAACCCAGACGTGGCGGATTACAGAGACCGATGTAGCTGTCACATACACTCGCGGCTACCATCCTCCGTGGGGTTGGGTGCAAACTCACGTCTAGAATAACTCCTTGAACCACACAAGCAACTATCCTAAATAATTTACCCTAAGCTTTTGGGGCAAACCACCTATACATAATAAATCCAAACAAACTGTGCGAGGTTGTAACAACGAGGCGATTATATTGTCCCTACTGCCTAGCTCAACAATTTATTCGGACCTACAATACACAGACGTGGATCCAACACAAGAATTTCTCTATAGCTATTACTTAAATAAATAAATATAAACTAAAAGGAAAACTAAATTAAATAAATAAGAGAATAAAAAAAATTATATTAAATAAAATCTAATAAAAGAAAAGATACGAGAGAACTTTACCCATGCAATGATAATCGAGCGATGTTGAGCACAAATAAAATTTCAAACTTTCACTATAATGTATTCGGCAAATACTTCATATGTGGCGTAGTCCATTTCACAATACCCATGCAAGGTGTAACAATAAGATCAATTTGTATAACATGACTTAGTACCTATTTCTTTATAAAAATTCAAATGTTCTTATTGTGAGCTTTAGAATCACTCCGTATCATTCGATTACCCTGCCAATGCCAACTATATGCAGCTCAAATTAAGCCTTTGATTGGCAGAGACTATGATTGATAATTGAGTTCGGTTAGGATTTAATTCTTCGGGTATGAGACTTGAAAAAAATTGGTCATGTCTTTTGCGTATCGTGTTGATTTTTTAGCCTTATTTCCAAATAAGCTATGCAAATTACCGCATTGGAATTATGCATAATTCGCTGAGTATCCGATACTTGAGAACCAAATTTCTTGATTCAAATACCAATCCTTGACCACATCCTATTGTATTCTTGGCTACAATTCTGACACAACTGTTCAGATGAAAAATCGAGAGCAAGTCGGCAGGTACAGACCTCGTGCCGATCGGCACACAGTTGTGCCGACCGGCACAGAGAAGAAAAAAAAAGAAAAGAAAAAAAAGAAAAAAAGAAAACAAAATCTGTACCTTGCGCAGTTTTGCTCGGGACTAGCGAAAATTTAAGTGTGGGGGGAAGAGTTAATTCCCTTGAATTCCTATCATCAAATAGTAGCCAAGGATATCTTTTTCCAACCATGTACACAATCCAAGATCAATCTTTGCTTTGTACATGTCCATTATTCTAATGGTGTGAGTTTCTTTCTCAAAATTCAATTTGTAATGGCCTTTTTGACAAGTCTCAGTAAAATCAATTAGAGTTATTTCTTAGCTTTGCAAGATATTGTTGATTTATATCTATTTTTCCTTGAATTTCCTCACCGAGCTACTCATACTGCCTTATACATAAATATCCATAAAGTAGATTTCAGGCGAGTGATCGAAGTTGAGTTGTTCATTTGATTGTTTGAGAAGGATATTTTTTTGCTCACAATACTTTTTAGTGATTACACAAGTGGAAAAGTCATGATTATCAAGTTGAATATTTTCAAGACTTGTTTTGGGGAATACTCTTTCATGCTTAATACCCATATTTTGAACATATTTGCTGAATAATAAATTGAGTTGATCTCACAATGACTAAATGCTCAGCTCGTGTAGATTTGAAATACTTTTATGATTGATGTGACCATATGCAAGTTGATTTTCATTCTTGACTTTCCTCGGGACGAGTAAAGGTTTAAGTGTGGGGGAGCTGTTAGCGATTTCTAGTATACCATTTTATATGCCAACTGCGCCTTATTTAGAGCATAAATGACATCATTATAGGCCATTAACCCTTGATAATAGCACTATATTTGTATATATGTCGTTCTGGAGATTTATTGCAGAAACAGATGAAAAGGACGACATTCTGGACATTGTGGCTGATCTGGACCTGAAGAGAAGAAAAGCAGCAGAAAAGGCTCACTGTGCCGACCGCACAGCCTTGTGCCGGTCGGCACAAGGGACTTCAGGGCAATCGAGGCTGGCCCACCAATCAGTTGATTCTAGAAGGATGTCATCCGAACCAATCTTTGGAGATAATCGTCACGAAGAGATAAAAGATACCTGAAGATTTAAAAGAGCAATGCAAGACTTGATCTCGAAGAAAACTGATTTGGAAGGCCCACATATGTAACATCCTGGCCCAGGGCTTAATAGGATTGATAAGAATACTCATACCAACAGTTGCAACTTCTTTTCCGGAAGCTCATCTCGAAAGAACTCCGGGGTTAAGCGTGCTTGGCCCGGAGCAATTTCGGATGGGTGACCGACCGGGAAGTCCTTCCCGGGTGTGCACGAGTGAGGACAAAGTGCGCAGAAAAGACGTGTGTTGGTCTGTGGGGACAGTCTTGAGATCCTAGAGAGCTGCCAGGCGTGCGGGCCCGGCCTCGTGGAGGCGGGACGTCACAAGTGGTATCAGAGCCGACTCTCGCGGTTTCACGGGCGCGTGTGGGCGCAGTTGCGCAGGCATGGTGTGCATGGCTGGTGTGGGCCCAAGTGGTCACACAGCATGGCACATGCGCTGGCACTGGACGCACGGACGTGGCCAAGAGAGGAAGTTCCTGGCCTGGGGTTGATCGACGAGGACGTCGATCTCCTAAGGGGGTGAGAATGTAACATCCTGGCCCAGGGCTTAATAGGATTGATAAGAATACTCATACCAACAGTTGCAACTTCTTTTCCGGAAGCTCATCTCGAAAGAACTCCGGGGTTAAGCGTGCTTGGCCCGGAGCAATTTCGGATGGGTGACCGACCGGGAAGTCCTTCCCGGGTGTGCACGAGTGAGGACAAAGTGCGCAGAAAAGACGTGTGTTGGTCTGTGGGGACAGTCTTGAGATCCTAGAGAGCTGCCAGGCGTGCGGGCCCGGCCTCGTGGAGGCGGGACGTCACAACATAGAAGCTACCTAAGACTTTGGAACCAACTTAGAAAGGAGACCAAGTTGGACACGAGGTGTGCCGATAGGCACAAGGACTCTCTTCCCGAGATCCTTTTCCTTTCTAAAGCACAGCCCTATATAAACTTGTAGAAACTCTAGGGTTTCGGATCCGCCGCCAGAGGGACAACACAGCTAGTTGTTGGCATTTCTTACGCACAGAGATTAAATTCAACTCCGCAAGCGCACGGAACACCGTTGTAGCATTTCACCCGGAAGTATTCCAAGGTTATCGTATTTATATTTTCCACAGGGAAGCATGGCTAAGAATATCATGAATCAACAAGGAAACATCCATTATTTATAACTTGCAAACTAGACCAAAGCAGGGATACAGATGTTTGATATGTGTGTGGCACTCAGGAGAACATCCATTGATATAGATAACAAGGAGTTAGCATTTAGTTTGGGAGAACAACGAGAAGAAGGGTATCAGTCAGCCTAGGGGTTAGCATTTAGTATTTTCTGATAGTCTACAACTACTTACTTAAGCTTTCATTACAGATACGTTCCTGCATATCGGGGCATGGATGTGCCAAAGCAATAAACTTGTTCTGTTGCTCGAACTACCACCGGGCATAATCTAAAAAGAACAGAGGCACAAAAGTGGCTCACCCAACCAACAGAAAAAGATTAATACTCTGGGGAACCACCCGCTATAATTAAGACCCTGCCGGTCCAACCCGGACGTGGCGGATTACAGAGACCGGTGTAGCTGTCACATACACTCGCGGCTACCATCCTCCGTGGGGTTGGGTGCAAACTCACGTCTAGAATAATTCCTTGAACCACACGAGCAACTATCCTAAATAATTTACCCTAAGCTTTTGGAGCAAACCAACCATGCATAATAAATCCAAACGAACTGTGCAAGGTCGTAACAACGAGGCGATTATATTGTCCCTACTGCCTAGCTCAACAATTCATTCGGACCTATCATACACAGACGTGGATCCAACACAAGAATTTCTCTATAGCTATTACTTAAATAAATAAATATAAACTAAAAGGAAAACTAAATTAAATAAATAAGAAAATAAATAAGAAAAAATTATATTAAATAAAATCTAATAAAAGAAAAGATACAGGAGAACTTTACCCAAACTTCCGAAGAGAACTCCGGAACTCCGAGCGAAGGTCTCACTTCTACTCTAACTCCCATAACTAAACTCTAATCCTACTCTAAACCACACAAGCGGAGTGATCTTCCTTGAGGAACTGAGGTGCGAATTTCTTCTGAGCCGGACGGGGCATTTTGTAGCCTCAAATGAACAAGGGGGTATTTATGCCAAAGCTTGAGTGTCGGGCCCGCCAAGCCAGGCCGGCCAGCCAAGTAGGGGGGGGGGGGCCGGCCGGCCGCCCATTGTGACGGTTGGCCACCGCCTCGATCCTGGACGCTCCAGATTTGCTCCTGATGACGGTTGTCCAGTCGGTGGCTTCATGGGGGCGGCAGAAGAGGAGTGAGGGCCAAGTTGAGGCCCAAACAGCCCACCTTCTAGAACGTCGGTGGAATTCTTCTGAACAGGCTTTTGATTCTGCGTTATGGGCCTGTTTGTAGCCCACTGGATGAAGGCCGAGGCCTGTGGCTACCATGTGGGGCTGGCCGGCCTATGGGTGGGGCCGGCCGGCCTGTCTTTGTGCCAGCTGAGCCCATTTTCCTCCATAATACCCTCCTGCATCCAAAGATTCACCAAAAATTATGGAGTAGCATTAATCCTATCTACTATGCATAGAATCTTGGTGACATGCATTTATTTACTAGTAGGTTGGGGGTCAAAACTTAGTTTTATGACCGCCAACACTAGTAGGTTTAGAGCCACCGGGGCTTGCCCCGTTATTCATGTTCTCTAGTTGTTAGATCAAGAACCTCTGGTGCTAAGAGGTGATCCATCAAGGTAGGCCAACTAGATGGTGGTGTATCTTGTACTATGTATTATCAAAGTATGGTTGAATATGTGGATGAATGGTTTTGATTATTGCTTGCCTGGATTTTATGGTCTTTACATGCACTTATTCCTACGCTTAGTGACGACTAAGTATTAGATGTTATCTTAATTGTGGTGGCAAAAAGAGGTGAGAGATCCAACCTCTCACTATCTCCATTGTGGTTAAGATAATATCGGGATCTTTGTAATGCGCCATAATTGCATATTGTCTCTGTACCTCAACGCGCTAGAATATGCGAGATCCTTGAGATGATGTGTAGAGTGGGAAGCGGCTACCGATTACGAAGGTTGGTCGTGACAGGGCTCGACGGAAAGGGGTTTCTTCCTGCCGATCTTCGGTTATCAATAATCAAGTAAATCCGTTTATGATGCTATT
Source organism: Eragrostis nindensis (assembly GCA_012490785.1). Taxonomy (NCBI): domain Eukaryota; kingdom Viridiplantae; phylum Streptophyta; class Magnoliopsida; order Poales; family Poaceae; genus Eragrostis; species Eragrostis nindensis. The sequence continues at coordinate 99,256 of JAAXCT010001378.1, read as the reverse complement.
TAATTAGGCTTTTTGGTTACGATCTCAACTAGCAGACTTTGGCTAACTTACCCAGTGATTTAATCAGGTTCCTTAGGCTGTTCAAACAACACTCGGACAATTCAGCCTCCGTGCCGACCGGCACACCAGTGGTGCCGATCGGCACATCCCCCAATTCTCCCAAAACTCACGCTCACGCTCTCTAGAAAGCCTGGCTAACTCTTTTACTGATAATTCTGCTTAATTCCCATTGGTCTCTGTGGTTCGATTAAACCTTGGAATACTCTTCTGGGGGAAAAAGACTACAACTGTACACCGTGCTCTTGCGGTATATAACTGGGTGCGTACATACGACCAACAAGCTTCTTTTTCTGTTGGTACTTGATATGACCACCTTTTACCTATCTTTTTACTATCATTTTAGTGCGTTTATTGATCATTTGAGCCACTTAGCACCTAACTTTAACCTTATTTCGAAGTATGTTGTGTTTTGAGTGTTATGATGTAGAATCAGGTGAAAACATGACATAAAGGCTCAATTTCTCGAAGCACCAACATGAAGCTTGGATTATTCACCCATTTTAGAGAGGACACTACATTGCAACACAGTTTTGAAGTCCAAGACGATCCTGAATGAGAAAAGTTTGACTTATAAAGTTGTAGATCTCGTCGAGAGCTTTCCGAAACATATATGGACGACCCTATTTGGACTTCGGAGCTAGGAGATATGGGCCCCGTAAGATGTGCTGCGTAGACAAGTCGCTAGTGCCGATCGGCACCGACTTGCGCCGATCCGCACCAAGCCCAAAACGGCCCAAAAATGCCCAGGAAAGCTGGTTTCGCCGCTATAAAGAGAAGACCCTATTCTACACGCAAGGGGGGTCGGATTTCGGAACTTTTGGTGGCGAAATTAGGGTTAGACAACGGAGAGCTTGATCTCGAGCGAATTTCGCGGCGTTTCGGCGAGAAGTCGTCGAGTGCCAATCGGCACGCGTTGGTGCCGACCGGCACAACCGACTTCGGCGTCCGATTCGTCCCAAATTGTACCAGAAAGTAGGATAGGCCAATTTAATGTGTTTACCATGGTGAAACCTACTCATATCATGGGGTGATTCTCTGTTCTTCCCTCGGTTGATGGGGATCTTGCACTTTGCACTGTGATGGTTAATTGATTACATTTGTTGCTCTTCTCGGTCTATTGCAATGCTTACTTATTGTTTATCTCAGTATTTTGGATGACAATATTGTAATGGTGCTTTTGTTAGATGATTGCCTTATTAGCCGCCGTCGTGACAGGATCGCAGCAAACAGCTTTTGCCTACCTTCGTAACAGCCAGTTAAAGCCTTTACTCAGTTAATTTGATCTTTGCATGCAAGTGAACCTAGACCGTGGGAAGTTCGTCTTAATTCTTGTTTAGCCGTAATCTCTCTCTTTCATTAGTTTCTTTTAATTAGTTCTTTAAACAACCTTTCTCTCAACAATTCACCTTTTGTTAGTAACAAACGTTTAGCTAAATAAGCGTCCCACTTGTTCCAGGGATTGATAAACCTTGGAATATTCGGAGGGAAAAGCTACAACTGACCCGTGCGTTTGCGGTCATAAAAGGTGCGCGTATCTCGCGCCAACAAGCTTTTCTGGCGCCGTTGCCGGGGAACAAGTCAGTTCATTTGTTTAGTCTAATTTTTGCTACTAACTCTTTAATCCTTAAACCTTTTTCTAGTGTTTTTGTTTTGTGTTTTCTTTGTCAATATGGATTTCACAGGTATCATTGGGACATTGTGGAGCCACATCATGCCAAAGGCAAATCATCTCATTCCGCCAAAGTCAGATGTCAAAATTGAAGCGGAAGAATATAGTTTGGACCCAATGCTAATCAAGATGGTTGAGCAGAACCCGTTTTCAGGAGCTAAAGGAGAAAATCCATATCTTCATATCAAGAATCTTGAAGTGATCTGCTCCACATTCAAGTATAAAGGCATTCACGAAGATTGGAATCGATGGATCCTCTTTCCATTCTCACTCACCGGTAAAGCACAAGCATGGTATTCTCAAGTCAGATTTGAAGTGAAAGGTAACTGGGGAGAGTTGTGTGCACAATTTTGCATGAAATTTTTTCCCTTACCTAGGATTCATGAGTTAAGAAGAGATATCATCAATTTTGCTCAGTTAGATAACGAAACTTTGGGTAGAGCTTGGGAAAGATTCAATAATTTGCTGACAACCGGACCAGATTTAGGATTTCCACATGATGTTGTTATGCAAACATTCTATATGTCCTTGTGTAGAACTTCTGCAGATTATCTTAATTGTGCATCTGGAGGAAATTTCATAGATCAAGAATTATCAAAGGCCAAGGACGTGCTCTCAAAAATCATGCAAGCTGAAGCAATGAATACACCATGGGATGAGGCAGAAGATAATGAAGAAGTGTTCCATGTTGCCGATCGGCACAGTCCTTGCGCCGACCGGCACACCGACAGTGCCGACCGGCGCACCAATAGTGCCGATCGGCACGAGGAATCAGCAGAGACTCCATCGCCAGTTGAAGTAGAGCAGCCACCACTATCATATGAATTGAAATTGCAAACTACTTCACCATTGATGATGCTTGAATCAAAGCCTCTTTCAGAGTTTGAGCCGCTTGATTGGATTCCTATTAGATTTGGACCATCATTCACCTCATCAAGGCCAGTGGTCGATCAACAAGAGGTATCTTTTCCAGCAGTTGAGACTATTCCTAGCGATAGAACAACCAAAGAAGAGGGTGAAATTGCTATCACTTCTGAAGTTTTTGAGAGATTATTTTCTGAAGACAAGAGGCATTTTGAACCATCTCATGTCGAAGAAGCCAAGCAAATAATGGAAGCAACAACCAAGGGATCACCATTTGAAGAACTTGCAAGGATTTTCTCTATTGGTGCAAATCATGAAGAAGGGAAACATTTACCGAGCCCACACATACCCTGCATAATTGAAGGGCATTCTTTCTCTAGTGCTTTATGCGATATGGGAGCTGAGGTAAGTGTCATGCCACACAAGATCTTTCAAGAAATTTTTCCTGTTAATTCTATTTTAACGCCTACGGAGATCAAATTGTTTATGGCTGATGGAAAGATGAAGAAACCCATAGGCGTGTTAGAAAACCAAGATGTAGTTATTGTGGGAAACATTATACCAACTGATTTCTACGTCCTTGATACGTATCATGATGATGTTGAAGACATAATTCTAAGACGTCCCTTTCTTAATCTATACATGCTGTTCTTGACGCTGGAAAAGGGAAGATAACCATTGAGTTGGGAGGAAATCGCTTTACATTTGATATTGTGATAATATTTAAGAACCCTGTTGAGCCGCCTCTTGATAACGAAGAGGTGGAGTATGCTTCTTTTGTAAACTCTCTCAGGGATCCTCTCCAGTGTTCTTGAAGAAAGTCTCACTGATGAACAAGAAGACGAAGCTATTGAAGAGGCGATTGATGCTTTTGAAGTCTCTCCTGGATTCAAGAAAGAACCCACTCCTGAACCAATTGATCCTACAATTGAGAAGCTTGCGCCTGAAGTTGAGTTGAAGCCATTGCCAAAAGGATTGCGATATGAGGATCTCGGTGAGAACAAGACTTACCCAGTAATTGTTAGTGATGAACTTAGCGAAGAGGAGACATCTCATTTATTGAAGCTATTGAGAAAATACAAGAAGGTCATTGGGTATACTATTGATGATCTGAAAGGAACTAGCCCAGCCTTTTGCACTCATCGCATACGCATGGAAGATCAATGCAAGCCAGTAGCAGATCATCAAAGGAGATTAAACAACGCAATGAGAGCTGTGGTGAAGAAGGAGGTACTTCGCTTACTTAATGCTGGCATTATCTATCCTGTTTCTGATAGTGAGTGGGTTAGTCCAGTTCATTGTGTTCCAAAGAAGGAGGGCTTACTGCAGAAAAGAATGAGAACAATGAGCTAATTCCCCAGAGAACAGTCACAGGATGGCGTATGTGTGTTGATTACAGAAAATTGAAATCAAGGATACAAAGAAAGATCATTTTCCTCTGCTATTCATTGATGAGATGTTGGAAAGGTTAGCAAAGCACAAGTACTTTTGTTTTCTAGATGGATATTCTGGATTCTTTCAAATTCCAATACACCATTAAGATCAGCCCAAGATGACGTTCACATGCCCCTATCGTACGTATTGTAAGGATCGTGTGACCGAGAGGGGGGGGGGTGAATCGGGCACACCATGAACTAAAACTTTTTGCACTTCTAGCTACTCTAACTAATTGCACAACTAAAGGATACATAACAAGAGCATACATGTGCACTAGGTGATAGTGATCAAGCAAGGATAACCATGTGCTAGGACTTGTACATGCTAGGAGCAAGGTATACATGAGCATATAGGAACAACCTAGCATATGACAACATACAAGATAAGCTCAACAAGTCCTACACATGCTAGTGTATAAGGTAAAGGCAATCAAGCAATCTAGCATGCATATAGGTAACACATACGGAAGCTCAAGTAAGTCCTATACATGCTAGTGTATAAGATAGATAGACAATCAAACTAGCATGCATACAAGTAACACATGGGAAGCTCAAGCTAGTGATCATGACAACAAGATAGATACAACAAAGAGCATAACAAGATCACTAGATGATATCAAGCAAGTGTATGAGCTATGAGCAAGTAGGTACACATAAGGAAAGCGCATATCACTAGAGATAACATAGAGCTAGCACACGGAAACAATCATCAAGCAATCATATGATAAGCACAAGTCTACTACATGCATATAAGATAAACAAGATAATAAGTGCAAGTAGTAGAGAGTAAGAGTAAGAGATTGCTCATCGATTTTTCCTGTGGTATCGGAAGGATGGCGCCTTCCCCTAGTCCACGTTGGGTCACTCCCGCCGGAGTCTCGACCCCGTCCCTCCGCTCGATGGCGATCCCCTCTAGAGCACACTCCACCCTTTAAGCCGGTGATGTCCCCTAAGAGCACGCTTCACTCCTCGAGTGAAGTCACGGGCTTCACCCCGCCGCACACCGGCAATGCTCTCCTCCTTAGGACCATCCACCGCTCTTGAGTGAAGTCGCGGGCACGTCCCGCCGGGCTTCTCCCGGGTACTCCTCCGAAGGTAAGGCTCCGCACTTGATGCGTGCCAAAGGGCGCTCTACTAGTGATGCTTCTTTCGCACGGGAAGCTCCAAGACCGTGTACAAACTTGTGTCGGCTTCCACACTCTCTTTGGCAAGCTCAACACCGACGCCTAACCGGTCTAGGCCTTGCCATAGACCAAGGGTAACAAACCAAGACCGCCTCCCTATGACCACACTAGTCCTAGAGGTGGATGGATGCTCTCAACCCTCTCAAGCACTAAGCTTCTTCTTCTTCTCAATCTTCAAGCACCAAGATTCCTCTCCAAATCTTCCCCAAGTGCCTCTCTTTCTTCCTCTTGGCTTCCACTATGTTTCCCCACTGATAACAATGGCCAAAGGCACCCCAAAGGGCCAAGCAACCGGCTATTTATAGCCCTCCACTCAAAAACTAGCCGTTGCCCCGAAATGGTCCAGTCTCAATGAGGACCGGACCGTCCGGTCCATTGAGGACCGTACCGTACGGTCATCAGTGGATAGCTTGTAGTATTTCGGCGATAACTCCTTACTCCGAACTCCGATGGAGGTGTAACATATATCAATGGAAAGCTCTTGAAATTCTCCATAACTTTCCTTTTGGGCTGATCTCTAGATTCGGCCATCTTCAAGTCAAAATGTCGACCGTACCATACGGTGCTCATAACCGGACCATCCGGTCTCCTCCAGGCAGTCTGTAGTATTTCGAACATTACTCCTAGCTCCGAACTCCGATGGAGGTACACCATATATCGAAAAATTATCCACATCTTTCCTTTTAGGCTGATCTTCAGATTCTGCCATCTTTATATCTATATGTCGACCGGACCGTCCGGTTCTAGAGACCGGACCATACTGTCTCCTCCAGATTTGCTGCATCTTGTTTCGACCATAACTTTTGACTCCGAACTCTGATTTTCGCGATCTTGTACTTGTTGGAAAGCTTGTGAAAAGCTCTACACAGAGACCATGAGCTCATCTTCATTTGAGGACCGTACCATACGGTCTCTAGGATCGTACCATACGGTCTCCTTTTCTTCCTGCACACAGAAACTCCGTCTTCTCTGTTGCCTCTGCCTGTAAGGACCGTACCATACGGTCCTATGACCGTACCATACGGTCTATGGTACGATCTTCATTTCCTGAGCTTCCAGAACCTTGTCTTCTCTGTCTCTTCTCCCAATAGGGACCGTACCATACGGTCTCCTTGACCGTACCGTCCGGTCTTCTCTGCTGAAGCTGAACTTGATCATTTCCTCGATCCTTTCTTCCAAACTTCTCCACACTTGGCTCCTCTTCTCCTCTGCTGTCACCCTAGTGCCTGAGAGACTCTTTGAGCATCCACTCACCTCTACCACTAGTGTGACCTAAGAGAAACGACTCGATCCCCCTTGATAGTCCGGTTTTTCCTATGGACTCAAGCCTACATCTACACCAAGCCAACACTTGCTTGGATCTAGCATGTCCTTAGCCTTGATCCAGCTCCTCAACCGAACCTCCATCAAGTCCTTGATCCTTGTCGTTATCCATCAACGAAGCTTCTTCATGTGACCTAAAGAATATGCATGAACACCTTTCCTACATCCAAAGATGTTAGTCACAATGATCTAGTTGTCACAAAGGACAACCCGATCGAAGCATCATATAATGTGCATAGGATACAAGACAAAAACATCATCACATAATAGACAAGATCATCATGGCATATGATATAAAGTAAGACCAATAAGATGATCAAGAGTATGTCAGGTAAAAGATACATAGAGGAACACATGACATACTCACCTTGTCTCTTACCTCATGTGCGTAATAGTTACCTCGTAGAGTAGTCCTCATGTTTACTTCTTCTCTTTATCAACTTCCTTGCAACCTTTGAGGTGTTGGCACTCCAATAGTATATCACTACATCCATGAGACTAAACATCTTGCATACTAGCAAACCTTGTTAGTCTCATTGACCATGTTGACATCAATCACCAAAACCTATGAACCATGCTCTAGGTTCATTGATCTTACAATCTCCCCCTTTTTGGTGATTGATGGCAACACAACCAAAGCAAGAGATAATAGATAGAATGAAGCACAATAACTTGCCTCGGATGTATTGACAACATAGAATACCTTTGCTCATACCTCATATCCTTGATTGAATCTTCACTTCTTGGTTGCAAGTACTTCTCCCCATTAGCATGTTCTCCCTATTTGTGCTCATGTCCCTTCTCTTTCCGCAACTACTTGCTTTGGTGGATATACTTCTCCCTCTTTGACATCAAGCACCGAAAAGGGACAAACAAGGCAAACGTTAAAAGCACAAGGGAGCTTCATAGATAGTGATCCTTTGGATGTGGATGGGATATGGATCAAAATCATGAAGCCTCATAACATAGACTAAACTCCCCCTAGATTTGTGCATGCATGTGATGGAAGGCAAAGTATATGCACAATTTAACAATTAAGTCAAGTGGGGGACCTTAAGCTATGTTATGGAAGGTAGCTAGATAGATAATGCAAGAATAAAGGAAAACCATTACCTTCTTGCAAGAATGATAAACTTAGGGTACTTTCGGGGAGTGACTTCTTTTCGATGCCATATAGAATGTGTCAAATGAGAATCATGGCACCTCAAAGTGGATAATCATTTCTATCAAGAGACTACAAAAATAAACTTGCAAACACATTAGTCTCAAGAATCTCAAGACATAGGATAGACTCCCCCTAAAGTTGTGCATCACATGCACTTTTATGAATCAAGACAAGTCAAGGAGACTACCTTATATCTCGGATCATGGCATATAAAGAGATATGAAATGAGCGCATAAATAGATGCCACTTGTAAAGGATATGAGTGAAAGCATACAAGACTTTACCACTTGTAAAAGCACATACATATGAACCAAACGACAAGGGTAAAGCAACTCAATCACAACAAGGCATCATACAAGAAATAAAAGGACACTACACACATGATGGTAAAAAGACAAGCATGCAAGTCATTGCTCAAGATATGATACCATTTGAATGATAAGCAATATAAAGCAACAAAGGGTATCACGAGATAAAGATAAGCACATGGAGCAAATGACAAGCATGAAAGAGTGATGATATGAAAAGGAACAAAACGCAATCAAGCACAAACATCACGAGATGCACATAAAAAAGGCAATATAGAAAGAAGGAGATGTTACCTTGATGTTCCGGTCGAGGCAACTCGCTCAAAGAGAAGTCACAAGTTAGAGCAAAAACTCATACCACAAGTGAATAAAAGCACAAGGAGCTATGACAAGCACAAAGACTATGGTGACGAGTAAAAAGGATAACTAGCAGAAAAAAAAGCTCATCACCATAGGGTCAAAGAGATTACCTTCATACTTACCTTGTAGAACGTTGCTACTCTTGACATTCGGCATCATCTCAAGATTGTTGTGAAGATCGATCATATTGATCACATGATCTTCTCTTGTACTAACTCCCCCTTGAGATGATCCTCATCTTGGTGTCTTCTTCCTCACCTCAAGATCGTGATGAAGATCGATCATCTTGATCTCTTGATCTTCTTGTGCACAAACTCCCTCTTGAGGTGATCTTCATGACTCGAGCTCTCATCTCAAGATTGTTGGTGAAGATCGATCATCTTGATCACTTGATCTTCTCATGCACGAACTCCCCCTTGAGATGATCTCGATGTCTTTATCATCTTCTCTCCTATTTCTTGTGCATCCCCTTGTTCCTACAATTGATCCTACAATAGAGAAAAAGAACAAGAAAGACAAGCGTTAAGTGCACACAAGAGCTTCATGAACCATGTCCTTTAGAGTGGAAGGCATTTGGACCATGATCATGAAAGCCTCATAACATAGGCTAAACTCCCCCTAGAGTTATCCATACTTCTAGTGGATGGCAAGATATATGCATATCATTTTGTGAAACACATGGGGTAGTTTAAACTATATTATGGATGGTAGCTAGAACAAAAGATAATTGAATGGGATCGTTCTAGGACTTTCGGAGAGAAGACATTATGGACCCTCATGATAGAAACTAAAACAAAAAACACACGGGTGAAAGACTCCTTTGTGATTTCCTATATGCAATGCATGAACAAGCATATAATACAAATGCAAAGGGAAATAAACATGCCATGATGAATGCATGCAAGATTAAGGACAATGCATAAAGGAAACCTACTCAAGGTCAAGTTTGAACCTCTATCAAGCTTATTCACTGTGAGCTAAACCTTGCCTTGAGTCCATCGGTCCACCAACTCAAGCATCCCCCATGCTCATAGCTATCTTGAGAAAGTTAGACCTCGAACTAATATTTTTGTGCATTTCTTTTAGGTTTTTACATGATGCATGAAAGTGCACAACATACTAGTTCACAAAGGAGCTACTAAAATGCAAGGGAACTAAACGAAAGAAACTACACTAAGATACAAGATACCTCCTTGAAGAGTAGATGTCATCGTTGTAAGCTTCATGACCATTGGAGCTAGGGAAACCCCAAGGTATGAATGTTTTGGTGATAGGATGGGAACCATGAATGTGACTAACACTCTTTGTGAGATCTTATAGGTCACATATGAAGAAAGCTCCGTCCGTTTGGTGGTGAACGCCAACACACCATGAACTTAAATGACAAGGATGATTGGTTGCTTTCATCTATACAAGAACGGACTTGATGGAGTCGCGGAGAAAATATGGATCAAGGCTAAGGACATGCTAGATCCAAGCGAGTGTTGCTTGGTTAGATGTTAGCTTGAGTCCATAGGAAAAACCGGACTATCAAGAGGGTTCGAGGTGGTTCTCTTAGTACACACTAGTTATAGAGATCATTGGATGCATGGTGAGTCTTTCAGGGGCTAGGGTGGCAGAAGAGAGTTGAAGGAACCAAGAAGTTCAAGTTTGGAAGAAGAAGATCAAGAAGAAGATCGAAGCTGCGAAGTCAGAAGAGACCGGACAGTACGGTCATGGAGACCGTACAATACGGTCTACAGAGGAAATCCAGACAGAGGAGCTCAGGTTTCTGAAGTTGAAGAATAGAGGCCGGACAGTTGACCGGACAGTACGTTCCTAGGGACCGGACAGTACGGTCTCTATTGGAGTGTTCCAGACAGAGAAGCTGAAGTTTCTGGAAGTTGAAGAATGAAGACCGGACAGTTGACCGGACAATACGGTCAGGGACCGGACAGTACGGTCTTACAGGAGAAGAGCAACAGAGAAGGAGAAGTTTCTGTTGGCTGAAGAAGAAGTGGAGACCGGACAGTACGGTCCTAGAGACCGTACAATACGGTCTGCTTTGAGAAGAGGAGCAGCACTCTCTGGAAGCCGGTCTGGTGAAGACCGGACAATAGGGTCAGAATGGAGACCGGACAGTACGGTCTATTGTACGGTCATCACGCAGACTGGGCAGTTTTGGACAAAGGCTAGTTTGAGGTTGGAGGCCTATATATAGTCGGTTGTTTACCTCTTTGAGGTGCTCTTGGACACAGGAAAGAGGGGAGGTGCTGCCAAGAAGCCAAGAGGAAGAAGTGTGAAGCACTTGAGAGGGATTTGGAGTGATCCTAGTGCTTGAGAGAGTAGCAAGTTGCATCCTTTGAACTCTAGGCTAGTGTGGGCTTGAGAGAGTCATCTAGGGCTGTTACTCTTGGTCTATGGCAAGGCCTAGACCGGTTAGGCGTCGGTGTTGAGCTGTCCAAGGAGATTGTGGAAGTCGACACAAGTTTGTACACGGTCTTGGAGCTTCCCGTGCGAAAGAAGCATCACTAGTGGAGCGCCCTTTGGCACGCATCAAGTGCGGAGCCTTACCTCCGGAAGAGTACCCGGGATCGAGCCCGGCGGGACGTGCCCGCGACTTCACTCGGAGGGTGAAGTGTGCTCTAGGAGGGATCGCCATCGAGCGGAGGGACGGGGTCGAGACTCTGGCGGGAGTGACCCAACGTGGAGAAGGAGAAGGCGTCATCCTTCCGAGACCACAGGAAAACATCATGAGCATTCTCTATCCCTTCTCCTTTACTACTCGCATTTACTTAACGCACTTCATATGATTGCTTGTAGTACTTGAGTTGTGCTCTTATCTTACTTGTGTGTTTACCTTGGTACCTACTAGCTTCACTAGGTTTGCTTGTTTGCCTTGCTCGTGTGCTTACTTGTTATAGCCTATCTAGTAGCTCTAAGGACTCTACTTAGTGTGCCTAGTATCTTGGTTGCCTTGTCTCTAGTTATCTTGTTACCTTGCCTTACCTAGCTTAAGTCTTCCGCTATCTATCTATCTTGTGCTAGGTTGCTAGTGTGGTGTGATTGTGTTATCTATATGCACTAGCTATATAGGTTAAGGATACTCCTTAGTGTGCTTTACCTTGTTACTAGAACCACTCGCTAGGAGTTGCTTGGGTGTAAGTGTTTGGAAATAGATTCTAGAGTGCACCGATTCACCCCCCCTCGGTCACACGATCCTTACAAGTGGTATCAGAGCCAAGTGCTCATTATTAGGGCTTTACCGCCTTGAGTCGTGACCGGGATTGCGTGTGGGAAAATGGAGTCCACTCATGATGTTTCTAACACTTCCATCGCCTCTACCTTGATTGAGCCTTATGATTGTGTGCTTATTGGTACTTCCTACTATGATGTGCGTGATGAGTATGATGAACTTGTTTTGAATGATAATGAGGATATCACTAACTTCGCATCTCGCTTGTATGTTCTTGCTAGGAAACTCATGTCAAGAGGCTATCCATCTATTATGCACAAGCATGTTGTGAAGAAGCTTATCCGATCTCTACCACTCTCGCGGTTTGGTATTCTTGCTTTTGCTCGAGTGGATGAGTTTGTGAACATGCCCTATGATGAGGTGGTTGCTATTCTCTCCTCCCTTGAGGAGGATATCAAGAAGGGCAAGGATATCTCTCATGCAAGTGAAGATCAACACATTGAAGCTCAACCTCTACCTCAAGCTCAATCATCATCTCGTGTTGGTGAAGGTTCTTCTTCTTGGGATCAAGAGGATGGATATATCAAGCTATGTGATGAGTTGGACCACATCTCTATGATGCCGAATGAAGATCTTGTTGAGTTTGCTCTTCGGATGGATTCACTCATCAAGAGGATAAATGAGAACAAGCTTTGGATAGTCACCAAGGAAGAGGGACTCAAGAGGTTTCTTGATGCTTTGCCAAAGGATAAGTATGGTGATCACATTGAGTTTGAGAGCTTTGAGCTTGAGTCATACTCTATTGAAGAAGCTATTGAGGTCATTACAAGAAGAAGAACTCGCTCTATGCTCTCTAACACATTCAAGACCCCAAGTGATGATGAGGATGAAGATGATGAGACCAAGATTCTCACTTGTGATGATGACTATTCAAGTGCTAGTGATGTTGAGCCGGAGCCTATCAAGGAATATCACATGAAGAGAGAAATCTTGCCATCCCTCTTTGAAGACTACTACATCTTGTATGAACCGGATCTTGCCGGTCGGGCTCACTATCTCCTCTACAACATGTATGATGAATACTACAAGAGAGATGAGGAGTCTTGGCTTGATTGTTGGAAGAGACTTCTTGTTTTGGTGGCTAGAGTGAACTCTTTTGAAGGAGAAGACAAGATTAGTGATGAGCACGCTATTCACACGGTGATCTCTATGCTACCATACAATAGGAAGCTTCACATTTTAAATGATCTCAATGATGATATTAGTGGGATGACTCTCAAGGGGATTATCTTGATGGCACTATCTTATGAGAACCAAATCTACAACATTCTTGAGTACTTCAATGCTAGTGGAAATGTGGGAAGGTTTCAAGGTCTCCCTCTTGGAACTCATGTTGTACACATGGGTGTTGATCGGACCATGTGGAGACACAATGGAGTCACCAAGGCAATGATTGACACCTTGGATGCATTGGACTTGGACTTTCTCAATGGTGTTCCCATGGCTGTTGACGGTCGTTAAGTACCAACTTCGACCGCCAATATTCCTACACATAAAGGAGAATTAGCATTTCTTATACGCATATTTATTTCAACTAATAAATTTCCACGAGTTTTGGATGATTTATGAGTGCAGGAGTATTTCTGGAGAAAATGGGCCTCTGTGAGAGAAATCACAGGCCGGCCGGCCTACATCCCAGGCCGGCCGGCCACACCCAGCGGCCACAGCCTGCAGGCCTCCACCAGTGGGCCACGAGAAGCCCACAAAACCAGAATATTGAGGCCCAACTCGAACTTAATGAAGACTTTCTAGAAGATGGGCTACAATGGGCCTATACTTGGCTCTTACTCCAGTTCTGCTGACCCCAGGAGAAAACCGACCTCGGGACCGACCTCACGAAGCAATCTGGAGCGTCCACACGGAAGGCGGTGGCCAACCGCCACAATGTGTGGCCGGCCGGCCTGCCACCTAGGCCGGCCGGCCTACCTTGGCGGCCAATTCGCCTCAACCGCCTCTCACTTGCTCTATTTAATCCCCTCTCTCATTTGGGGCTATAAATAGAGGGGTGCTCGGCCGGTTAGAACACACACCAAGTAGAGGAATCACTCTTGCATTAGTTTTAGTCTCCAAGCTCTAGTGGAGTTAGGCTTAGAGTAGAGCTACTCTAGTTCCCAAGTCCTCTTGGAGATTCTGGTATGGCTCTTGTATCATTTTCTCTTTTTGCGACTTTATTCTATTTAATAATATTATTCTTTTCATATAGTCTAGCTTCGGTTAAGCGTTCCTTGTTTGGTTGTGGACTCTTGGCTTGCTTATGTGATAGAGTAATCATAATCTTCTTATATAGTGCTAGTGTGATATTCATATGCCTGTTATGTGGGTATCGCCTAGAGGGCTGGCAGTATGGACATAATTGCCGTACTGTCACGTGTCCTAGAACATAGTATACCGTGCCATGTTTATACTTAGGTTTACATGCATTTGCATATCCAAGCATGAGTCCAATGGTCCTTATGATTATGCTCTAGATCCATATCATCGCCGGGGATTTAGAGTAATGTTTTAGCAATGCAAGCATGGTGCTTGGATTGGTAGAATACATTGGATGCCTCGTGCCCCACGGATTGTTTGAGGTAGACGGTAGGTGGTGACAGCCCTATCCATCCTCGGTATCCCTCCACGTTCGGGTACGACGTAGAGCTATAGACCGGAGTCGCCTGGCAGACCAGGGGTAAGCCGGTGCCCAATTTGCTTGAGTGCATATGCCTAAACCTTAGTTGTGTGCATGCATGTGTATGTTGTATACTATGCCACTGTATAATGAAGTACAATAGGAACTTAGCTCTTTTCTTCGTTCTTCTCCACTTGGCTATGGATGTATATTAGAGTTGATCCTTTTCTTGTGTGTCACACTACCCATATATTATTGTTTAGCTATGCATGGACTGTGATCCATTTAAATGTAGACATCGACTATGAGCATAGTATTCTCTTGACCATCGTCTTCCCTGCGGAAAATATAAATTACGATACCTTGGAATACTCCCGGGTGAAATGCTACAACGGTATTCTCCGTGCGCTTGCGGATTTATCTGTGATCGTTAAGAAATACCAACAAGCATTTCTGGCGCCGTTGCCGGGGAAGACACTTGGTTTAGGAGTTTACAAATGCTTTTAGTTATATCTGCAAATACATGGTCATAGCCCATACAGGCTATCACTTGCTTGTTTTCTCTTCATGTGAAAACAGGGTAGTGCATGATGACCTCGATTTGCTGGCAATGCGCTAAAAATCCATACTCAATCTTGAGAGAGTCCGACTTCTTGTCATTTCTCCTCAAGTGTGAGACCCTTGGCAATCGAACTCGTCATAATGTCTTGCTCATCGGACATAAAACGATGACGCCCTTGCCGACAGGAAAATCGGTAGTTATCTCATATTTGATTTTTCCAATTGCATATTTGGTTTTCATTTGATTTGAATTAAAATGCATTTGCATGTTTGATTTTTCCAAAATCATTTCGCATGTTGGATTTTCTCCAACCTTTTTTTTCAAAAATAAAAAAAAGAATTTGGGACATTTGTTTTGGAGAAAATAATTTTTGGGCATAAATTCTAGCTGAGCTTTGGCTAAACCTCCACTATTCAAAAAAAAAAAAAATCGACGGAGGCTTTGAGCCAAGCTTGGGGGGAGAGTCCCCGTCAATGGGTCACCTAACATGACATGGTTATTGTTCGCATTTTGCCTTATTTTCTAACGGCCACTTGTCATTGTTCCTCCCTAAATATGGCCATCGAACTTCAAGTTTTACAAAAAGACCGAGTGGTATGTTTTCATACCAAACCCATTTCATTCACCACCCAAATGCCCTCCTCATCTTCTTTACTCTCATTTCTCCAAATTTTCTCAAATTCAACAAAAAGATTTCCCTCTTCTTTGTTTTGCATCTGCAAGTTATGCTCAAGCTTGCAAGATCAACCGACGGGCGTGCTCATTTTGATTACACTAATATAACCCGTTTCGAGTTTGTTCTTGTTGTTTTGCCTTTTGTTGCAGCCATGAAGAAAGGAACCAAGCAGTTATTGGCGCACTCAAGCAAGAACTAAGCTTGGGGGGATCACTCCCCCATTGAGGTAACTTGTATCTTTCCTTTGTTTTCTGCATTCAAAAAAAAAAGAGATAAAAACAAATAAATAAAATAAAAGTAGTTTTGTTTTCTATGCGCGATAAGAATGTTTTAATTCTCCATGTTGAAATGATGAATAGTTGCTCTGTTTTATCCCTCTCTTGTTCCTGTTTGCAACTTAGTACTCTCCCGAGTGTTGAGTTTGATGGATGCACTCTTGTTCTTGAACCTTAAACTCGTGGGTAGCAAAATACATGATCCAAGTCTAGGTTGTTGTGAGATATGATACGATATAATAGAGCTGCTATGATCTCTTTCTAAGTAAGACTTAAATTCCAGAGAATTTTTTTTTTCAAAATTATAAAACCAAAAGTTCCTCAATGATGAAAATTCCTACCAAAGCCATATGTCGATTTTATTGCAAAACCTCCATACATATGCTGCTTGTTATTACATTGAGCTTTTTCAAAATTATTGTGACCCTTGTGAGATGCCTTTCATACTTTCATGATCAAGATCACGTACACTCTACCATATCATATGCTTAACTTCTACACTAGAAGTTAGCATCACATTTCCGCTCATTCCATAAAATAAATACTCCATATGTTTTACATCTCTCTCTCTCTCTCTCCAAGTATCATTGCAACAGAGGAATGGCTATGAAAAAAAAAAGAAAAAAAAAAAAAAAGAATCTTGCTCATTCAAGTAGAGCATGATGAAAAAAAAAAAGAAAAAAAAAGAAGAGATAGCCATGTCCTCAAAATTCAAACAGAGAGAGAGAAGGTATACAAAAAGGAGTAATCATTTTTTCCTCCGTCATTCACATTTCCACACATATGCATGTATGACTGGTTTTTCCCCCTGGATCCGGTCTTTTGATTTAGCAATATATGTGATACAAGTTTGCCTCACTTTACCCCTACCAAGCCCCACATATATAAACCTATTAGAAGTAGGTGGAAAAGAGGCAACATAATGCCTTGGTAAGGAATCATACACATTGAGCGATTGAGAGAATCATTTGAGGAGCTTTGTTTTTATTTGCAAAATCTTTTGAAAACATCTGGAATGAAAGTTAACAAAGAATGAGTAAATAGTACTCTACAAATCGTTCTGTCTCTCAACTGCTCAAGGCAAGGAGAAGCAATCAGCCCCATGAGGACTAAGGGGAAGAGTAAGTTGTCATGCCAGCTTATTCAATTCAAGGGAGAATATTTTGTTGTATGCATGGTACTTCTACGGAGTAAGACATGGTAGCAACTCCTGATCAACAGAACCAAGTCTTTAGCTTTGCTCGGGACGAGCAAAGGTTTAAGCTTGGGGGGTTTGTTGACGGTCGTTAAGTACCAACTTCGACCGCCAATATTCCTACACATAAAGGAGAATTAGCATTTCTTATACGCATATTTATTTCAACTAATAAATTTCCACGAGTTTTGGATGATTTATGAGTGCAGGAGTATTTCTGGAGAAAATGGGCCTCTGTGAGAGAAATCATAGGCCGGCCGGCCTACATCCTAGGCCGGCCGGCCACACCCAGCGGCCACAGCCTGCAGGCCTCCACCAGTGGGCCACGAGAAGCCCACAAAACCAGAATATTGAGGCCCAACTCGAACTTAATGAAGACTTTCTAGAAGATGGGCTACAATGGGCCTATACTTGGCTCTTACTCCAGTTCTGCCGACCCCAGGAGAAAACCGACCTCGGGACCGACCTCACGAAGCAATCTGGAGCGTCCACACGAAGGCGGTGGCCAACCGCCACAATGTGTGGCCGGCCGGCCTGCTGTCACACCCCAAAATTTCAAATTCTGGAATGTGACTTAAATTTCACTAAATTTTAAAACCTTTCTGAAATAGATTAAAACTTCTCAGATTTAATTATGGTGTTACCATTTCTTCTAGGTAAAAGAACTATTTTCTAAATCAAATAAATTAATTTAGGTTATAAATATTTGTTTGTTGCATTCATGCTGGATTAGATTTGCAGTAGGGATTTTATTGTGTGACAAATTTATTTAAAATTCGAATAGAATTCGAATTCGTTTAGTTTATGAATTTTGAATAGAAGAAACGAAATAGAAAAGAGAAAAGAATTCGAATCTGTCTTCTGGGCTGAATCTCCTTCGGCCCACTTCTTTTTTCTTTTTCCTCTCCTTTTTCTTTCTCCTCTCGGGCCGGTTTCCTTTCTTTCCCCGCGGCCCAGCTCCCTTCCCCGCCAGCCCGCTCACCCCGGCCCAGCTCAGCGCGCCACCGCCGCCAACCCTAGCCGCCCCCGAGTCCGACCCGAGCCGCCGCGCCGCCCTCGACGTGCGCGCCCGCGTGGGTCCGCCCCTCGGCGTCCGAGCCTATAAAACGAAGCCCAGGACCCCTCCGCGCTCCGTTTCGACGAATCCGCCGCCTCCCCGTGCCCTAGCGCCGCCTCCCGAAGCCGCCGGAGGACCGCCACCCCTCCCCGTCGTCGATCGCCGCCGTTGAGTCGCCTCCCGCCCCTCGCGAAGCCCCGGTGAGCTCCCCGACGCCTCCGCGTGCCGCCCCACCTCTCGCGGCGAGGTTCCGCGCCCGGGAACGCCGTTCCGCGCGCGCTCCGGTGAAGCGCCGCCGCGACATGGCCGCTCCGGTGGTCCGGTCCACCGTGGACCCGTGGACCGGCGGGTCTTGCCCGGTGCACCACCCCGTGGACCGAGTCCACGGGAGTTTTCGATTTAATTTAATATATTTCGAATTATGACGTCAGCGTTGCGCAATAATTAGTATTTTCAGTAAAAGAATAATTCCTGAAATTCTTTAAAATGTATCTTTTGCACTTAAGCCCTTAACCTTTTATTAATATTGTTTAGGTCCTGTAGTTTTACAAAAACCCCCTGAACTTTCCTAAATTACATTTTATCCTAACTTTTTACACTTCAGCCCTCAGAACTTTTTTAAATTACAATTAGGTCCCTGTACGACCCTGTTTTAGTTCAAATAAACCTTTTAACTTCAAATGCTTATAACTTTTTACTCCTAACTCCGTTTTAAGCGATTCTTGCGCTCACGCGATCGTAGGAACGAGCTCTATCTTTTGGTATAGTTTTTGTAGCAGTTTGGTACTGTTTGTTGTACTGTTCCTTATTGTTTGTGTATGTGTGCTTTGCATGTTACCGTTATTAGAAGAGGAGCCGTTTGAGAATTTCCAAGATCAAGAGTTTGAGCAAGCAGCAGCAGGGGATACAGGCAAGTGTCCTTGACCATTCTGAACCTATGTTTTTAAATGTGTCTTTTATAAACATGCATGCTTGTTTAATATTGAATCCTATGTGTCTACTTTACCTGTTCCATATCATTCCTTGTCACCCTAGCTTATGGTGGTTGTCTTTGGGTAGTTGTTGCTTAGCCTTGCTGTTGAGTCAATCACCTTATCATGTTAATCTTGACTAATGGTATACTTCAACTAAGTGTTAATCTGCTAATTGTTTAGCAACATGGGAAGCTAGGGTCTGAGCAAGGGGATGGTTTGGATGGTTCTCGGTGAACATTTGGTTTGAGAATAGTTCTTGCTCGGATCAGCTAAGGACCGGTTCGTGGAACGTGTAACCATGACAACAGTGCCATCACAAGACTGATAAGGGGTAGGCTAGCCAAATAATTAGGGTGTTCTTAATTGTGTGCTCGCTATTGGTAGAGTGGGGAAGGGATGCTTTGTGATCCTGGGAACCGCCTGGCATCAGAGGGGGCAGCTGGGGTGTTGGCTCTTGAGTCATGGTCCTGTGTGAACTGTGGGTTCTGTGAACCAACACTTATGTACGGCTGTGGATCCTTAATGAGCGAGTTACATTATTGGGAGCATTCTTTGTAAAGGCTAGTAGAGAAACCCCGGTCATCTACCTCGGAAGTGGAATGGCTCTACGGGAATCTCTATCTTGTGGGTAAAGTGGTGCCACCTCTGCAGAGTGTAAAACTTTCATGAAGCCGTGCTCACGGTTACGAGCGGCATGGCCCTTTCGCACGATTAGTGGGTGTTGGTTGGTGGGTGGTTTCTGGGTGAATCATATGAATCTTTGTGATCTTTTCCCTCACGGTCCTGTGTGAACCGTTGTCCTCTGTGGACTGTCTCCTGTGTGGAGTTTGGTTTAATTACTTAATTTAAATAATGGGTAGTCTCAACACACCTAGTAATGTAGGTTGCTTTATAAACTGTGTCTCATGTATAGTTGGCATTTATGCAAATGAACCATGTTATAGCCTTTCTTCTATTAAGCTTGCATGTCATTTATTTTCCCCACTTGCGGAGTACGACATGTACTCACACTTGCTATCTCGCCTACAAATATGAAATGCTGCTCAGAGAATGAAGATGGAGTACTTTGATGATGGTGATGAAGTCTAAGCTTGTCGAGCCCCCAGTCGATTGCCTGTGGCGTTATGGAGTCTTCCGCTAGCGTTTGTATTCTTATAGTCCTTTGAGACATTTATTATAATGATATTCGATTTAATTATGACATGGTTATCTGTTTTACTTTACTTTGTCCTATATGTGTGAAACTTGATCCTGGGCACACATATAGATGAGCATTCGGTTTTGTTCTTAAAACCGGGTGTGACACCTGCCACCTAGGCCGGCCGGCCTACCTTGGCGGCCAATTCGCCTCAACCGCCTCTCACTTGCTCTATTTAATCCCCTCTCTCATTTGGGGCTATAAATAGAGGGGTGCTCGGCCGGTTAGAACACACACCAAGTAGAGGAATCACTCTTGCATTAGTTTTAGTCTCCAAGCTCTAGTGGAGTTAGGCTTAGAGTAGAGCTACTCTAGTTCCCAAGTCCTCTTGGAGATTCTGGTATGGCTCTTGTATCATTTTCTCTTTTTGCGACTTTATTCTATTTAATAATATTATTCTTTTCATATAGTCTAGCTTCGGTTAAGCGTTCCTTGTTTGGTTGTGGACCCTTGGCTTGCTTATGTGATAGAGTAATCATAATCTTCTTATATAGTGCTAGTGTGATATTCATATGCCTGTTATGTGGGTATCGCCTAGAGGGCTGGCAGTATGGACATAATTGCCGTACTGTCACGTGTCCTAGAAGATAGTATACCGTGCCATGTTTATACTTAGGTTTACATGCATTTGCATATCCAAGCATGAGTCCAATGGTCCTTATGATTATGCTCTAGATCCATATCATCGCCGGGGATTTAGAGTAATGTTTTAGCAATGCAAGCATGGTGCTTGGATTGGTAGAATACATTGGATGCCTCGTGCCCCACGGATTGTTTGAGGTAGACGGTAGGTGGTGACAGCCCTATCCGTCCTCGGTATCCCTCCACGTTCGGGTACGGCGTAGAGCTATAGACCAGAGTCACCTGGCAGACCAAGGGTAAGCCGGCCCAATTTGCTTGAGTGCATATGCCTAAACCTTAGTTGTGTGCATGCATGTGTATGTTGTATACTATGCCACTGTATAATGAAGTACAATAGGAACTTAGCTCTTTTCTTCGTTCTTCTCCACTTGGCTATGGATGTATATTAGAGTTGATCCTTTTCTTGTGTGTCACACTACCATATATTATTGTTTAGCTATGCATGGACTGTGATCCATTTAAATGTAGACATCGACTATGAGCATAGTATTCTCTTGACCATCGTCTTCCCTGCGGAAAATATAAATTACGATACCTTGGAATACTTCCGGGGTGAAATGCTACAACGGTATTCTCCGTGCGCTTGCGGATTTATCTGTGATCGTTAAGAAATACCAACAATGGCCTACATCAATAGCATCAAGAGCATGAAAGAGGTAGATAACATGTCAATTGATTCTTTTGATACTAACCCTCCTCTTTGCTTGATGGCTACTTCCAAGGTGAACTACAAGATTGGTGACAAACATTGGGTGTTGGATAGTGGGTGCACTCAACACATGACCGGTACTTCATCCATCTTCACCAACTTGGAAGAAAATGAAGATCATGACAAGGTCACATTTGGGGACAACTCCAAGCACAAGGTGAGAGGTCTTGGTAAGGTGGCTATCTCAAATGACCTCTCTATCTCTAATGTATTGCTTCTAAACTTCAATCTTCTATACGTTGCTCAAATATGTGATCTTGGCTTTTCTTGTAACTTTCATACTAATGGGGTGGTTCTTCATAATGATGCTATAGGTCTCACTATCAAGGGCTTTCGTCATAATAATCTATATGTTGTTGATTTTGAGACTAACATTGTTGCCCCTAGCACTTGTCTTTTCACTAAGTCCGCTCTAGGTTGGCTTGGCATCGAAGGCTTGCTCAGATTGGTATGGGTCAACTCAAGCATGTAATGAAGAACAAGCTAGTGAGAGGAGTCAAGGATGTCACCTTTGAGAAGGACAAGCTATGTAGTGCATGCCAAGCCGGAAAGCAAGTGGCTTCACCTCATCCATCCAAGAATTTCTTGTCAACCTCAAGACCTCTTGAGCTCTTACACATTGATCTCTTCGGGCCTACAACTTATGTGAGCATTGGTGGAAATCTCTATTGCTTGGTGGTAGTGGACGACTACTCAAGATATACTTGAGTATTCTTTCTAAGGCACAAGCAATTGGGATATTCAAAAAGTTTGCTAGAAGTGTACAAAATGAGTATGGACATCACATCAAGAAGATTCGGAGTGACAATGGAACGGAGTTCAAAAACTCTATCATTGAAGACTATTGTGATGAGATTGGCATAAAGCATGAGTTCTCGGCTACATACACTCCTCAACAAAATGGTGTTGTTGAGAGGAAGAACAAGACACTTATCACTCTTGCTCGTGCTATGCTTGATGAGTACAACACTCCGGAGAAGTTTTGGGCGGAAGCTATCAACACGGCATGCTACACCTCCAACCGGATCTATCCTCACAAGTTGTTAAACAAGACTCCATATGAAGTGATTGTTGGGAGAAGACCGAATGTTGCCTACTTCCGAGTGTTTGGTTGCAAGTGCTACATCTACAAGAAGAGGGAAAGACTTGGCAAGTTCGAGAAGAGGACCGATGTGGGCATTCTTGTCGGTTACTCGGGCTCGGCCAAGGCGTATCGGGTTTACAACACCTCTACCGGCTTTGTTAAAGAAACCTATGATGTGCAATTTGATGAGTCTCACGGGTCTCAAGAAGACCCTCCTTCTTCTCATATTGTAGGTGATGAACCCGTGGAGGAAGCTTTGGAGAACATGCCTATTGGTGAAGTTATTCCTCGTGAAGATGAACCTCCGACACTCCTCCAACAACATCATCAAGTGGACCTTCTACGAGCACATCTCAAGAGAATCCAAGCTCTCCCTCAAGTGAACAACATCAAGCACCTTCAAGTGATCCGCAACAAGCATCTTCGAGTCAAGCTCCATCAAGCGAACCGCAACAAGCGCCATCAAGTCTACCTCATGCATCTACGAGCCAAGCGTCACCGAGCAATCAAGAACAAGCACAATCTACTTCAACTCAAGATGATGGCTCGGGTTCACCTCTTCGACAACAAGACACTCACATCTCTAGGGAGCAAGCCGCAAGAGATGCGCAAGACACTTCGCCGGCTCCTCCTCCTCGACAAGAACCTTCAAGGAAGCACAAACCCATTGCTCGGGATCATTCACGTGATCTCATCATTGGGAGTCCTTCTCAAGGGATAAAGACTAGGAGAAGTCAATATAAACCTAATTATGTTGATGAAGCTAACATTGTTGAGAATTTCTCTTTTGTCTCTACCCTAGAGCCGAAGACGATCGAGGAAGCCTTGAAAGATCACAAGTGGGTGCTATCCATGCAAGAGGAGCTCAACAACTTCAAGAGGAATGATGTTTGGAAGTTGGTGAAGCGGCCCAAGCGATCCAATGTTATTGGCGCTAAGTGGGTCTTCAAGAACAAGCAAGATGAGAAGGGAGCAATCGTGAGGAACAAGGCAAGACTTGTGGCGAAGGGCTACTCTCAAGTTGAAGGCGTCGATTTTGACGAGACTTTCGCCCCCGTCGCTCGTCTTGAGGCTATAAAGAACACTTCTTGCTTATGCTTCTCATTTTGATTTTAAACTTCACCAAATGGATGTGAAAAGTGCATTTCTCAATGGACTAATCAATGAAGAAGTTTATGTAGAGCAACCTCCCGGCTTCGAGGACCCCGAGCATCCCTACCATGTGTACAAGCTCAAGAAGGCTCTCTACGGACTCAAACAAGCACCAAGAGCATGGTATGAACGACTTCGAGATCATCTCATCACCAAGGGCTACAAGATCGGTAGTATCGACAACACTCTCTTTACTAAGCATATTGGTGATGATCTCTTTGTTTGTCAAATCTATGTTGATGATATCATCTATGGCTCCACTAACGAAATCTATAATGATGAGTTCCGTGCTCTTATGAAGAAAGAGTTTGAGATGTCCATGATAGGTGAACTTCATGTCTTCCTCGGTTTTCAAGTCAAGCAAATGAAGGAGGGCACGTTCATCTACCAAGAGAAGTACACTCGGGATCTTCTTAGAGGTTCGGCATGGAAGACTCCAAGCCTACGACACACCTATGGCTACAAGTGTCCCTCTAGATGCGGATGTAAAGGTATACCGGTGGATCCTAAACTCTATCGTTCTATGATTGGTTCACTTCTTTACCTTAGCGCATCTAGACCGGATATCATGTTTAGTGTGTGCCTTTGTCCTCGTTATCAAGCTAACCCCAAGGAGTCCCATATGAGTGCCGTGAAAAGAATTCTTAGGTACATCAAGAGCACTCCTACAATGGGCCTATGGTATCCAAAAGGCTCGGACTTTGGACTTGTTGGCTATGCGGACTCGGACTTCGCCGGATGCAAAGTGAGTAGAAAGAGTACCTCCGGTGGATGCCAATTTCTTGGACAATCACTCATCTCATGGAATTCCAAGAAACAAAATTGTGTGGCTATCTCTACGGCGGAGGCGGAATATTTGGCGGCCGGTGCTTGTTGTGCTCAACTTTTATACATGAAGCAAACCCTATTGGACTATGGATTATCTTATGGGCAAGTACCTCTCTATTGTGATAGCGAAAGTACTATCAATATGGCTCTCAACAAGGGTGATCACGGCCATGCCAAGCACATTGAAGTCAAGCATCACTTCATTCGAGATCATGTGGCCAAGAAGGATATTGAATGATTGGTGTTCGGACTCATGAACAATTGGCGGACATCTTCACCAAGCCACTTGACAAGAAGACCTTTTGTAAGCTCCGGGGAGAACTTAATGTTCTCGACCTCTCCGACTTCACTTGATATCCTTGAGCTTACATTTGTATATATGTATAAATACTTTGCTTGTTTTTGTTTGTGTTGTTTTTTTTGTGTGTTCTTCTTGTTTTTGTAGGACCGACGACTAACCTCTTTGAGATAGCAATGAGCATGGGTTAAGCTTGGGATTGGTGGCACTTGGCTCCCGAGGCTTTGAAGAATGGCTCGTTGTGATCAAGCTCATGGAGGGCTCAAACTTGTTGTTGGTAACATCGCTCTTAGCTTTCTCTTGTTTTACCCTTATAGCATCATGCATTGTACACTTATCATTCCTTGCATTCGCATCATGCATCTTGCATAAGTGTCTCGGCGCCGAGCATCCATCTAGGGGGAGTTGCTTATTCACAATATGAGTATATGACCTCCTATGATGAATTTATAGCAATGCTATATGAGCTTCATGCCCATTGAACCATGATTTTTGAGCTCCAAGGTTAAATCCACTTGCGCGGCTCAAAGTCTAAGGGTTCATACATTTCCATCATCATCAACTAACCCCTATGTACTTCAAGACAATATTCTTTTGAGGATGTGTGTAGGGATACTTGGTGAGGAGATGGAGAATTTCGGATCAAGGAGGAGCTTCACGCCAAATCAAGTAACTCATTTTCCCACTCGTCTCATACATTTACACTAACCTTTCTTCCTTGGTAGATTTTTTTTAGTGATAGATGCCAAAGGGGGAGAAGGTTTTGGGCTTAATGATCGAGCAACTTGGGGAGAAGAGTTATGATGGAGAAGAGTACGGGGAAGAAGAGTTCGGACTTACAATGAGTTGGAAGATGTCACCTCAAGGGGGAGTTTGTACAAGAGAAGATCAAGTGATCAAGACGATCGATCTTCGCACAATCTTGAGGTGATGAAGAAGAAGCAATGCCGTCTCAAGGGGGAGTGTGTGCGAATGAAGATCAAGTGATCAAGATGATCGATCTTCACACAATCTTGAGATTGGTGCACTTGTCAAGGGGGAGCGGAATTCTACAAAGTAAGTATGAAGGTAAACCCCTTGCAACCCCTTGCAACCTTTGCTTGTCATAGCTCCTTGTGCTTTCTTTCACTTGTGATATGAGTTTTTGCTCTAACTTGTGACTTCTTTTGAGCTATGACTTGCCTCGACCTAATCAACAAGGTAACTATCTCTCTATCATATACTTGTTGTTTAGTGTCTTGATCGAGTTGCGCTTTTATCTTGGCTCTTGTCATTACATTCTTTATCTTCTCGATCATTTTTATCATGGTTGTCATCCATCACCAAAAAGGGGGAGATTGTAAGCTTCATGACCATTGGAGCTAGGGAAACCCCAAGGTATGAATGTTTTGGTGATAGGATGAGAACCATGAATGTGACTAACACTCTTGTGAGATCTTATAGGTCACATATGAAGAAAGCTCCGTCCGTTTGGTGGTGAACGCCAACACACCATGAACTTAAATGACAAGGATGATTGGTTGCCTTCATCTGCACAAGAACGGACTTGATGGAGTCGCAGAGAAAATATGGATCAAGGCTAAGGACATTCTAGATCCAAGCGAGTGTTGCTTGGTTAGATGTTAGCTTGAGTCCATAGGAAAAAACGGACTATCAAGAGGGTTCGAGGTGGTTCTCTTAGTACACACTAGTTATAGAGATCATTGGATGCATGGTGAGTCTCTCAGGGGCTAGGGTGGCAGAAGAGAGTTGAAGGAACCAAGAAGATCAAGTTTGGAAGAAGAAGATCAAGAAGAAGATCGAAGCTGCGAAGTCAGAAGAAGAGACCGGACAGTACGGTCATGGAGACCGTACAATACGGTCTACAGAGGAAATCCAGACAGAGGAGCTCAGGTTTCTGGAAGTTGAAGAATAGAGACCGGACAGTTGACCGGACAGTACGGTCCTAGGGACCGGACAGTACGGTCTCTATTGGAGTGTTCCAGACAGAGAAGCTGAAGTTTCTGGAAGTTGAAGAATGAAGACCGGACAATACGGTCAGGGACCGGACAGTACGGTCTTACAGGAGAAGAGCAACAGAGAAGGAGAAGTTTCTGTTGGCTGAAGAAGAAGTGGAGACCGGACAGCACGGTCCTTGAGACCGTACAATACGGTCTGCTTTGAGAAGAGGAGCAGCACTCCCTGGAAGCCGGTCTGGTGAAGACCGGACAATACGGTCAGAATGGAGACCGGACAGTACGGTCTATTGTACGGTCATCACGCAGACTGGGCAGTTTTGGACAACGGCTAGTTTGAGGTTGGAGGCCTATATATAGTCGGTTGTTTACCTCTTTGAGGTGCTCTTGGACCCAGCAAAGAGGGGAGGTGCTGCCAAGAAGCCAAGAGGAAGAAGTGTGAAGCACTTGAGAGGGATTTGGAGTGATCCTAGTGCTTGAGAGAGTAGCAAGTTGCATCCTTTGATCTCTAGGCTAGTGTGGGCTTGAGAGAGTCATCTAGGGCTGTTACTCTTGGTCTATGGCAAGGCCTAGACCGGTTAGGCGTCGGTGTTGAGCTGTCCAAGGAGATTGTGGAAGTCGACACAAGTTTGTACACGGTCTTGGAGCTTCCCGTACGAAAGAAGCATCACTAGTGGAGCGCCCTTTGGCACGCATCAAGTGCGGAGCCTTACCTCCGAAAGAGTACCGGGATCGAGCCCGGCGGGACGTGCCCGCGACTTCACTCGGAGGGTGAAGTGTGCTCTAGGAGGGATCGCCATCGAGCGGAGGGACGGGGTCGAGACTCCGGCGGGAGTGACCCAACGTGGAGTAGGGGAAGGCGCCATCCTTCCGAGACCACGGGAAAACATCATGAGCATTCTCTATCCCTTCTCCTTTACTACTCGCATTTACTTATCGCACTTCATATGATTGCTTGTAGTACTTGAGTTGTGCTCTTATCTGCTTGTGTGTTTACCTTGGTACCTACTAGCTTCACTAGGTTTGTTTGTTTGCCTTGCTCGTGTGCTTACTTGTTATAGCCTATCTAGTAGCTCTAAGGACTCTACTTAGTGTGCCTAGTATCTTGGTTGCCTTGTCTCTAGTTATCTTGTTACCTTGCCTTACCTAGCTTAAGTCTTCCGCTATCTATCTATCTTGTGCTAGGTTGCTAGTGTGGTGTGATTGTGTTATCTATATGCACTAGCTATATAGGTTAAGGATACTCCTTCGTGTGCTTTACCTTGTTACTAGAACCACTCGCTAGGAGTTGCTTGGGTGTAAGTGTTTGGAAATAGATTCTAGAGTGCACCGATTCACCCCCCTCTCGGTCACACGATCCTTACAATCGTTCATGCCCTTGACACTTGTGGTGGACTTCAATGATCTCCATGTATTGAACTCGGTCCACCACCTCCGTCACCTCAAGTGTTGTACTTGGGCGCCTCTTCGCCGGCTTTATCCGGTCCACTAAGTTCTTGGGCACCCCAAAGCATCCTCATCTTCCTCCTCTTGTCCAAAGCTCCTATATATTGACTTTGCCTTCACAACACTACATCACATCTCATAAGAACAAAGTGAGTGTTGTCAAGATAAAGTAAATAATCAAATGAAATCGTAGGAGCTTAGGAAGCAAACAATCTTTTGTTGAATGGCTACTTATGCAAGAATGCTTGCAAAGTGATCATTAGCCATCAACGTTACTTCTTCACTTGGTGTGGCATCGTCTTGCCAATGGCTCCATGTTCACCGAAGAAGTACACTTCCTTCCCTCTTGTGAGTCTTGTGAATGCATCATTGACTCACTTTCCTCCTTGAGCTTGTGGTATTCCTTCCAAACAAAGACTCAAGAGAAAGAGCTCTCACAAGAGAGGGTTAGTTCATCACAAATAGTAAATGAATGCGAGATAGGTGAACTAGGAGTAGTGGATGAAGAAGAAAAGAACTAGATGAGGTTGATAGCTTGATAAGCGATCTCAAGGTTCCCATACTTCTCATGAAGCTCAATGTTATCCAACTTGAGCCCTCAACTCATATGTAGAGCCTCATGAGATGACATGGGATCCTTGAGCTCCTCATCAAGCCCACCAACGCGAAAAATAGCCATATCATTCTTTCCTTACCTCCTTTACCTTGG
The DNA here is from genome assembly GCA_012490785.1 of Eragrostis nindensis. Classification (NCBI taxonomy): domain Eukaryota; kingdom Viridiplantae; phylum Streptophyta; class Magnoliopsida; order Poales; family Poaceae; genus Eragrostis; species Eragrostis nindensis. The sequence continues at coordinate 70,281 of JAAXCT010001378.1, read as the reverse complement.
AGGTGCATGTGAAGATGAAGACCAACAACATGTTTGCATATGCTCTTGAAGAAGAGTCAATCTCGTGGTCTTCATCATTAGCAATCCTCTCACCAACAAGAAAAAACCTTTGTGAGATGACATCTCCTTCTTCTTGACCTTGGTCTTGTCTCACACACTTTTGTATTTGGCCTTAGCATCATCTTCTACTTCATCACCACTCTCACTTGATCCTTCCATCACCACCTTCTTCTCTTGTCGATGACCCGCAAGTCATGTCTTCTAGTGAGGCACACTGGTGAAGATGGAGAAGGTGTGAAGTCTTCATCGAGATATCAATAGCAAACTTGATCTTCACCATCGGTTCATAGTCACTTTGCTAGCAATGAGACACAAAGATGAGTTAGATAAAGAATTGAAATTCGGTTCTAGATATACCGTCATCTTTGCATTCTCGAGGAAGATGTAGGTTCACTTGAGTGATCAAAAAGTGAGTATCCCGAGCTTGTATTGTCTTCTTCGCAATTGCTCGCTCTTCAAGTGATGGAAGCTTGCTCACGGTTGTTGATTGATCTTCAATAGAACTACCATCACCAATTGAGATGTCCTCAAAATGAGAGACATTTCCTTGAGTGCTCATCATGTGAGATGGTCATGAGCAAGACTTCTTCAAATTGTAGCTTCTCAAGATCTTCATGTTGAAGTGCAAAAATGTTGTCACCAAATCTTGAATGAGGAGGTGCTTTCAAGATCTTCATGATAACCTCACCACTTGAGCTCTTCACTTGTCACATGAATCGATTTACTTATCTAGCATTAACAAGCGAACACACAAGTAAGTGATTCATTAAAGAATATGGTAAGATTATCAAAATCACTCCTCAATAAGAAACTAGCAACAATATCATCATGAACCACAAGATATAACAAGAACAACAAGATCATCATGATAACATGGTTATCCGTGTAAGTGCTAGAGAAATCATTCACGGTGTCCCACAATTCATTTGGAACTATGGACTTAAGTTAGCTATTCAAGCGATTCTTTCAACGTCCAAAGCCCAAACCCATAAGGGATGAAAACCCAAAACTCATTTAGTCACATCAAAGGCGGTTAAGCCCTAAATTGAGCACTTAGCTCTGATACCACTTGTAAGGATCGTGTGACCGAGAGGGGGGAGTGAATCGGGCACACCATGAACTAAAACTTTTTGCACATCTAGCTACTCTATCTAATTGCACAACTAAAGGATACATAACAAGAGCATACATGTGCACTAGGTGATAGTGATCAGCAAGGATAACCATGTGCGAGGACTTGTACATGCTAGAAGCAAGGCATACATGAGCATATAGGAACAACTTAGCATATGACAACATACAAGATAAGCTCAACAAGTCCTACACATGCTAGTGTATGAGGTAAAGGCAATCAAGCAATCTAGCATGCATATGGGTAACACATACGGAGGCTCAAGTAAGTCCTATACATGCTAGTGTATAAGATAGATAGACAAACAAACTAGCATGCATACAAGTAACACATGGGGTAGCTCAAGCTAGTGATCATGACAACAAGATAGATACAACAAAGAGCATAACAAAATCACTAGATGATATCAAGCAAGTGTATGAGCTATGAGCAAGTAGGTACACATAAGGAAAGCGCATATCACTAGAGATAACATAGAGCTAGCACACGGAAACAATCATCAAGCAATCATATGATAAGCGCAAGGTCTACTACATGCATATAAGATAAACAAGATAATAAGTGCAAGTAGTAGAGAGTAAGAGTAAGAGATTGCTCATCGATTTTCCCGTGGTATCGGAAGGATGGCGCCTTCCCCTAGTCCACGTTGGGTCACTCCCGCCGGAGTCTCGACCCCGTCCCTCCGCTCGATGGCGATCCTCTCTAGAGCACACTCCACCCTTTAAGCCGGGTGATGTCCCCTAAGAGCACGCTTCAGTCCTCAAGTGAAGTCGCGGGCTTCACCCCGCCGCACACCGGCAATGCTCTCCTCCTTGGGACCATCCACCGCTCTTGAGTGAAGTCGCGGGCACGTCCCGCCGGGCTTCTCCCGGGTACTCCTCCGAAGGTAAAGCTCCGCACTTGATGCATGCCAAAGGGCGCTCCACTAGTGATGCTTCTTTCGCACGGGAAGCTCCAAGACGGGTGTACAAACTTGTGTCGGCTTCCACACTCTCTTGGCAAGCTCAACACAAACGCCTAACCGGTCTAGGCCTTGCCATAGACCAAGGGTAACAAACCAAGACCGCCTCCCTATGACCACACTAGTCCTAGAGGTGGATGGATGCTCTCAACCCTCTCAAGCCCTTAGCTTCTTCTTCTTCTCAATCTTGAAGCACCAAGATTCCTCTCCAAATCTTCCCCAAGTGCCTCTCTTTCTTCCTCTTAGCTTCCACTATGTTTCCCCACTGATAACAATGGCCAAAGGCACCCCAAAGGGCCAAGCAACCGGCTATTTATAGCCCTCCACTCAAAAAACTAGCCGTTGCCCCTAAATGGTCTAGTCTCAATGAGGACCGGACCGTCCGGTCCATTGACGACCGTACCGTACAGTCATCAGTGGACAGTTTGCAGTATTTCAGCGATAACTCCTTGCTCCGAACTCCGATGGAGGTGTACTATATATCAATTAAAAGCTCTTGAAATTCTCCACAACTTTCCTTCTGGGCTGATCTCCAGATTCGGCCATCTTCAAGTCAAAATGTCGACCGTACCATACGGTGCTCATGACCGGACCATCCGGTCTCCTCCAGGCAGTCTGTAGTATTTCGAACATAACTCCTAGCTCCGAACTCCGATGGAGGTGCACCATATATCGATGGAAAGATCTTAAAAATTATCCACATCTTTCCTTTTAGGCGGATCTTCAGATTCTGCCATCTTCATATCGATATGTCGACCGGACCGTCCGGTCCTAGAGACCGGACCAGACTGTCTCCTCCAGATTTGCTGCATCTTGTTTCGACCATAACTTTTGACTCCGAACTCCGATTTTCGCGATCTTGTACTTATTGGAAAGCTTGTGAAAATCTCTACACAGAGACCATGAGCTCATATTCATTTGAGGACCGTATCATACGGTCTCTAGGATCGTACCATACGGTCTCCTTTTCTTCCTGCACACAGAAACTCCGTCTTCTCTATTGCCTCTCCCTGTAAGAACCGTACCATACGGTCCTATGACCGTACCATACAGTCTATGGTACGACCTTCATTTACTGAGCTTCCAGAATCTTGTCTTCTCTGTCTCTTCTCCTAATAGGAACCGTACCATACGGTCTCCTGACCGTACCGTCCGGTCTTCTCTGTTGAACCTGAACTTGATCATTTCCTCGATCCTTTCTTCCAAACTTCTCCACACTTGGCTCCTCTTCTCCTATGCTGTCACCCTAGTACCTGAGAGACTCTTGAGCATCCACATACCTCTACCACTAGTGTAACCTAAGAGAAACGACTCGATCCCCCTTGATAGTCCGGTTTTTCCTATGGACTCAAGCTTACATCTACACCAAGCCAACACTTGCTTGGATCTAGCATGTCCTTAGCCTTGATCCATCTCCTCAACCGCGACCTCCATCAAATCCTTGATCCTTGTCGTCATCCATCACGAAGCTTCTTCATGTGACCTAAAGAATATGCATGAACACCTTTCCTACATCCAAAGATGTTAGTCACAATGATCTAGTTGTCACAAAGGACAACCCAATCGAAGCATCATATAATGTGCATAGGATACAAGACAAAAACATCATCACATAATAGACAAGATCATCATGGCATATGATATAAAGTAAGACCAACAAGATGATCAAGAGTATGTCAAGGTAAAAGAGACATAGAGGAACACATGACATACTCACCTTATCTCTTACCTCATGTGCGTAGTAGTTACCTCGTAGAGTAGTCCTCATGTTCACTTCTTCTCTTTATCAACTTCCTTGCAACCTTTGAGGTGTTGGCACTCCAATAGTATATCACTACATCCATGAGACTAAACATCTTGCATACTAGCAAACCTTGTTAGTCTCATTGACCATGTTGACATCAATCACCAAAACCTATGAACCATGCTCTAGGTCATTGATCTTACACGTATGCTTACGAAGTGCAATGCTCCTGCTACTTTTCAACGTTGCATGTTGGCAATTTTCTCTGAATTTATTAAGGATATTATGGAGGTGTTTATGGATGATTCTCTGTTCATGGGTCAAGTTTTGATGCATGCTTAGCAAATTTAGAGAAGGTTTTGCATAGATGTGATGAGGTTGATCTTGTTCTTAATTGGGAGAAGTGTCACTTTATGGTGAAGGAAGGCATTGTCCTTGGACACGTGATTTCTGAGAGAGGTATTGAAGTTGATAAAGCAAAGGTAGAAAGAGTGGAGAAGCTGCCGCCGCCTACTAATGTGAAGTCATTGAGGAGTTTTCTCGGTCATGCTGGGTTCTACAGAAGATTTATCAATGGTTTTTCTACAATCACAAAGCCATTGACATTGTTGCTGCAGAAGGATGCTAAATTTCATTTTGATGAAGATTGCTTACATGCCTTTCACACTTTGAAAAGGAAACTTTGTTCGGCACCTGTCATTCAACCTCCTGATTGGAATCTTCCGTTTTGAAATTATGTGGGATGCTAGCGACTATGCAGTTGGAGCTGTTCTTGGGCAACGAAAAGAAGGGAAGGTACATGCTATCTACTATGCTAGTAAAACACTTAATGATGCTCAAGTTAATTATGCAACAACTGAGAAAGAATTGCTAGCCATTGTGTTTGCTTTTGAGAAATTCAAGTCCTATATTGTGAATTCTAAAGTAATAGTCTACACTGATCATGCTGCTATCAAGTATTTGCTCTCCAAGAAAGGTTCTAAGCCACGTCTTTTTCGTTGGGTGTTAATGTTGCAAGAATTTGATTTAGAGATCAGAGATAGGAAGGGCACGGAAAATCCAGTGGCTGATCATTTGTCAAGGCTAGAAATTGGGAGAGAAAATGAAGATCATATTCCTATTGATGATTCATTGAGAGAAGAACAATTGTGTAGAGTATATGGAATTGATGATTGGATGGTTGATATTGTGAGAGCAATCAAGAAGGAACCATTAGATCATCTTGATAAGCATCGACGAAGGAAGATTAAATCTCAGCTGAGGAGCTACTACTGGAATGATCCTTATTTATATAGATATTGCGAAGATGGAGTAGCAAGGCGGTGTGTTCCAAAGGCTGAGCAAGAGGAAATTTTGCAGAAATGTCATTCTTCTCCATATGGTGGACACTATGGACATTATCGCACTAAGGCTAAGGTATGGGCAAGTGGATTTTATTGGCCAAGTATGCAATTAGATGATATAAAGTTTGTTCGAACTTGTCCTGAATGCCAACGATCTGGAAATTCTGTTAATAATCGCAATGCAATGCCTTTGAATTACAATCTGCAAATTGATATATTTGATATTTGGGGGATTGATTTCATGGGTCCCTTTGTGAATTCTCATGGCTATGAGTATATTTCGGTTGCGGTTGATTATGTTTCTAAATGGGTGGAAGCAATACCTTGCAAACATGCTGCAGCTGAAGATTCAATTAATTTATTTAGAAATGTGATATTTTCTCGTTTTGGGATGCCAAGAGTAGTCATAAGTGATGGAGGATCACACTTTATTGGAAAGAATTTTGTCAAGGTGTTGGAAAAGGCTGGAATTGAGCATAGAGTTGCGACTGCTTATCATCCTCAAACAAATGGGCAAGCCGAAACATCAAACAAGCAGATCAAGGAAATCCTTAAAAAGACTGGCGCTCGAGGAGGAAAGGATTGGTACAACAAGTTGAATGATTCATTATGGGCATATCGCACAGCACATAAAACTCCAATAGGTATGACTCCATATCAGCTTGTTTATGGAAAAACTTGTCATTGCCTGTAGAATTAGAACATAAATCATTTTGGGCGATCAAGGAGATGAATCTGAATTTAGATGCTGCTGGAATTAAAAGAAAAATTCAGATTAGTGAATTGGAGGAGATGCGCCTAAATTCATATGACAATGCTCTTATCTACAAAGAGAGAATGAAGAGATGGTATGACAAGCGATTGGAAAAGAAAGAATTCAATGAGGGAGACAAGGTCCTATTATTCAACTCAAGATACAAATTATTTGGCAAAGGTAAATTAAAAAGCAAATGGGATGGACCTTATATTGTTCACAAGGTGCTTGATTCTGGAGCAATAGTCATAATGGATTCCTAAGGAGATACATACACGGTGAATGGACAACGCCTCAAGGTATTCTTTGAACCCGACAAGCCTGAATTGAAGTCTATAGATATCTATACTTTGGCTTGATTATGGCTATGTCGAGCTTGCGACGTTAAATTAAGCTATGTGCTAGTTGAAGACTTTTATGCCAAGGGTATGGCATTATCAGGTAAATAACATTATTCCCCTTCTCTTTCATATAATGAGGACATTACATAATTTGAGTGTGGGGGAGGATGCTTTATTTTCTTGATTTGTATGATATTAGTGTCAGTTGTCTTTGATTTGTGTGGTTTTAGTTGTGATTTTGTTTTTAGTTTTTTTTTCAAATGTTTTGTGAGAACATGGCAAGATTTGTGCTTTATGATTATCATGTTGAAGAAGTTGAGTCATTGGTGTCTCTAATTCTTTGCTTGGAAGCATGCTTGTCCTTAGTTCTTCTTAACCCATGGTAGTAGTTATTTATTGAACGCTTGTTTTAAGGAGTTGTTTGCAAGTAAGAGCTACACCAATGAATTTATTTTTTTTATTTATTTTTTTTGCTCAAACCTCCAGATTGAAAGTGGACAATCCCTTTGACAAAAGCTTAATTTAACATCCTACCACATAGCTATATAACTAATCTTTGAGCTACACATAAACATTCTAATTGTCTGGTGAATCTTGTCAAGTTTATATCCTTTTGAGATAAGAAGTTTCTTTGAAGCTGGTCATTCCCTTTGTGTAACTATCATTTGTTTGCTAGCCCCATCGTATTCAGCATATATCGCTGGGTACTCCCACCTATAAACCCATAATTCTTTTGTTGGTGTTATCTATCCTGGTCCACAACCTATGATATGAGTTTCACTTCATGCCCTTGTACTATCCATATGGTTCTATGCACAAATAACCTGGAGATCTACATCAATGGAAATCTAAGGAGTAAAAAAAAGGAAGAAAAGGAAAAATAAGAAAAAAAAAAGAGACTCCTTGGAAGTAGCAAGTTATTGCGGAGATGTCTTGGAATATTATGAATCAAAGACTTGGAGGAAACAGAGCATCCGGGGCGAATTTACAGATTGTGCCGATCGGCACAACCCCGGTGCTGATCGGCACTAACATTTTGAGTGCCATTCAGTGTTCTGTTCTTCACAGGAATTAAGTAAAGAATTCTGAGCTCTTCTATGAGAGATGTACGATGATGGAAGCAATGAATATATTTGTGCATAAGCCTTATTCTACAAGTAAGTGTATTCCTTGGGCTGAAACTCTATCTTTCCAACCATGTGCAATCCGACCATCTTTTGCCATTTGCACATGTCCACCTATCTAAAGTGTGTGTTCCTCTCTAGTTTATCGTTATTCTCTAATGACCTTTTGATGAGAGCTTCTGAATTCTCTATTGGATTATTATTTGACTTGATAATACCTGGGCATTAGTTTGGCTATCCTACCTAGATCCACATAAAGCTTTACATTAGATGTAGGTTGGTGAGGACTTGAAACAATTGAGTGATTTGAGAGCAAGTTTTTTTGTCAAAGATGGATAGTTTGTAATCCTTGATATATCTGGAGAGTTTATTTCTTTGTTCTTAATTAAAACTTTGGTATTGTGCTCTAAAACAAATGTCTTCTTAACGTGGGTTCTCAATACTTGATGTTTACTTGTGAGGAGACAAAGAAGAGTTTAGGATGAGAAGCAGTTGAGTATTTGAAAGTTTGATGCTATGACTTGATTGATTTGATTTCTTACTCGAGGACGAGCAAGATCTGAGTGTGGGGGTGTTGTTGGTGCTTGATATGACCATCTTTTACCTATCTTTTTACTATCATTTTACTGCGTTTATTGATCATTTGAGCCACTTGGCACCTAACTTTAACCCTATTTCGAAGTATATTGTGTTTTGAGTGCTATGATATAGAATCAGGTGAAAATATGACATAAAGACTCAATTTCACGAAGCACCAACATGAAGCTTGGATTATTCACCCACTTTAGAGGACACTACATTGCAACACAGTTTGGAGTTCAAGACGATCCTGAATGAGAAAAGTTTGACTTACAAAGTTGTAGATCTCGTCGAGAGCTTTCCGAAACATATATGGATGACCCTATTTGGACTTCGGAGCTAGGAGATATGGGCCCCGCAAGATGTGCTGCGCAGACAAGTCGCTGGTGCCGATCGGCACCGACTTGCGCCGATCAGCACCAGGCCCAAAACGGCCCAAAAAGGCCCAGGAAGGCTGGTTTCGCCCCTATAATGAGAACACCCTATTCTACACGCAAGGGGGTTCAGATTTCGGAACTTTTGGCGGCGAAATTAGGGTTAAACAACGGAGAGCTTGATCTCGAGCGAATTTCGCGGCGTTTCGGCGAAAAGTCGTCGAGTGCCAATCGGCACGCATTGGTGCCGACCGGCACAACCGACTCCGGCGTCCGATTCGCCCCAAATTGTACCAGAAAGTAGGATAGGCCAAGTTAAGGTGTTTACCATGGCGAATCCTACTCATATCATGGGGTGATCCTCTGTTCTTCCCTCGGTTGATGGGGATCTTGAACTTTACACTGTGATGGTTAATTGATTACATTTGTTGCTCTATCTCGGTCTATTGCAATGCTTACTTATTGTTTATCTCAGTTTTTAGACGACAGTATTGCAATGGTGCTTTTGTTAGATGATTGCCTTATTAGCCGCGTCGTGACAGGATCGCAGCAAATAGCTTTTGTCTACCTTAGTAACAGCCAGTTAAAGCCTTTACTCAGTTAATTTGATCTTTGCATGTAAGTGAACCTAGACCGTGAGAAGTTCGTCTTAATTCTTGTTTAGCCGTAATCTCTCTCTTTCATTAGTTCTTTTAATTAGTTCTTTAAACAACCTTTCTCTCAACAATTCACCTTTTGTTAGTAACAAACGTTTAGCTAAATAAGCGTCCCCCTTGTTCCACGGATTGATAAACCTTGGAATATTCCGAGAGAAAAAACTACAACTACCCGTGCGCTTGCGGTCATAAAAGGTGCGCGTATCTCGCGCCAACAGCATGGATCATTGATCGCATGGCCTTTTGTTGTTTATGCTTTATTTTGTTGGTTGTGAATCTTCTGCAGGTACCAACCACGTTAGAGGACACACCGTTGCTAGACTAACACGGTTGAGAGACGATTATGCCACCGAAAAAATGTATGCCGATATAATGGCATTATTTTTCTTTTGGTGAGGAACGAATAAATTAGGTTAACTAAAAATTTGTGCATCTCATAGCATGGATAACTCAAGTAAAACATTGCCTATCTTATTGCTTACTCTCTGATCAACAAAGGTTTTGTAATTGCATTGCACATATTTGCATGGAGAAATTTATGCTATCAATAATTTGACCAAATCGAATTCAAAAATGGAAGTTTGAGTAAAAAAAAAAAGGCAGCCCGGTGCATGTAGCTCCCGCTTGCGCAGGGTCCGGGAAGTTTGAGTAAAACACTTGAAAAAAAAAACAGGTTCCGCTGTTCACACTCATAAATCACCCCTCAGTCATTGTCAAATCGCGGTCTAAATCGATCGATTGATAAAAATCCTAGCACCGTCGTTGATTGAATCAAGTTCTGGAAACTTCAGAAATTTCAGTAAGCTTCGAAAATCCATAGCGCTCTCATTCTGATCAATTGTTGAGTTTGAGTACTCTCTGGAAAGTTTTGAAGTTGTCTACAAGTTTGGTTTTCAGACGTTTTCGAAATTCTCCATAAAAATCTGCTTAAATCGAGTCTAATTTCTCTCGCAGTCGGCGTCGACTTTCAAATTGTCATAACAGAGCAGAATTATCGGCGCGTCGACTCTCAATTCCAGGGACCATAACTCCTGTTCATTTTATTGTATGAGGTCATATTACTCGTTGGAAAGCTATGAGAGTTCTCTACAACTTTGTAGTTTATCAATTTCTTGATTCTCCTCCCAGAATTCTCAGTTTTGCTTTTCGCGATGACTGCCAGTTATGGCAGATTGTTGTCTAGTTGCTAGACTTGTTTGATTTTTTCATCGGGTGATGCAACTACTTTCCTTTCGATCTTTGCACCATAACCTGACCCTATTTATTTAGAAGTGTTACAAAATGAGTCAAGTAATGAATCTGATAATTGGACTTGTTCAGTATGTTGCCAAATGCTTTCAAGTCAGATTTCAAGGGATTTATGTTCATTAAAATTTAAGGATCCTTCGTTATACATGAATATATTTATACATTTTCCATGGCAGAAAAATATATTATGTTATTGCAGAGATTGAGCATTATAAAAGGCCTCTTTCACTATACAATTTACCTCTCAAAAGTAAAGGGAGGATCTATAAAAACGGAAACATTCATTGCGTTATCTAATGTGCACGTAAAAATATCTCAGTTTTAAGCATATTGGACAATTTTTGTGCCTTCTCTTTTGTGGATGAATTGAATTTGTACTTGAAAGACAAACTTATGTATTTTTAAAATATGATATTTTTTTTGTAACATGAAGTCTAAAATATCTATTTTTATGCAAAACTACGATGGTTTAGAAAGCTATATCTTATTCAGATGTGAATTTGTGCTTCTATTATCACGCAGGAGGTAATAGAAGTGTCGCCGACTGGATCAAACTTTAGAATATATGGATGGTTCACTGATTTGGGGTAACTTAAAAAAAAACCATAGAAATGTAAATTATTGTTACGGTTTTTTGTTTTGTCCCGTTGCAAAGCATGGGCACATTGCTATTCATCAGTGGGTACATATTAAGAAATATTGAAGCAATTTGAGGAAAACATGAAAGAAACAAGGTGCCAATCCATTGCCTGCATCCTGCTTTGTTAAGTTTCCCCAATGCCATCGCTGATGCAGTTAAAGATAGAAACTTAACTGGATTGTGAAAGTATATTGGAGCAGGAAGAAATATATTGGATTCAAAGGGCTCAGGCTAACTGGCTGAAGAACGGGGACAGAAATACAATTTTTTTCAGAACTTTGCTAGCAGTAGAAGGAAGAAGAATATGATCAAGGGGTTGGTGGATGAGAATGGGGTTATGCGAGAGGATAGTCCAGCGATGTGCAGGATTGTGAAAGACTTTTTACAAATTTATTTACTTCTGAAGTTGGACAGCCAGACCCGGCCGTTCTCACTGATATTCAACGAAAGGTGACAGCTGACATGAACTCGGGATTGCTAGCTCCCTTCACTAGTGACGAAGTGAAGAAGGCCCTATTTCACATACGCGATTTTAAAGCGCCAGGTCCTGATGGAATGCATGCCATTTTCTATAAAAGGTTTTGGGAACTACTTGGTGATGATTTAGTAAATGAAGTCTGGAGGCAGTAAAACACATCAAAAATTCCGGATGGATGGAACAACACGACAATTGTATTAATTCCAAAAATCAAGAACCCTACTCTGGTGTCACAGTTCCGGCCAATTAGCTTGTGCAACGTCCTGTATAAGGTAATATCAAAATGCTTGCTAATAGATTGAAAATCATTCTGCCAAGCATCATCAGTGATCAACAAAGTGCTTTTGTACCGGGTAGACTTATTACGGACAATATCCTTCTAGCTTATGAAAGTATTCATATTATGAAGAAGAAGAAAGGCAAAAGAGGCATCTGTGCTATAAAGTTAGACATGCATAAGGCGTATGATAGGGTGGAGTGGAGCTATCTAGAGAAAATGATGCTCAAGTTGGGTTTTGATCAGAGATGGGTAAAGCTAGTTATGTCTTGTGTCACTTCGGTTACATATAATGTCAGATTTAATTCAATGGAGACAGAATGCTTTACTCCAACAAGAGGCTTAAGGCAAGGGGATCCATTATCCCCGTATCTGTTTTTGCTTGTTGCAGAAGGGCTTTCTAGTATGTTACAAGGTGCAGAAAACAGAGGAGAATTGGATGGCGTACGAGTATGTCGTAATGCACCAGTCGTTTCCCACCTGCTCTTCGCCAATGATTCTTTGATTCTTATGCAAGCAGATAGACGCAATGCAGAGAAAGTAAAGGATATTCTTGATCGATATTGCATAAATTCTGGCCAGAAAGTAAGTGAGGAAAAATCAAGTGTTTTTTTCAGTACTAACACGACTGTTGCAGCAAAAGAAGATGTTTGCCAAACCTTGAATATTATGATTGAAGCCCTAAGTGATAAGTATTTAGGGCTACCTGCTATGGTGGGAGCAGAAAGAAGTGAATGTTTTAACCATCTAATTGATCGAGTTCTAGCGAGAACAAAGGGATGGAAGGAGAAGCTACTTAGCATGGGCGGAAAGGAAGTTCTGATTAAGTCCATCGCTCAAGCCATACCAGTTTATGCGATGATGGTGTTTAAAATCCCAAAAAACATTTGCGAAGGGATCACTGATGCCATATCACAGTTCTGGTGGGGCGATGAGGAGGATCACAAGAAGATTCATTGGCAAGCTTGGTGGAAATTATGTATCCCAAAGAGCAGAGGGGGTATGGGCTTAGAGATCTTCATAGCTTTAATTTGGCAATGCTCGCAAAGCAGGTATGGAGGCTTTTATGTGAACCAGAGTCTTTATGTGCTAGAGTTCTTAGAGCACGGTATCCAGATGGGAGATTACTAAATGCAAGACTGAAGAGTGGGAGTTCTTACACTTGGCAGAGTGTGCTCGCAGGAATAGACATGTTTCAAAAGAGGTTGCATTTGGAGAGTGGGCGATGGAACACAAATAAGTGTATGGGATGATAACTGGATTCCATCTAGCCAAAATTTGAAAATCCAGACACCTAAAGGAAGCAACTTGTTAAGAACTGTAGATGAACTGATTAATCCAGTAACCGGCACATGGGACGAGGATTTGATCAAGGATTTATTCTGGCCAATTGATGCACATCGGATTCTGCAAATTCCACTTTTACATGGAAGAGATGATTTCGTTGTTTGGCACCATAAACGGAATGGTTTGTTTTCGGTTCGATCCGCATACCATTGCCAGTGGATGCACAAATTCGGGAGGAATTTATAGAACCTACCACCGAATGGAACGGGAGAAGATCAGGTATGGCCTAAATTATGGAAGTTAAATGTCCCTACAAAAACAAAAAATTTTGGTTGGCGGGTCTTGCATGGTGTTATTCCTTGCCCGGGTATTCTTGCAAATAGACATGTGACAAATATTGGAAGCTGCCCGATTTGTCTAGAAGGTTGTGAGGACATCAAACACATGTTGTTCACCTGTAACAGAGCAAAACAGGTATGGCAAAGTAAGGGTATATGGGGCAAGATTGAGAGATTACTGGATATTGATCGCTCTGGTTCAGTTCTAGTTGAGGAAATCATTCGGAATGGAGGTGTTATCAACGATATAAACAGTGTTGGTTTTGCAGAATTAATACTGACTGGTGGATGGTATATCTAATGGGAGCGAGGGCAAGTTGTCTATGGAGCAGAGGTAGCAAATGTTCAGACACCAGCTAGAGCTGCTATGTCTATCTCTACGCTAGCTACCAACTACAAAAGAGCGACATCAAAATCAGCTAAGAGACAAGAACAATGGAGGAAGCCGCCAGAGGGTAATCTAATGATGAATATAGATGCAAGTTTTGATATCAACTCAGGCTCAGGGAGTACAGGAGTAATTATAAGAGACTCTAGTGGAAATTGCTTAGCGGCATCTCAAAAACTCCTAAATCATGTGGTAGATGCTCCAATGGCCAAGGCTATAGCTCTCAGGGAAGGCTTGATTCTGATGCAATACATTGGTGGCAACCGGATCATTGTTCAATCTGACTTGTCGTAACCCATATTTTCAGATATTCCCGAAGACTTAGTTTGGTATTTTCCGAAGACTTGTATCGCACGAAAGGAAACTTGTAGATAGACTCCGAATCTGTTACTACAGATCGGAAGTCTTGTAGAACAAGGCAAGGACTCCTAGAGGCGGTAACAGGACTATAATATACATGTAACCCTCCGATGAGAGGATCATCAGATCATACATCATACACACCACCATATTCAACACGACATACACTGGACGTAGGGTTATTATCCTCCGGGAGGCCCGAACCAGTATAAAAACTCTTCGCGTGCCCTAGATTGATTCCTCGATTGATCGTTGTTCCCCGAACCAAATATTTGCCGTTCTCTCGATTATCCGAGCGACGACAGAGGCGCGCCAGGAAGGAGAACAGTGCTGAGGGTCCGTCCGTCTAGAGCATCAGAAACTTCAAGCGAAGTCTTCGGAGGCATACGTTCGTGTCCCGACCAATCAACATGCCCGGAAGAAGCAACTCGCCGATTCACGCCAAGAGGCCGCAACGACCCGCGACAGTTTTGGTGCAAGCGCCGATCTCCTAACTTCGATCGACGAGTTCGATCCCGTCACGTCGGCACGAGGAGTTGGGCTGGTGAAGCACAAGCCATGACGCAGTGTCCGTCACGAAATCAAGTCGGCGAAAACTCCAAATCGATGGATACGTACGACTCGGAATACTAGTCGGTTGATCCATCTATTACGTGGCTGCGACGGCGAATATCCTACATCAAGTCCCGAGGCTTTATCATGTTGCCTCCGGCCACTGTAGATGTCTACGGTCACGATGCATGTGGAGAAAGTTTTGATTTCTGTCTGCAAACAGCACGGATCTACAGGGAAGATTCCTTCTCGATTGTTTTTTATTATCTTGATTAATTAATGTCAGATAGTTAAGATAGTTAATCATATACTCACTCCGTAATGTCTTTTTTGCATGGATGAGTTACACCAAGTCACGCAGATGCGTCAAGACGCCATGCATGAAGATCGAGCCCTCGACGGTTCAGCATTTTCGATGCACTGCACCGATCATGGCGTGACAAATCTGATCTCGCTGATCAAGTCACCACTGATGAGTTCGTGCCCGTTCAAAAATCAAGTAGACGACAACGAACGAAGATCAAATACCGTCGAACACTAGTTCGGATCCTGCTTTGCATGCCAGATCGGCATGGATTTATATGCTTTCTCCAGTTGCTCCGATGATGATGAGGCAAACCTGTCTTGAAGAGAGTTCATCCAGTGAACTTAAAACCAGCCTTCGGATCACTTCCTCGTCGCCCCGTCCAACTGCAATCACCCGAAGGTGGCGCAGTCACGTAGTCTCCCGAACACTATCTTGCTATCTGCATGCTGGTGCGTCATCGGGAGCCCAGCAGCATATTCGCCCAACTGTTCTACGATCAGAACGACAAGAGCATGGTGCAACGTGCTCAAATCAACTCCGAAGACCTCCTACAGGGAAGATTTGTTCTTCAATAATTTTGTTTACTTAATTTATTAGCATGCCAATTTAATATTATTATTTGGCATGACTTCTAAATTAACATATTTCTTAACATCATGCTAATCAAATATTCGGTCTCTTTGGCTGTTTACGCATGTATCGAACATCTTCGAGATTGTTGGCGTGGAATTCGCCGCGCAATTGGTGACCTCATCGGCAGTTTCACGCAGTCCTGACAGAGCGGTGGAGAGATGTCGAGCCAGCTGACGTCGTCAGGGTGTTCCGAAGACGTACACCATGTCGTCGGTACCGGGTCGTCAATTCCAGAAACTACGCTCGGGGGCTACTCAATAATCTCGAAGATCCCGAACTAATCATCAAGGCATCCAGAACAACTCTTCGTGCGACTTAGGCTCCAGATAAGCCAAATTAATCGCTCTCTTTTAATATTTGGTTCTATATTATGTCTGCTCTTTTCTCTACATGCATATTTCAGCATTCATAAGTAGAGATCTTCGAGCAGCCTTATATTTATGTCTTCTGCATGTGCTACTTCAAGTGCTTATTTAATTTGCGCATATCTTAGCTGCATGATCAGCATAGCACATAGCAGAAAGCTTTTCTTTATTACATAATACATATATTCTTGCTCGTTATCAGTAAATAGAGATTTCACTATCTATATTCTCTAGCTGATCATCTAAGGAGGATATTTGTCTCCGGACACTTTATTGGTATTCTGGATATACATCCCCGGTATTTATTCATTATTGGAATCTTCAACCGGAATTTCAATGATAATTCGGATATTCATCCGGAATTATCAGGATTTTCATCCGGAATTTATTGATTATTGGGATATTCATCCGGAATCTTATTGATAATCGAGATATTCATCTCTGGAATTTATATTCATCTGGAATCTTATTGATAATTGAAATATTCATCTCTGAAATATAAAATTCACCTTCAGTCATCTCTGACTATATGGGTATTCATTATCAGTCATCTTATTGGCCATCGGAAATTTATCTTTGAGCATTCTATTGCCTCTTCAAATATTTATTGATCAGATTATTTGAATCATTGGTATTGATTACTGTTCTACGGATTATCGACTTTTCAGTCATATCAACTTCCATTCAGCATGGAAAAGGCTGACCCAGGTCGGTCTACTAGTTTGGCTGATGTCTTAGCCACATGAGGGTTATAAGGCATCGGTACGAACAGCCTTTTCAGGCAAAATTTCGTCATAAGGCTTAGCCACACTGTGGTTCATAAGTTAATTGACCCCATGACGTTCTAGCGAGGGACCCTTAGCCCATGAGGTTAATAAGTGGCTCTCCCTAGGCCGGTTGCACGATCAACCACCCAACAGACTGCAAGTCTTATGTCATACGGTGCTACACGATAGCTGCCGATGGTTCATAAGTTTCGTAAGTCTCCCCGAGTGTCTGAAGTAAGAGCCTTAGCCATCGAGTTATAAGTGCCAACTTCAGACCACGTTGCATGATCAACACTTTATATTATTTAGCTTGAAACATAACTTGCCAAGTGCAAAGTAAAATGTTATACAGCTAATCATACTTCCTATCAAGGAAAAGAGTCATCGACAACCCCCAATCTTGTGGCTAATCTCAAACGTAGCTTGCTATAAGCAAAGTTAAGCGTCAATGAGTTAGTTCTACATGTATTCACAATTGACAGCTAATTAGCTTGAAACATAACTTGCCCAGTGCAAAGTAAAATGTTATACAGCTAATAAGATTTTCTATCAAGGAACATACTCAGGATGCATCTCTGGTATTTATTTATTTACTAGAATGCGCATTTTTACAGACTTATTACTTTCCTGCATTCAGTTATCACTGTACACAGAAAAGCAGGGGGCTACACATACATGCCCATTCTATGGATTTCTTTTATTTAGAAGAGTTGAAAATGCAAGACAGAATTTGATAGCTGCTCTATTTCCTATTGAAGCCGGCTCCAGAATTATTCTTGCATCATTCAGTCAAGCTTTGCTATTTACTACTGCACTGCTCACGTGCCAGTATGTCTGATCTGAAGACTATTCCAGTGCTGATACTAGCTACAACACGCTTTGTTCCTGGTCCATACAGCAGATATACAAGGAATTGGAATTCTTTTAAGATGAATATTCTCTTCAGCAATTTTGGGCAGCAGGACCCCCTCTTATTGAAGCTAAGTTTTATTATTGATATGGAAGCAGTTTACTTGCTAATTTCCAATCTGAAGATTATCTAGTGGCAAACTTTGGCATTTACAATGACTCTTGATATTATTGAGATGGCTCTGATTTTCATTCAAGTGAGATGCGAAGCTGTTATCATATATTCAAGGTGCACTCCAAGAAAGAAAAGTATGGCTGAAGGATTTTTCACATATTTTATTTGATCATCAAACAAGAAGGCAAAAACCTACTCGTTCTGTTCCCACTTGTATATACCAGGCCAATTGATATTTACACTGAGTTCAAGCTAATGGTGTTCAGAAGCAAGTTATCAGGATTATCAATTTTATCAAGCAATTAGCAAGTTCATGCGTCAGTATATTGGAGCAAAAGGACGAAAGGAGTTTGTGACTTATTCAAGTTCCAACGTTCTACAACTATATCGGCCATACTGTCGCAATGAAGAAAAATGTCAGAACTGGACAATATTATGATGCAAGCTAGAAGCTAACATACCCAGAGATATTGCACCAAGCTCGGTTCAAAGATTGTCTGGCTGCTGCGCACCTCCTTTGAAGACGCGGGCTCACAGCCGTACGCGCTCATCGGAGGCTGCTGCAACTAATATCTTGAAGACACCGGCATAATGACAGACTACGGCTCGCTTGCTCATCGAAGGATATATCTCTTATATCATGCCTGCATGATCGCTTGAGGCTGTTGTCTCGCGTGCATGCGGTCACTTTAAAGGGCGATGTGGCTCCAAGCTGCCGCATCTTTATTTGTTCCAAAGAAATATCATGTTGTATATATTCACTTCGTCGAACACCCCTGCGTGCTCGCCTAAGGCTATTGTCTCGCGTGCACTTATTCACTTTGAAGACGCCGGCTCACAGTCATGTGCGCTCTTCGGAGATTACCATATAATTATTCGCCAGAAGCGCCCACCACGCTGAAGATTCTTTGCTGAAGATTACTGACTCTTGGAGATATGCATGACCACATGAAGGTGACATGAAGAATTTAAGTGTGGCTCCTAGCTGCCACACGTATATATTTTTGTTTCGGCCAATATTCTACTACAGAAGCAATATTTCAACATATGCAAGTCATTTGTATGACCGAAGATATCCAATCAATCAGCAGTTCTGTACTTTGTTGTTCAAGTATAGAAGGGGAAGCGTGTGGCTCCTAGCTGCCACACGATTGTTCAGTTCAGAAGACGACTAGAAAAAAGGGCGCGCAGTTTGCGCGCCGCGTGGTCGACTCCTGTTGTGAACCCGTTGTGAAGCGAGAAGAATAATAAATATTTTTGTCACTTATTTGGATGAGCATATTGTTTGGGTTGAATACTTAAAGTTTTTTTTTTTTTGTTTGGAGCATGATGAGTCAAATTTGTTTTTTGTTTTTTTTTGAATTCTTTATCATAGGAATGTGGTGACTCAATTTACAGATTCTTGTATAAAAAAATTAAATTGATCACTTAATTTAGAAAACGTAATGTAATTATATTTATTTCCATTTATTGGTCTTCAAATACGTTATGTTGATAATAGAAATGCTTAAATAAATATAATTACATTATGTTCATAATAGAACCTATACGTATTTGCTCATAGGTGGTTCAACTAAATCATATTTAAACATAATGTGTTATTTTAAATTACGTTATAAATGGTTGAGTTATAATCTGACATTGATAACAAACTTTTGACCATTTGAAGATAGAGCTAGGTAACGACAGTTTGGTAGATTTGAAGCATATGTCTTCCAGAACCATGTTGAGGAAAGAGTATGCTAACCAGCTGGCAATGTTTGTGTCATGTTCAATAATTTGGTTTATCTTTTAATCGATGCATTCTCCTGCGAGGAACTGTTTAATAATTTGCAAATGTTGCAGATGCGGTTGTAAAGCTAGGTAACGACAGTTTGGACAAACATCTAATTAGAGACAGTGCTGTTGTAAAGCTGAATCTTGACACAGAGTGTGTTCTGGACTCATTCTCGAATCTGATGTCCTGCATTATCTACAAAAAGGGTCCAGGAGAAGCTCTCCAATTTCTGAATGTGCTACAACCATTATTGATGGAATTTCTACTGTTGGAAGGTTTTAGTATAAGCCTACAGGATTTAAAAGTTCCCAAGGCTGTATTAGAAGAAGCAAAAGTAAACATTCAGAAACAGTGCCTTATCCTTGAACAGGTAAGAGGCTCGAAAACTCAGTTTGTGGAAATGCGAGTTGAGAACAATTTGAAGAGAGTCAGACAACAAATTCCAGATTTTATTGGAAATTGTTCAAATCTTGGATTATTGATTGATCCCAAAAAGGACTATGCTATGTCAAAGGTTGTTCAGCAGCTTGGTTTTGTTGGATTGCAGCTTTATTGTGAGGAGAAGTTGTACGGAAACCGCTTGGTAGAGGACTGCTTTTTGAGTTTTGTGAATAAACACCCATACGTTGGAAATGAGCATCCTCCAGAGGCTTATGGTTTGTTTGAAGCGCATAGTGTGGGTCTGAGTGGATACGGGCTGAGTCGGGGCGGCCTGCTGGTTGGGGCGCTAGGGTTAGGGTTTTAATTATTTTTTTTTGAATAATAACATGCTCGGCCCAACAATGATCCATGACGAATCATTGTCATCGTGACTGTCTCTTGTAATGGATCAAATACTTGAAATAATGTTTCTAGAGCATAATAGGTCGAATACTGGAATTAAATTTGAGTGAAATAATCATTTTGTTGTTAGTGACTCAATTTACTGGTTTAGTAATTAAGAAAGATATGAATCGTTGGTTCCATTTATTCATATACATCAGTAAACATTAGCAAATAATTCTATGAACTTTCGTGAATGTTTGCATAATTTTACAGAATTTTTCGTCGTAATATAGTAATGAAGTCATTAATACTAAACCCTGGAAAAAAGAAAAAGGAATTGCGCTGAATCGGGCCATAATTAAAAATTGCAAGCGCAGCCCAAGGTGGCGAGCATCTGGCCCAGCCCAGTAATGCGGGAGCGCGCGGACGCATGGGCGAGTAGCCCATCGGCTGCGCCGGTCCGGCCCGAATCCGGTTCACGTGATCTGAGCCACTCGTTCGCGATCAACGGCTGACAATTGCCGCGCCTTGAACAAAAGCGCCGGTCGGCGCGAGTCCGAACCCTAATTCCATTTCCCCTTTCTCTCCCTCTCTTCTCCCCTTCTCCACCGAGCGGCGACGGCGGACAGCCCGCGGCAGCGCGCGTGGGAGCGCGACCGCGATGGCGGGAGCCGGCTTCTGGCGTCGGCGCGAGGGTGAGGGAGGAGGCGGGGACCTGGGCGAGCGCGGCGGGGCTCGACGCCGGGGAGGTGGTGGCGGGTCGCGTGCTTCCGTGGAGACGGCGGGCGGGTGGAGGCGGCGGTGAGGCGGCGGTGACGCGGATTTGTAGCTTCTGCTGTTTCGCGCGCGGAGGAGGGTTGCCGTCATCGAAGGAGGAAGGCGCGGGGCCCCCCTATGCGGCGGAGGGTCCCGGCCCCCAGATCCTGGGGCCCCGAGGTCGGATCCGGCGGCCCCGAGGTCGGATCCGGCGACCCCGGGCCCGGATCTGGGCCGGCTCCTGGACGGCGACGACGTCGGGGGCTCCGAAGCCCGGCGCGCCGACCGCCGTGGTGTCCCCGCGGTAGCTCGCGCGGTAGGCCGGCCGGCGAGCCCCCGCGAGGCGGGCCAGCTCGGTGGCGGCGGCCGAGCGGGCGCGCTTCCGTGCCAGCGCGGCGGGGGCGGTCGAGCACGCGCGCTCGCGTGCGAGCGCGGCGGAGGCGGTGGCGGCCCGAGCGACGCGTTGCTCAAGGATGCGGCGACCTCTCCTTCGTCGGATCTGGCGGCGGCGGCGACGACGACACAACGACTCGTTCCGGCTCCGCGGCGACTTCCCCTTCATCGGATCCATCGGCGGCGAGCTCCACGCGGGCGGATCCGGCGGCGGCGACCTCCCCTTCCTCGGATCCGGCGGCGGCGACCTCCCCTTCCTCGGATCCGTCGACGGCGACTTCCCTTTCTTCTGATCCGGCTAGGCGACCTCCTCGGACGGCGCGGTCGACGGCGGCAGGGCGGATCCGGGCCGGCTCCTGGACGGCGACGACGTCGGGCGCTCCGAAGCCCGGCGCGCCGACCGCCGTGGTGTCCCCGCGGTAGCTCGCGCGCGGTAGGCCGGCAGCGCCCCCCGCGAGGGGGCCAGCTCGGTGGCGGCGGCCGAGCGGGCGCGCTTCCGTGCCAGCGCGGCGGGGGCGGTCGAGCCCGCGCGCTCGCGTGCGAGCGCGGAGGAGGCGGGGGTGGCGGCCGAGCGACGCGTTGCTCAAGGATGCGGCGACCTCTCCTTCGTAGGATCTGGCGGCGGCGGCGACGACGACACAACGACTCGTTCCGGCTCCGCGGCGACTTCCCCTTCATCGGATCCATCGGCGGCGAGCTCCACGCGGGCGGATCCGGCGGCGGCGACCTCCCCTTCCTCGGATCCGGCGGCGGCGACCTCCCCTTCCTCGGATCCGTCGACGGCGACTTCCCTTTCTTCTGATCCGGCTAGGCGACCTCCTCGGACGGCGCGGTCGACGGCGGCAGGGCGGATCTGGGCTGGCGCCTTGCAGAGGCGGCTCGGAGCGGGCGCAGCGGCGGCTCCAAGACGGCAGCTAGGGTTAGGGTTCGCATCTTTTTTTTTTTGACATGGATCTGGGCCCGGCCGTCCATGAGGACTTGAGCGACGGCCCGTTACTGTTCATTACTGTCGGTTTTTTCCCCGTTTATTTCGGCCGTCGATTTGGATCCGGCGGCTACTGTTCACTGTGATGACGTGGCTCAATGAGCGTTGAGAGAACGCACGCGTTCTAGAATATAGAGATTGGCCAACAGTTTATGATGAACACCAATCTATATCAATTTTTCTATAAGCAAGGACTTCAAGTTCTGTTAAATGGCTTATAGGAGGATTAATTACAAGACTTCGGAAGAAGAAAAGTGGCTCCTATCTGTTACTTACTTATTTATTTCAGCCCAAATCAAGAACATTGCAGAGGAGATGATGCTCATATTTCATCAGATTACTAAGCTCGGGGGCATCGCCTGTTCTCCAAGGTTAGAATATTTGAAGACATCAAGACTATACACATTCGGAATTACTGTATGGCATTCTTTCATCAGAAGACCATATCTCTTAATACCGTCGAAGACGCAAGTGTTAAGAAGAGTTCGAAGACTATCTACAGAATACTTTCTCCCGAAGACATTTTCATGAAGACCTGGCTGAGACAGTTGTTCCGATGACTCGGTTCGATCAGTTGTTACGATGATTCACAAGTTGAAGATGAGAATATCTGAAGTATGTGTGCTCAGTACAGAACATATCCCTTGTCAGAAGTTCGCATGAAGATGAAGACCTCTTCGTATCAAAGACGAATCAGCTAAGTGACATGTTCGGGGGCTTATGTCGTAACCCATATTTTCAGATATTCCCGAAGACTTAATTTGGTATTTTCCGAAGACTTGTATCGCACGAAAGGAAACTTGTAGATAGACTCCGAATCTGTTACTACAGATCGGAAGTCTTGTAGAACAAGGCAAGGACTCCCAAAGGCGGTAACAGGACTATAATATACATGTAACCCTCCGATGAGAGGATCATCAGATCATACATCATACACACCACCATATTCAACACGACATACACTGGACGTAGGGTTATTATCCTCCGGGAGGCCCGAACCAGTATAAAAACTCTTCGCGTGCCCTAGATTGATTCCTCGATTGATCGTTGTTCCCCGAACCAAATATTTGCCGTTCTCTCGATTATCCGAGCGACGACATGACTGTATGGAAGTTGTTCAAACGATGAAAGATGGTGGTTTCTCTTCGTCGGCGGGAGCGGCTATATGATGAATGCAACCTGATGTGGCATGGTTTTGATTGTATTTCTATAGAGCATTGTAATAGGGAGGCAAACCAGGTTGCACATGAATTGGCTAGGGTAGCTTTTCAGGAAAAAAAAAATTCCTGTATTTAGGTCGATGAACCTCCTAGCCACATTCTACAAACACCTGGTAAACGATGTAAGTATTTTTTCTAATGAGTGAAATGCACCCGAGGTACATAAACTATCTAGGAATGGTCATTTAGGTACATAAACTCCTAAAGTGACTATCTAGGTTCCCAAACTATTTAGTGATGATCATCTAGATACATAAACTCCAAAGTGACCAGTTAGGTCCACAAACTAATTATGTTGCAGATGCCCAGGTCTATACCTGGCCTACGTGCTGTGTCAGGCTGGCACGGCACGATCCTGTCACTGTGCCGGGCCGTTTCTTTGAAGGGTCGGCACGACCCTTATGGTTAACGGATTGGGCCGGGCTGGCACGACAGGCCTGTGGCCAAGCTCAAGCACCGCACTACACGGGCCATGTCAGGCCGTACTACACGGGCCACCTGATGGGACGAACGAACCAACTGTCGGGACGTGGGCTTGCGCCTAGGCCCAAGCATGGCCCTAGCATGGCCCAAGCATTTCATTCTTTTCTAATCAATAAAGTGCGTCAGGTGGCTTCCTAAAAAAAATAGAAACTTAACAATGGCTAATCTTTAACTGCATCCATATAACTGCATCAAGGATAATTAGTAGAAAAACTAGGTTTTGTGACATGCAGAGTGGGACGGTCACCAAATCTACCATTTGGTGGCAAGTTCAGCACTACCGTCACCAAAATATTAGTAGAAAAAAATTGAAAAATTGTATACCTAGTTTTTGTGATGCCATTATTTTTTTTTGAGATTACACAGTACAACTCTGACACTCACAACGCACGCACACTCACCCCTATAAACACACGTACGCAAACCCTACTCCTATGAGCATCTTTGAAGACTGAGCCGGCAAATCTAGAGATACGAAGTCACCATTGACGCCTCGCTGTCGACGGGAGCGTCGCCTACCACTGAAAGAACAAATGCCGTTAAATCCTTGAAAATTCACTCCCACAGGGAGTCGAACCCAGGACCTGAGAGGTGCTACTTGGATGACTTAACCACTAGGGCAAGACCCCTTTCACTGCCGTTATTTTTTCTTGAAACGCCGTTATAGTAGAGAAGAACACACTTTTCGTGACTGTCATGGGCCGTCATCAAAGCAAAAGGTTGTTTACAAGCCCAGTTGACCATCCACTGCGTATTGTATCAGCCCAATCACCACTCGTCTTCTCTGTTTCGTTCTAAACCTAGGACTCACCGCCGTCGGTTGCAAATCGCATCCGCCGCTCGCCGCCGCCGGCATCTCGCATCCACCGCTCGCTTCCGCCCGCTGCTCGCATCCATCCCTTCTCCGCCGCCGCCGCCCATATCCTCCACCCTCCGCTCGCCTGCGCATCTCGCATCCACCGCTCACCGCCGCCAGCATCTCGCATCCATCCCTTCTCCGCTGCTGCCGCCCATCCTCCACCCGCTGCTCGCCTCCGCCGACGCTCGCACACTGCTCGCCGCTGTTCGCATCCACCGAGAGCCGCTGCTGCGAGCAGCTTCCCTCCTCCAGGTGGTACTCATGGCTTTCTCCCCTCGCATCCACTTGTCACCGCCGTTCCACCTCCTCCAGGTGGTTCTCATGGCTTTCTCACCCGTGAGCCCGCCGACAACACGATTGATCGACTCCATCTGCTGCCGCTCGACTTTGCGCGCTTCCTGGACTCCGCCTCCGCTCCCTTGCAGAGCAATTTGTCCTTACCAGGTACAGACCGAGATCCCTATCTCTCAGTGTCAAGATCCCGAAATTCCCTCCCTTATGTGACAAATTAGTCGGTTGTTTTGTGCAATGTAGTCGGTTATTGCCACTGGAAATAGAAATTGATCACGACTGAAGAATGCTCGCTGCAACTGAATATGGATACATATTAATGACTTCGTTGAATCATCTTATTAATCACTTGATGAGTCGTTGTCGATCCTATAGGCTAGTCTCAACTCTCCTAGCTAGATATGGCATACGTATGTGCAGATATAATTTGTTCTATTGTTCCTCAGTCTGTTACTGGATTTATCAGGAGCATATAATTTTTACTGAACAATTTGGAAACTTGTAGACACTTACGCTTACTGATATATTTATGCTATGATCGACTCATGAAGCAAATCAAAATACTTGGGACCCTTTACGTGGTTCTCTTCATCTGTTTCATAGCACGTATTGAATTCAAATTTATGCAAAAATGCTTATCTAAGTAGTATTGATTTTGAACAGAAAACGCCGGTTGCTTGGATATGACAAAGTATTGATGGGATGCTTTTAGGCATCAGTGAAAGGTTTTGAGAAGTCTCCCAATTGAATGTCAATTCTGAGTTACATATCTTGTTTCTTCCACTAACATATCTAATATTTTTGTGCCCATGAACAAACTTTTCTATTTCTTGTAGATAGTATAAACCTGGGATAAACAAAGCAGTATGCATTCTTGGCTCATGGGATTATCCAAAGGTAATGGTTTTGTTTGTAATATTTGAGCTGCACAACATAGTTTCAAGATTTGTCTTCAACATAATATTCTTTTCTTATTTCTTGTGATGTGTAGAGGCCTCTGGATAGCATGCAGATTGTTTTGATGATTGTGAGAAAGAAAGATGTGGATGATGTGTTTTCGTGTTTACAAACCTGGTTTGTTCTTCTGTTGGTTCTAGTATTCTGACTTGCATGTTTCTGATCAGTGCACATTTGAAGTTTCAATAATTTCTTTTAGTAATGTAGATTCTTTCCTAATGTCCAGGGAACTTCTAAATCATGGATAGATAAACAGTAGGGTGTGCAAGCTGAGTCATGTTTCCATGCATGTAAACCAGGTGAGTGAGCTAAGTCAGATTTGAGTAATATGTGCTTGAACTGGTGTGTTGTCACTTCTTGGCTGATCACAAAATCATTAAGGTTCAGTTTCAGTAAATAAATACCACGTGTATAGAGAGAATTTGACTAATTGTACTTGATTAAGTGGATTGACAATAATCTCCCCGTTCCTTTTGGAAAAACCAAACCATTAGGCGCATACTGTAGATTCAACCAACTCTGAGCATGAGTGTGCAGGCCGAATGATATTTTGGTGCATGTGAGCCAAGTGCGCTTTTCTACTGACATATGCAACATGTGAAAGATATATGCTTGAGCTACGGTTTTGCATTTCCTGGCTGATCGAAAAATTAGTTAATGTTGCCTTGGAGTGCCTTTTATTGTGTCTGATGCACCCCAGCTGAAAACTAGAACAGCTAATTGAACTTTTGACATGTATATCTGAGATGTTGATAACACGAATGTATGCCTATTAACTTGATCTTTTTTGTATATCAGAATTTTTATGCTTGTTGCATCTAAGTATCATCATGTAGAAAATTTATGAATGGACCCGTGTCAGTCCATCTTACTATCTAGCACAAAGGGTGGAAATTTTTTACATCACTAACCAGACAGTTAATTTCTTGTTTTCCTCTTCCCTGTAGATTCATTTTTGCAGCTGCATGGTTCGGAAGAAAAGTTTCAAGCACACCTACCCGAGTTCAAGGACTTCAACTATAGTTATTTTTATTGTATTATTCAGACCTAAGGCACTTGTATTGTGTCTTTAAGGATCTTTGTAATTAATTATTATAGAATTAATAACCTGTACAGAATTTGAATGAACTATGGAGTATTTCTTTTTTTGTATGAACCACTGTCTGAACGTGTACAATTATGAAATGGGCTGGGAATGACACTGTGGATAACATAGGTGATTGCTCTATATGGTATTTGGTTATTGCTTTAGTGTCCCAAAATGGCCTGACAGTCAATGTTCACACAATACCCTATGGTGACGGTCAACTATCACCAAATATATAACGGCATTAAACTTTTCCGTCAAGGATTTGGTGACTGTCATGACTCTGTTAGCAGTCACCAAATGTACACTGGTGGCTAACTGGGGTCTGAGAGCTTTGGTGACTGCTGTCTGTCACCAAAGTTTTTGTGACGGTTTTCTGTCACTGAAAATTCGTTTTCGTGACCGACCAATGGTGAGGGTCTTTTTTTGACGGTTGTTTGTCACTAACAGGTTTCGTGACAGTTTGCATAGATTTGGTGACAGGGCGGGACAGTCACCAAAACACTTTTCTGCAGTAGTATATGGTGGCATGATGTGGAGTAGGAAGGGAAAAATGGGTAAATCCTCTACTTTTTTCTCCAACTCGAATTTGTTTATATTCTTAAATTCATTGGACTGTTCAAGCCCAGTACTACAATGCGAAGAAGGTTCTTGGTCGACCTGCTGACATACGACGGAAATACAAATCAAGAAATTTTATTTTATTGAATTTGTTTTCTTATTTCAAATTTATTGTAGCATTTTGGAAGTCTATTATCACGGAGATGCTGCATCTAACAGCACATAGAAGAACCGGTGTCATGCTATGTAATTTCACAGAATTGAATATGATTATATTGTCTAAAATTCTTATAAAGTTATGAACCATAAAGTTTTAAACAAATATAATATGGTTGTATGACAAACATTAATCGGTCTATTAAAACAATATCAATGTTTTTTAATTCTGGCTAGCCCATGACAACGCACGGGCACTTTTGCTAGTTATAAAATAAATAGAAAGAGTCAAAGCATTTCAAATAAAACGCTAGAAATTCAACAACAACATTTTCAAAGTTTACTGAAATTTGCTTATTTAAACATTTTCATAATCAAACTGTTTTTTAAAAAAAATAGACCTTTCAACTAAAATAAAATATATTACTTAATGCAAACATTTGATAAGACAAAATAAATATTTAAACAAAATTTAAGAACACTGTTTGAAAATATTGAAAATTGGCATTTAAAGTTGAAAAATGGTTCACATCCCAAAACTGAAATTTTAGGGTATGACACCAACGGTCGAGATTTAAATCGCCAGTTAGTTTACTTTGTGGTATGCAACAAAAACAAAGAGATCCTGGTTTTGTTCCAGATTGGACCGAGACTTGGAGATAATACCCGAGAGAAGGGCAGGAAGCGAAATAGGGTTCCTCATGGATCGTATACTCCAAGTTCCAACAATGCCATTGACAACCTTGAGCACCTGTAACCTCACGGCGCTGCCCGTTGCCATCCGGTAGTGACCCCTTTTAGAAATTAACAAAATGTGGCCACGTAAATTAAAGAAAATAATGCTTATATATATTAAAGGATATGTGTGATGATTGCCTAGACTTAAAGATTAAGCATTATTTTTTTCGAAACGAGATTAACCCAGTTCCATCCGAGGATGGAGGTCTTAGAGTTTACATGTTTTTGGAAAGCAAAAGATTGCGAGAAAAGAAAAGGTTGCCCGCCTCCAATCGATTACCGGATTCTGAAATAACCAATTGGGGGTGAGGAGCAACATTGGCCATTTTGGCCAGCACTACAAGCAAAAGGACACCAGCTACGGTAACTACTTCCAGAGAACGAATGAAAGGACCGACACCACGGCATAGTAGCCACCAGGTCTTCATGATTCCTTTTTATCGCCCCCATTGCCGCGACTGCTTTTGGCTTCACCATCGTCTTGAATTGACCGTCCCTGCCTGCTGAGGATGCCAATCGGCGTCTGTAGCATCGTCGCGGCTCCGGTTCTGATTACTTCCTTCATATCAGCTGGGTATAAACCTGCCCAATATTTCAAGAAAGCACACATGGAAAATAAGTTCACAAGGATGTTTAATCAAAACTTTATCGAAGCAGGCCTCATTGCGCGCCTTCCAGATTGCCCAGCATACTGCTGCCAATCCTTTGGTGAACACCTCGTCCCTAGTAGGCAGGACAATTTTGATCCACTTCAAATACTGTGTGAGGTGATTTGGCCTTGTGCGGGAGTTAAAACACATTGGTACAACTCCCCATATTACTTTGGCAACACAACATTCAAACAACAGGTGGTCAATGGTTTCAGGTTGGGAACAGAACTGACAAATCGGATCACCTTGCCATTTCCTCCCGGCCATGTTGTCTTTGGTTAGGATAGCATTGTTCTCAATGAGCCACATGAAAATTTTGATCTTCTAGGGATGCTTTGCTTTCCAGATATGCTTATAAGAGTTACCAGAATCATTCCTGGTCAAGTGGTCATCCACAGATTTAACTGTGAACTTACCACTGTTCATCCACTACAAGAAAACATGGTTTTAGTCACTAAGTTTTAGTGACCAAAGAAAATTTTTCTATGTTGGTCACTAAAAGTTGATTAATAGTGACCAAGTTTGAAATTTTTGGTAGATATACGTTTTTAGTGACTAACGTTATATGTAGTTACCAAGATTGTGTTGGTTGCTATGTAGTTTTAGTGACCAACATATACAATTATTGGTCACTATATACGTATAGTGACAAGGTTTTAGTCACCAAAATGTGACCAAACTTGTTGGCGACAAGATAGCTATTGTGACTAACAATAGACATATAGTGACCAAGTACCTTGGTGACTAATAATCATTTTTCTGTAGTGATCCATAACCAAACAACCGTGTCACTATTTTCACTTAGAGTTTGCTCATTTAGGAGAGCTGCCATCTCATACCACTGACTGTGTAGGATCACAGGTAGGTTAATCTTAGAAGGAACTACCCAACCATTGTTGGCACATTCTGCCACAATTATATCTTGTTTTGCACAGAATTCAAAAAGTAGAGGATATTTGACAAGCAGTGTTTCACTGCACAACCATTTATCTTTCCATAATCTGATCCTCTTCCCATTACCCACAACCATCTTTCTACCACTAATGCATATTTCCCTGACCTTAAGGAGATCAGACCAGATAGGAGAATCATTTAGTCTATGTTTCACAGGCCCAATAGGATTGTCATGCAGGTATTTGGCCCTCACCAACTCCTGCCACAAACCTTCTTCATTTTCTATCCTCCACCACCATCTACAGAGGATCAGGCTCACATTTAGTTTCCTGATATCCTTTATCCCCAACCCCCTTTCTTCTTTGATTTACATATATACTTTAGTCCACCTCATTGCCAGAAGAATTTTCTCAAGGCTTTTTCCAACCTTTCTATGAATGTTTTAGGGAGCAGGTACATAGACATGTGATAGATAGGGGAGTTTGTCACACTAGATTTGGTTAGGATGTGCTCGCTCCAATAGACATTGTCTTGGCTTGCCACACATCCAGGTTCTGATACGATTTTTCCTCCATTTGTTTCCAATCACTCACATGTAACCTGGAAGCAGCCACTGGTACTCCCAGATATCGCAATGGGAACTGACCAATTTGGCAATTAAATAGGTTTGCATATGAGATTGCAGTTTCATGAACACCACCAATAATTAAGACTTCACTTTTGTTGAAGTTGATTTTCAGGCTAGCCATTTATTCATACATGTAGACGAGGAGTTTAACATTTCTGGCACACACCAAGTCATTCTCTAGGCAGAGAATGGTGTCATCAGCATACTGCAAAATGACCACGCCATTAGGGATCAGGATGCTTGCTAACCCTTTTATCATCTGGTCAACTTGGGCAGAGTGCATCATTCATGTAAGGGCATCTGCAACTATGTTGAAAGGATTGAGGACAGCAGGTCACTCTGCCTGGCCCCTTTGTAACTCTGATAATAGGGCGCCCAGTCTGGTTATTCAATTTCACACATACAATACCTTCCATTACCACTTTGTTATCCATTGGCACCAGACATCACTGAACCCCCTCATATCAAGGCATTTGAATAAGAATTCTCAATTCACCTTGTCATAGGCTTTCTCAATATCTAGTTTGATGATGATTCCCACTTGACCCCTTTTTTTTTGTTTCATGGAAAACCTCATGTAAAGAGAGAACTCCAGTCATAATGTTCTTGTTTTGATAAAGGCAGTTTGGGCTTTGTGTATGATTTTATCAGCCCAAGGTTCCAACCTTATAGTAAGGACTTTGGTGAACCACTTATAGAGACAATTCTGGAGTACAATGGGTCCAAATTGCTGAATCCTTTCAGCTTCTGCAGATTATGGTAAGAGGGTAATTATTCCATAATCCATTCTTTTTATGTCTAAGGATCCCAGGTAGAAATCAGCAAACAGCTGGATGATATCCTCTTTGATGATATCCCAACATGCCTGATAATTCAATAGGAATTCTATCTGGACCAGCAGCCTTGTTCTTCTTCATTTGGAAAAGAGCATGCTTGATCTCGTCTTCATCAAAAGGTCTAGTTAGCATGGAATTTTCTTAAGAAGATACCATGTCCCCACTGGTCCAAATTGCAGAATTCATATTTAAGGCATTGCCAGGGTCAGGTCCAAAGATCCTTTCGTAGAACTCAGTGGCATGTGCAAGGAGATTTTCAGTACCTTGGATGACACCATTCTAACTTTGTAGAGAAAAAATGGTGCTTTTCCTTTCCTGCCATTAGCAATTCTATGGAAGTAATCAGTATTGTTATCACCTTTGAGCAGCCATGTTTCATGGGATCTTCTGAACCAAGAAAGTTCTTCAGATTCCAGGATGTTAAGGAGCTCCACTTGGAGATCCACTTTTCTTTTTATTGGCATGTTGTCAAGCAGGCCTTCCTCCTCAAACTGTTCAAGGACCAGCATTTCATCTTGAATCTCCCTTTTTGTTTTATTTTTCTCCTTCCCTGCCTGATCAAAGCAATAAAGATTAAGCATTATGGGTTGAAGTACCCTCTCCTCTCCCTTCAAAATAGTTAAGAGATCATTTGTTTGTGCTAATGAATTGCACATAGCAAAAATATATGTGCATTAGGGAAATTATTGCTGGCTGCATGCATGCATCTCGGCCAAATCCATAATGCTATCCAAAGTGTTCAAATTCAAACCAGCTTACAACAAGCTTTGGCTATCCATTCCGTGTTCACACTTGCATGCATATCTCTTTGGAGCTTGGGAAGCAAGAAAAGACTAGCTTCATGCATATCTATTAGCAGTAGACATGCAATTGGATTTCACCAGGACGGAGCTGATTGCCTGTTTGGTTGAGGCCTATAAATAAATGCCTGCTGCCAGCACTAGGGGATCATACATCGATCGATCGATGGATCATCCACGGGCATTAAAGAATAGAACCTTGCTAATACTTATGCATTATCGTTCTAGTACAAGCTAAGAGATTAGTTGGACACATACCACCACCCTGGTGGGAAGGATGTCATTAGCGACCTCCGTGACGATCCCCTGCACAATATCCTCATCTGCCTCTCATCCACCGCGGCCTTCGTGCGCACCAGCGTCCTATCCCGTCAATGGCGCCACGTGTGGGATTACACTAGAATACCGCCACGCGTTTAGTGTACTGCCCGTGACCTTGAACCATCCATCGTGTGGACGAGCATGAATTTGAAGCGAGAAAACAGGTTGTGAGTATCAAACTTTACTGTTGACGAAATCAACATTTTTGTGAGCTTTGAAATGAGTATTATATACAAAGTTGAGCCAATACATGTGGCCATGTGAAATCAATCTCTATTTAACTAATCGTGAATTTTAGGAGTGATAAAAAAATTCCAGCATGCTACAATTTTGGATCTTAGCTAGTCAAACAAATGAACACGGATCACCCATCAATTGAATAAATCTTGTGGAGCTTCAGTAAAACCAAATACTATTATTCCATGAGATCAATACTTTGATAAAGAAAGGTTGCAAAATTGGGACGCAGCAGACTTCAGAACTTTAGAATGGAAACCTCCAACTACTCATGTGCTCAAATCAAATGTCAATGATGATTTCAGACAAGGTGATACTACTGGACGTTGGGGGGTTATCATTAGAGATCAGCCGGGGTGTGTGTTGCAGCCAGTGCAGGAGGAGCGACGCACGTCAATGATCCCTTCTCGGTTGAGCCTCAAAGCCAATCATCTCACAATTAACTCCGATGAACAGCTACTTGTTCAAGCCAATCACCACAAAGAAGGCACTCCATAAATTCAGTTGTGATTCAATTGCTAAGGTTGCCGTTATGTGCTTGTAACATGGCTACTTGTGAATTATCCAGCTTAGGTTCAGAACGTGAGGCAGGGTCATATAGCTCAGAACTTGAGCTTACAAGTTGGCTCGCCCATTCTCATAGTGGCGGCCATGGCCAACAGCTTTGGTAGTACCTAAATTAACACCGAAACTTTCATGAATGTGGTAGTGACATAGAAATCGCTATGAGCTTGTGGTATGATCCCTGCACTAACGTTGAAATTTGGTGTCGAATGGCCGGCATGCCTGTTGGAGACGACAGTCCATCTGCCACTGGAGCAGCAGTAGCAACTACATTGGACATGACAGCTGGTGATGGTGCCTTACCTTGATGCCACCACCGAATGAATATCGAACCCATCCTTCTTTTTCCCTTCGTTTTTTGAAGAAAACAACCATTAAATACTTGGTGGGCAGGTGTCGATGGAGGTGCCGTCGTTGAACATAGCAACAATACCATCTCTTTTGAGGACTTCCATGTTCACCGTCTCACCAATGAAATCAGGACCTTATGAGTACCTTTGAAGACTGAGCTGGCAAATCCTCGAGATTGACGAAGTTACCACTGGCATCTCACTATCGACGGCCACGTCGCCTACCATTGAAAGCACAATGCTATTAAATCCTAGAAAATTCACTCCCACGGGGAGTCGAACTCAGGAACTGAGATGCTACTGAGGCTCTTGTAACCACTAGGCTACAGGCTCTTTCGCTCATGGAGACAGTTCTATCGAAGCATGGCGAACGTAGAAAGAAAGTGATTATTTACTATGTTTTATGGTTGCTTACTCAATCAACGGTTGATTTGCGAAAGGGCCGCAAGCCTAGTGGTTAGAGCACCTTAGTAGCATCTAGCAGACCTGGGTTCAATTCCTAATGGAAGCGAATAACCAGGCTGAAATAAAAAAAGTAAAAGAAAAGTAGGTTGAGGTTTCCCCTACTGACTTCGGTCAAAAAAAATCAACGGTTGATTTACTGTCGGATTTAGAAGGGAAAAATCTGTAAATCTGTTTGCAAACATGTAATGATTTGTTTCAGAAAAATCTTTGGCAAATCCGTTCATGCTCTTTCTTTCCGCTCCATAATTTTGGCACCCAACACACTAGTCAAAAAAACTTAAACATGTAATTTGTGAAGGACCATGTAGATTTCTAAATTAATGTTTATAATACTAAACACCTCCTGACGTCATCGCCGCCGGCACCTAGCGGTAGATGTGTTCTTGCCTTATTCAAAGAAAATTGAAACCAAGTAAATGATGATAAAACAATGCAAATATAGGAAGGGAACGTATCAGGTGGAAATCAACCTCTTCGTGCAAACTATGGAAACTTCAATCTGAGCCACACGATGTTGATCTAAGGGTGATTTATAAGCTCACTTTTGCAAATCACCCCTCTCACCTTCCCTGAGCGCTTCCCTTGGATCAACATCATGTGGCTCATATTCAAACTATGGAAACTTCAATCTGAGCCACACGATGTTTGTTTCCTTTTTGCCCTTTCGTTCCATATTTACTCACCACCCGAAATTACTTTTTTATCCTTCATACTTAAGTAGCTCCATCAATATTTTTGTACCTTTTGGTAGGTATTGATTGTGGAGCATTAGATTTAAGGCAATGAGTCGAACACATTCACGTCAAATCTGTGCGGAGACAGAGAGGCTTGCAGGCAAGGGGAGGTAGAAGAAAAGGGATTGTTAAAAATTCAGGTATTTTTAAGGTGCATGCATGAATAGGTAAGAAAATAAAAATTAGGTATTTTTAAGGCCTGAAATACCTGAATTTTTTTCTTATCTTGCGTGACAACCAATATATATTAAAGTTAGTATACCAATTTTATAGTGATTATTCGGTGTAATTCTTGAATATAGATGGTATAAATAAAATTCAGACGCTAGGATCCTTTAAAACTAGGTGAATTTCCCGCGCGTTGCTGCGGGACTTTTAGTGCAGTTTCGGATGAATGCAGCAAAGGGTAAAGTGACAATTTTTTTGACACAATTGCATTTTATTTAATTAAGATATACTTGGTAGAATACATAAGTGGTTATATATGGAATGAAATGAATATTTTGAGAAAAGGAAATAGAAATGTAATAATGGAACTAAATTTTATTTGTATTTCTGGAGTTCTCTTCACTGAAAATTGCTTGCGTGGCATTTGCTTGGCTGTCTTCACCCTGAGATTCAGTTGTGAGATTTAGCCATATACTTTTGATATCTTGTAGAACCTTGAGCTTGTGCATTGCATCCACGTATCCATTGTGCATCTTCTTGGGAGAACTGATTGAAAAGCCATGAAGCTGACCATATGATGGTTTAGTGCCATCCTGATTGAAAGAACATAAAAGAGAAGCATTGTGAGCACATGAGTATATATGTCAAAGAAAGTGCAACGTTGTAAGTTGCACGGAGGGCCCTGGGGGGGGGGGGGGGGGGGGGGGGGGGGTGGGTGCTGTTAAAGTTTTGTTTATGGCCACTCGGTTTTGGTGGTGTAGAGAAGATGAACAGCACATGCGGGAGGAGTATTGGAAACATGTTGTGCTTCAATGCATTCTGTGTCCTCTTGGAAATATAAGGCTCCTTTTGCCTTTTAACACTTGAAAAGTAGTAGTATGAACACTTTGTCTTACCCGAATGGCTGAAGGAAGCCAAAGATCTTGCTATATCAGAAGGGTAAATCAAATAAAGATGCAGCAGAGGGCCACACGCATAAAAATGAACAACTCCATAGGTGGATTATTGTAATGTTAGGATACTTAAATAAAAGGACGATGAGGACAGTTGAACACTTATACAGTAACTAATGAACAACATATAGAGAGCTTGAGTGTTTTGTTTTCCTACCTGAACAACTGAAGGAAGTGAAAGCTCTAGTATATTTGGAGGGGAAATCAAACACACATAAGCTGCAACAGAGATCCATTCATGGGTAGAACAACTGCAGATGAGGTTTATGCAGGCTTACTCTAGGGACCTTGCAAAATAGGATTAATAAGTTAGAGATTGAACACTTGTCTGAATGTACCAACAGCAATGGCGGTGGCAAGCTGGAGGCCGGCTCAGGGCAATATCAAGTGATACGAATGGTACTCTGAGGTAAGAAAAAGCATGTAAATAATAGAGGCAGGATGGGATGTAACCTATGGACTGGTAACCTGCGTAATTGGTGTTGGATTAATACCATTAGAGCTATTAATTTCCAAGCTTTCCTCTTCAACCATTACTGATATTAGTGAGGCACTGAGAAAAGAAGATGATTGTGGGTATAGAGGAGGAAGAAGGATTGCGTGGCAGAAGGTCATTGAATAGAAACTGATGGACAGGATGCGCTGTTGATGGTGATCCAACAGATGAAATAATTCAGATGATGTGGCCTCATGAGAGCTCAGCTTTATAGGAGTAAATGACTCTTAGTGGGCTGCATCTATATAAGATATATAGATGCATGAATTTCTGTTCTATACCATATGAGACTAAATCTCATCCATAAAAACAAGATCTGAAAGTTAAAAATTCAGGCATTATTATCTCCTAAGATGCCTAAGAGATGTATAGGCAGGCCCTAGAAGAAAAGGATGTCATTAGATTTTAATATTATGGGTGTGGGACATGGACAGGACGGAAATAAAATAGACACTGTACAGTAGACAACTCCTTTTTCTAAAGTCAAATAAGTGACCGTGACTGCTGCAATAAATTATTTAGGGATATTCTTGTCGTACTGCACCATATGCTATAGACACATCAACAACATACGAGTTATCAAAATGTTTTTGTGTGGCATAGATATACTTGTTGAACTCATAGAATTTTATAGCTACAAATGGTATTAGTTTATTTTCCATGGAAAATAATTCCTATAATGATTATATTTCCTTAATTATGTTCATGGTCCACAATCAATTGTCAAGTTTATGTGCCCAAAGATCGGACAAGTGTCCAAAACAAAAGATCACACACAAGGCAAGTAGCGAAGCCAGCCGAGTTGAGCGTTGGGGTCAGCTCCACTGCCGGCATAGTTAGCAGCAGGAAGATAAGGTCATTTCCCACTGATTTTCAGAGAATCGTTGGTGTCAGCTGACTAAAAATAAGGGCCCGCTAATACTATCTTGCAGATTTGTCATCGGTATTACCTGTTCGAGCGCAACTGTTTGGGTTGCAACTGTTCATGCCGTCCATCTCACTGTTGATGTGCTGACATCACTTTTTCGTTGCATGTTACACGAGTTTCTGTTGCCACCCAAAATTTGCATGATGGTAGAGGATAGCATGCTTCATCTATAAATAAACGTTGTTGTTTCAATTTTTCTACGCATATTTGAGGAGTTATTTAAGTTGATAACACGTAACACTTACACGGTTGCTTGAGCGTTTGACTTGTCAAATGTCTTCTTTTAAAACCAAGGCAAATGAATTGTACTCCTCCACCAGTCTAGCCCCTCCAAAATTTCAATGCATGTCCAAATCCAAGACTGACCTCACAGATATCAGATATCGTGTTGACATCAAACTTTACTCACCGGATCTTCTACCTGCCCACCTTCCCAATCTCTTCCCACCCCGGCGAAAGGGCCTGTAGCCTAGTGGTTATAAGAGCCTCAGTAGCACCTGAGGTCCTGGGTTTGACTCCCTGTGGGAGCGAATTTTCAAGGATTTAACAGTATTTGTGCTTTTAGTGGTCGGCGACGCTCCCTCGACAGCGAGGCGCCAGCGGTGACTTCGTCAATCTCTAGGATTTGCCGGCTCAGTCTT
Source organism: Eragrostis nindensis (assembly GCA_012490785.1). NCBI lineage: Eukaryota > Viridiplantae > Streptophyta > Magnoliopsida > Poales > Poaceae > Eragrostis > Eragrostis nindensis. Next base: position 31,856 of record JAAXCT010001378.1, on the reverse strand, counting down.
CGAAGATGCTTATAGGGTAGGGTTTGCGTACATGTGATCATAGGGGTGAGTGTACATGCGTTGTGAGTGTCTGAGTTGGACTGTGTAATCTAAAAAAAAAATCTCTTCCCACCCCGGCTGCGCCTCCCCTTCCTAATTGCTCCCACCCATCTCTTCCCACCCCGGCTGCGCCTCCCCTTCCTAATTGCTCCCACCCCATACACGGGGCGCCAAATCCCCGGCCTCCGCTATGGGTTGTCAAGCTCGCCGCGCCTCCACCTTGGGTCTCCAAGCTCGCCACACCTCTGCCTTGGTTACCAAGCTCGCCACGCCTCCGCTGTGGATCATCCATCAATCAATATGACACAATTAGTGTATCTTGCATCTATTTTGTAGCCACAGAAACTAGCTTTTAGTTCAAACGTTCATATTTTTAATTGTTCCTTGCTATTTATTAAGGTCAATGAAGTTAATGAAAAATACATATTGGCACTGCAAGATACCTTAACCTCCATTTAAGAATAATAACAAGATCAGCTCGAAGGCCATCAAGGTTATTGCAGGACTGCAGTTGCCGTGTTCGTTGACCTGCTTCTCAGCGTGGGTGTTAGAAGCACAACTGGATGGCTACGCAGCTCCGAAATAATCTCATCAGGTCGTTGTGCTGATCACCTCTCTGTCGGTCGTGCTCATCGTTGAAAGTTGTCAGATGCTCCTGGGCAGTCCCTAACCGTGTGCACCATCGCCATTGCCCTCCCAGATTGCCGCAGCCACCAACTTTGCATCGATGATTGAGAGAGATAAGAGGACCATGAGCATCTCCTACCTGGCTTCACCACGTCTAGTAGATGAGCTCGTCTCCTCGTAGTTTGCAGGCCGATCGATCTCCAAACTCCAACCTGAGGTAGATGTTGATGGGTGGTTCTGTTTCACGTACCTATGATTGTTACCGTCTTGCGGCCAGACGTGGAAATATGCAGTATATTTGCTGGCATCGGTTACAGTATACACCACGGCAACATGCAGGAGATTGATCACGCTGTCATTAGGAGGAGTCATTAGTTATGATTCTTCCCGTGTATATCGCTGAGATCAGGGGCTGCAATTTGTTTACTTTCCTTACTGCTCACGCCTCCTTTTTCAGAAGCCTTTCTTGTCAGCGCTCTCCACTGTTGCAATGCTTTTTTTTCTCCTCACCATTGGTTTGGCCTCACGTATTGATGCCAGTTCTTTTTACTAAACTTTCTTTTATGGGCCATGCTTTACTATGGAAAGAACTCCATTTTTATCTTAATCTACCGAAGATAGGAAGGAATCTGTTACATGTTGAGGGTCCCATATTCATCTATGTTGGATTTTTTTCTATATTGATTATATGGACTCCGTGCTTTAATCTAGACCGTTAAATCTTCATAAAATCCAACAGTCTATATCTTCTTTTTTTGGGATTAACGTGGTAATTCTGTGATCTTGAGAGCGAACATGGTAGCTCTCTTAGACCTTCAAATACTAAGATTAGATTTTCGTCCAGATTAGATTTTCCTTCCAGATTCGGCTCGTTTGTGATTCCTTCCGCTTCAATTTGCAGCAATGGCTAACCAGGGAGGCGGCGGCGCCGAGAGCGTGGCTCGTTTGTGATTCCTTCCGCTTCAATTTGCAGCAATGGCTAACCAGGGAGGCGGCGGCGCCGAGGCTCACGCTCGCTTCAAGCAGTACGAGTACCGCGCCAACTCCAGCCTCGTCCTCACCACCGACTCCTGCCCCCGCGACACCACGAGCCCACCGGCCAGCCCGAGACGCTCTGGGGAAAGATCAACCAAAAGTCCTTCGAGGACCGCGCTATCCAGACCAAGCCGACCGAGCTCCAGGAGAAGCTCGCCAAGTCAAAGGCAAGAAGAAGCGCCCATCAGGGGACGCCGCACAGGTACTATACCCTCAAATCCCGAGCTGTCATTGGATGACTCAATCTGAGATTGGTACTGCTGTTGGTGTGCAAAGAAAGAACAAAGGCAGCGGATAAGATCGACTGCCAACAGCGATAGTATATAATATGCATCGCATTTAGACATACCTTTTCTACTCCTCTGCTTCCTTGTTGATTTTGAAATGCTTCTAGTTAACTCGTTGGTAATATACTTCAGGTTCTATTTTTGATCGGTTGAGCCGTCGATTGGTGGTGCATATGTTCGAACTTCTGGAGGCGGAGGCTACAGGGAATTCAGGAAATTGAGGCAAGGATTTTGGACGCTGCATTAGGTTAGATGTGTTTAGAAAAAAATAGTCAAAGGTTCTCATTACTGATAGTTTCTGTAATCCGTGCATCCTCATGTTAATAAGTGAGCACGGATTGAATCTGATTCGTCTGTTGTTTGGATATTAAGGCAGCATTTGCGGTGAATATTTGATGTAGAGATTGCTTTGAGATGCAACACTGTAATGTAGCAACGAGTAAATCTTATTATGTGATTGAGCCTGTTGTCTCTGCTCAGATCTGCAAAGAAGAGAGCGGAGAGGACAGGGATATATTTTTTTTTTATTTTGGTTCTATCGTAGTAGTGGCGGGCATTCAACAATTGTACTGGGGCATGCTGACTTCATGTGTCCGCCACTGATGACGTTATGGTGTCCGCCACTGATGACGTCGTGGTGCCCGCCGCTGATGAGTGGTTATCAGTGACGGGCACTTTTGTGCGCCACTGAATGCCGCGGCTAGCAGTGGCGGAAGAACAATGGCGCACCGTTTGCCCGCCACTGCTAGCCAAATATGCCCGCCATTAAAGGTCTTTATTGTACTAGTGATAACTTTTGGAAGCTCCCAAAACATGTTTTTTGGAGTCAATTTTTTGGGAATTTTTGGAGATGCTCTTAGAAACCCACATATTGTTGTTTAAGTGCAAAAGCTATTGTATTTTACTTCCTAGTTCTATTGATTTCGCGCCCTAGTACAAATTTAACCGACATATAAGAAGCCAATTCGACTATTCTTTGACAATGTCATAATTTTATTGGTCACGTTACATAATCAAAATCACTCGCTTGGTCCAATCCACTGGTTATGAATGAAAACGGCGGGAGAGGAGAGAAGCAGTTGCGAGTGGTTGACTGACAACGACGCAAAGTGAACTTCAATAAAAAATTGTACTGATGGAAGCAGTATAGACAGAAACAATCGATAGCCTTGAATATGACAGAGTACTCATGAATCTTGTCGAAGATATGAGACCGAGGTATCCTTAAGAATCAACAAGGTCAAGTGATCTAGTAAAGGGAGTCGGCCTAGCTGAATTAGGCCCGGGTGGCTCAACAGACTCAAAGTCGGTTGGCTCACTCGGCCAGGCAATAAACATCAGTTATCTTGTACTACAAGGCTACTTACCACGTAACTAACTAGGTTTAGCTCCATGTAACCCTGCCCCCCGACTATATAAGGCAGGTAGGGAAATCATCTCAATACATACCACACCAGCGCAGATGTAGGGTATTACGCACATTGCGGCCCAAACCTGGATAAACCCGGCTCTTGCGTTGCCATCGTATTCTTAGTTCTTGCGCTCCTAGATAAATAACATCGAGGGTCTAAAACCTCGACAAGTCTGCAACTTGGAGTAAAGCACCTTGATGCGTCTTCGGGCTTTCAAGTGTGCCTCACTGTTCCCAGCTAGCTGACCGAAAACCTGAAAACTCCAAATATTTAATGTGGAATTGAATATCTTGAATAGCTCATCAACTGGTTCCTTTCTTCCTTGAAACGTTTTCAGTTTGCAAGTTTGTTTATGCTGCCAAGTGCCAATAGATTGATGATTCTTTACCTGTGACTATATATGACTATACGTATTTGTTCATAGAAATAATTTAACTGACAACTTTGGAAACAAATCTTCCTACAACTATGATGAACTACTGACCACCTTTGACATAGGCGGAGTCTGTGAAGAGGGAATTAAAGGATTGAAATATCGTTGAGGAGCTAGCCATGGACCGGAGCGAGTGGAAGAATAAAGAAATCCACGTGCCGGAACCTTGATTTTTTCCCTTTTCTTTACTTAACCCCTTTGGTCTTCTACTTTTTCACCCCCTTTTTTTCTCTTTTGTTTCTCTTTTCTACTTTATTTTCTTGCCCTCGCTCAATAAAACTTGCTTGGGATAAAAATGCTTAGTTGTTGTTGTTATTGATCTAGTTTAAATAGACGGCCCATAATTAATTCGGGTTACAGTAAAATCTCCCAGCTAGAATTAAGTTTTATTGAGCGAATAGCAATACAGAAGTAGTAGTGCCTTTGCTTCAGCCTGCGTAGCTGAACCCATGCTCAGTTCTCGAAAGAAAAGCCCAAAGATCTAAGTGGTGACCAGGTTCCCGGCCAAAAACACTCTTGGTCTAGAGAAGTCCAACGAATCACAATGCCCGCATTTTTCGTTATAAAACTGACATGTTAAATATACCATGCGATCATACAGTTCCTCGTATCAAGCGTTGTAGAAGTCACATAACGTATTCAACAAACTACTAGCACTACTACAGAACCCCAAATAGGAGACACCATATTTCAGACGGGTTAAAAGACCCCGTCTGTAAACACATATCACAGACGGGGTAAACTGTGCCACGTCTCGTATATCTTTGAAGCCCCGAACCCTGCATATGATAACAGACGTCAGTTCGTGTAACCCGTCTGTGATATTGTCTCAGACGGGGTATATGACACCCGTCTGTGATGTTTTTAAGTTTACAGACGGGGTCGGGCTGTATCACAGACGGCGTCCAATATCCCGTCTGAAATATTGTAACACCATGAGACGTTGTTCAATCCTCCCGTCTGGGATAAGAGGCAGCTCCTTTTGATTGAGTAAGCAGGCGCGCTCTGCTTCTTTCAATCAGTGCGGGAGTTCAGACACGGCGGGACACTGCCGTCGCACGCCGGTTGCTCCTCCCTACGCCGGCGCCGCCGCCGCAGCCTCCCGGCGGCTCGGCCGAGCTCCCGCCACCGCCGGTCACCTTCCCCTCCCACCTGCCCCGCGCGCGCATGCTCCCACCCCCCTGCCCCCGCTCGCTCGCGGATCTGGATCGAGCTAGCTAGGCAGGAGGTAGCTTGGGGTGACCACGATGGTGATGGAGGAGGTGGCGAGGATGATGGTGGCCGCTGCAATTGTCCTCTGCGCTGAGCTTGACGAGTAGGAGGGCGGCAACGACGGTGAAGGAGCGCGCGCCGGGAAAAAAAATTCAGATGTAAGTGTAACTAGCTAGCTGGAAGTGAAGTGGAAGAAAATTAGCTTTCTTTTGATGCATTTAGAGGTTTATGTTATTGTGGTTTGAAGCATGACAGAGGTGGAAAACGAGTTGGTAGCAGAATTAAATGGTTAAAAGATTTTGCTTCTCAATTTTTGACATAATTCTGTTGTTCATTAATGTATGTAAATAGCATTTTCAGATGGATAGGAGATGGATGTATCTTGAGAACCGTGCGTCTAATGAGTTCCTAAATGGTGTCCTGAGTTTCCTTGCTGTGGCGGAAAAGGATAAATTGGATACAAAGAGAACGGTGTTGTGGTGCCCATGCCTTGATTGCAACAACGACAAGAGTTATGCTGATTCAAAGTTTCTTCATGCACACCTGATTTTGCGTGGATTCAAAAAGGATTATACAATTTGGAACAAACATGGGGAGGAAGGAATGAATCCTAGTGAAATAGTTGCTGAAGGCAGCATGGGTGCTAGTGTGGATGAGCAACCACGAACTGAAGATCTTTCTCAAGATCCCATAAGTGACGATTGCATCTTAAGTATCAGTGATGATTCTGATGATATTGCTGAGAATTTAGATCAGATGATGATGGATGGCATTGACGGTAGTGAGGAATACAGTGATGGTGAGTTTGGCAAGTTCCAGGAAATGGTCAAGGACTCTAAGATTTCTTTGTATCCAGGTAGTGAGAAGAAAAAATACATGAAGTTGTATTCGGTGCTCAAACTTTTGCAACTAAAGGCAACCCACCATTGGTCTGATGCTAGTTTCAATAAGTTGTTGGAATTGCTAGGGGACATGCTTCTGGAGGAAAATAAGTTGCCAAATCTACCTATGAAGCCAAGAAGATAATTTGTCCTTTGGCCTTGGATGTAGTTAAGATACATGCTTGTGAGAACAATTGTGTCCTGTTTCGAGGTGAGTTTGCAGAAATGAGTGAATGTCCAGTGTGTGGAGCTTCTCGCTACAAGCGTAGAAATGATGGGGGGGACAGCAAAAGGAAAGGGCCTCCTAGTAAGGTCATGTGGTATTTTCCGATAATTACCCGCTTGAAGCGATTGTTTGCAAGCAGACAGCAAGCCGAACTGATGCGTTGGCACAAAGATGGACGTCAAAAGGATGATGACTACTTACGTCACCCTGCTGATTCAACTCAGTGGCGTAACATTGATACCAATTTTGGAAAGTTTGCCGAAGAACTGAGGAATATTAGGTTTGCTTTGAGCACGGATGGAATGAACCCATTTACTCACATGAGTACGTCACACAGCACTTGGCCTGTTATTCTCACTATCTTTAACCTTCCTCCCTGGCTTATGCACAAGAAAAAGTATATGATGTTGACAATTCTAATAGCTGGACCTAAGCAAGCAGGCAATGACATTGATTTGTATTTGAGACCATTGGTGGATGATTTAAAACTGCTCTGGAATGATGGTGTTCGGGTTTGGGACCAATTCAAGCGAGAGTATTTCACTCTTCATGCCATGATATTTTGTACCATCCAAGATCTTCTTGCAATGCGTAACCTGTCTGGGCAGCGTAAAGGAGAGAAAGATTGCCCACAATGCCTAGATGACACAGCGAAATATGAAGGATCAATTTGATGGGACAAGGGAAAGAGGCAAACCTCCAAGGCACTTCAGTGGGGAACACATTTATAACCAAGTGAAGGATATGGATGGTGGGCTCGGGAAGCAAAAGCGTAAAGTTGGTAAGGATGACATGTGGAAAAAAAAATCAATTTTATGGGAGTTGCCCTATTGGAAGGATCTGGATGTTCGTCATTGTATCGATCTCATGCATATCATGAAAAATGTATGTGATGCCATCCTTGGTACTCTCCTAAATGTCAAAGGAAAATCTAAAGATCATGAGAACGCACGTGCTGACTTGGAGGAGATGGAAATAAGGCCTGAACTTTGTCCCAATGAAACTGATACAAGACTACCGACAAGTTCCGTCACTCTATCCAGGCAGGAGAAAAAGCAACTATTGGAGTTCATTAAAAGTGTCAAACTGCCCACTGGTTTCTCATCAAACATCGCGAAAAAAGTCTCAATGGAAGATATGAAATTGATTGGCACGAAGTCTCATGATTGTTATATTTTGTTGACTGTATTGCTTGCTGCTGGAATTAGGAATATCTTACCTTCCGGTGTTCGAGAGGCTCTCATGAGCTTGTGCTTCTTCTTTAATGCAATTTCCCAAAGGATCATTGATGAGGACACATTGGACAGCCTTGAGAAAAACCTGTACAAAACTCTATGTCTTCTTGAGGTGTACTTTCCACCGGCTTTTTTTGATGTGAATGTCCATCTGGTTGCTCACATTGTTAAGGAGATAAGGTTCCTCGGACCAGTGTTCCTACACCAGATGTTTCCATATGAGAGATACATGGCCATTCTAAAAGCATATGTGAGGAATCAATCATCTCCGGAGGGATGCATTGTTCAAGGTTATTCCACCGAGGAGGTAGTTGAGTGGTGTATTGGTTATCTTGATCCAAAAAATTCCATTGGTTTGCCAAAGTCACGCTATGAGGGAAGGCTGACAGGAAAAGGTACGCTTGGTAAAAAGGCAATAAGTCCTGGATTGGAGCTATATGAAAAAGCCCATTTTCTTGTGCTACAGCAAACTGCGGATGTCAATGACTATCTTGAAGAGCACAAAGCGTTGCTAGTTAAAGAAAATCCAGAGCGGTCTGAAGCATGGATAGCAAAGACACATATGCAAAAGTTCAGCTCTTGGTTTAGAAATCGAATTGAAAAGTCAAAAAAGACATCGAGTAACCATGCATTGCTTCGAAAACTTGCAAAAGGACCTTTACCTTTACACACAATCTGGACTTACCAAGCATACGAGATAAATGGTTACACATTCTACACGAGATTTCAGGATGACAAAAGCACTAACCAGAATAGTGGTGTTCGCGTAGATGCATATGACAGCAATATGCATAAGGATACCTACTATGGACAAATAGAGGAGATATGGGAGCTCAGATATGTGGGCTTTAGGGTGCCCCTGTTTAAGTGTCGTTGGGTACAAGGACCACATGTTAAAAAAGACAAGTATGGTTTCACCACCGTTAACTTTGAAAGAGTTGGATACAAACAAGAGCCATTTGTACTAGCAAAACAAGTGTTCCAAGTATTCTATGTGACTGACACGGTAAAAAAGAAACGGCATGTGGTCCTGCCCGGAAAAAGAAGAATCCTAGGAGTGGATAATGTAGTGGATGAAGACGAGTACAACCAGCTTGATGAAATCCCTCCATTCGCTGCTGCCATAGTCCCAGAGCTCAATGCAAATGATACGACTCCTTATATTCGTACTGACCATAAAGAAGGGGTCCCTATCAAGAGGCGTCGTAGGAAGAAGCAAATAGAGAAGGAGTAATTAAGGAAAATGTATTAGCTTTGTTGTAATATCAATTCAGATATGTATTAGCTTTGTTGTAATATGAATTCAGATATTTGTTGTAATAATTAATTCAGAACTTGTACCATAGATATATCTAGATTTGCAAATGTTAATGTCTTGAGAAATTTAGAATGAGCGCAACCATATGCCTATCTGATATGTAACATTTTCTGAAAAAGATGGAACATCTGTGATGAGCTTTTCTGCAGATTCTGGAAAAGTTTGGATTGTAGGAGCCAAAAGAAGAGAAAATCTGTTGACAGATTTATCACAGACGGCGTTAACCTTTACCCCGTCTGTGATATGTGATCTGAGACGGGCTAACATTTACCCCCGTCTGTGATGTCTCAGCGTATTTAAGTGTTTTTGTGCAACTCTTAATTTCCCTGACTCATCACCACATGATTACTTAAATGTAATCACTAGTAGCACATGCAAATGTCATCAGAACAACAGAAATAAACATCATTAACGAAAATGACTTCAACTTATAACACAGAACCTGATATCATTAGCTTTAGACCATCATGTTCACACCAGCAGCTTAATAAGTACCAACTGAAACCAGAAGCTATTAGCTTAATACATGTCTTGAACTACATTCATATGATTACCCTACCAGATTAGATGAACCCTGACATGACATGACAGGGATATTTACATAATGATGATGTCCCAGCAAAATGATCTAACATCAGCATACAAAATGATCCATCACAGAATGACACACCACCCCTTCACCACCAGCAAAATAAATCCTAACATTGCAGGGATCCTCACTTGAGGATGAGGCATAGCAGCATACAAGCTAGCACAACCATTATCGCAACGAGTGCGGTAATGATCATCCATGCCCTATCCTTTTCCGAGACTGCCTTCTCCTTTTCTAAGGCTAGCTTCTCCTTTTCTAAGGCTAGCTTCGCCCTTTCTGAAGCTTCACGCCTCATCTTTCCCTGATACAGGCGGCAGACACATGCAGCTAGTGTTTTCGTCCTTGCTATCTCCAGCTGGGTCTCCCGCACAAGTGACTCCTTTTCTTCAAGTACTTCATTCCTGAGTGCAGTGGCAACATTGAGTTCAGCCCTGGTTCTCTCTCCATCTTTCCGAAACAAACGAAGTGTCTTCCACAAGTTCACAAATGATTGTTGCGCCCTTTCTGGCCATGTCTCATCCACCCATCTCACAAACTTGCACTGTTCTTCATCTTCCTGCAGAAAAGTGTAACATTTCAATGAATAATTTCCCTGATCCATCTTTCTGAAGCTTATTCTTCTAATAATGTATAAGATGCAGGACAAGAGCAAGGTTTTACCTCGAGAGGACAGCCGTAGAAACGACGCCCGGTGTCCTTTCCTGAGTAGCAGACCTTCCTTCGCGGCTGCAGACCACAAAAACAACGCAGCTCTGTTTCTGTATCCACGCCGCCCCAATCTGCTTCATCAATCTCCGCTGGCAGCTAAGAAAATGGTTGGGAAAAAAATAAATTACAACTATAGTTATATAACTTATGGTAAGTTCAAATGCAGCTCACCTAAATGCAGAAGGTACTATTTTATTCTACTAAACTGGCATATTAATAAGAATGATTAACATAGGAAAATCTTCATCATCTGTCAATAAAAGAATTGAATATTTCAAGAACTTCAGCACATAAAGAATCTTTCATACTTGTCAATACCAGATTCAAGAGCAAGTTATTGAAAAGCACTTCTGCATTTTTATTCTAAGAATGAAACCATTATAGTGAAATGAAGACTTGAAACACAGCATTACATGTTCCAGATTAGCTAGTGTTCTTCCTACTTGTTTGATTTCACTAAACCACCCGAATTGTACAACTGTCAGGGCAACCAAGCTCACACAACAAAATGTTGTAGGCAACCAAGCTCACACAACTAATTATTGTAGGCAACCAAGGTCACACAACTAAATATAGCTAGGGTTTGGCACAATCAAACACGAAGGAGGGATTAGGGTTGGGCACAGCAGAGAACTCACCTCCGGGCTCGTCGCTGATGATGGCGTTCGTCGCCCACCACCGGTACCCGTATCCTCGTTCTCGTCCTCCTCCTCGTCCTCCTCGTCCTCGTCCTCGTCCTCGTCCTCGTCCTCCTTGTCGTCCTCATCGTCCTCCTTCGCGTCCTCGTCCTCCTTCGCGTCCTCCTCCTTCGCGTCGTCGCCCGCATCCTCGTCGGCGTCATCGTTGCTCGAAGAACGCCTCGCCGCGCCGCCGGAGCCCGATGGGACCTGACGCCTCGGAGATGACAGGAGGCTGGTGACGAAGGCCTCCATGCGAGATGTCTGTGACCTGCTGATGTCGGAGCCTCCGCCACCGACGCCTCCGTGGACGGAGTCGTCGCCGCCGCCGTGACCTCCATGCATCCCGCTGCCGGAGCCATCGGAGCGGCCGCGACCACGGATCACGCCGCTGAATCCACCTTGCATCGCCGGAATCATCTCGCGTCACCGGATCTGGTGAGAGAGTGCGCGGCGGCGAGGTAGGGAGAAGGCCGAGATCTAGGGTTTGCGTGTGGTGAGAGAGTCGGCGGCGGCGAGGGAGAAGGGCAAGAGGTAGGGTTTAACCGTGAGGGCTGGGTTCGGCCTCAATGTATAGCCTGAAGCACAAAGACTTGTTAAAAAGAACAAAAAACTTAACCTCTCAGCAACACAACTAAGGCCGAGCGGTTAGTGGCTCAAGTTTTGGACTGCTTCTACTCGGGAGTTCCGAGTTCGATTCCCAGGGGCGGATGAAGTTTTTTTTCTTTTCTCAATTTTTTCTGTTGCTTCAGACGGGATTTATGCACACGCCGTCTGTGATGTGTGCACATCCACATATATAAACCGCGCCACTCAGTTCTGCGGTCACTTGCCCTAAACCCTAGCCGCCGCGACTCACTCCTCCTCCACTCCGACCGCCGCCGTCGTCCGGCCTTCCGCCTCCGGATCCACCGCTATGCCGTCCTCCTCCTCGACTCCGACCACATCGACACTCATTCTCCTCCTCTACTCCGAACCCTAGCCGTCCGCCGCGTCGACGCCCACCGTGACGACCTCCTCGACGCCCACCGTGACGACCCCCTCGACCACGACTTCGTCCACTTACGTTCCGACCATGAGGCCCTTGTGAAGCGGATCCGTGTAGTAGTGCAAGCCGTGCCGCGGAGGAGTCCGAGCCGAGGAGCACCGCCAGCAATCGCGAACGACGAAGGCAAGTATTCTTCTCAAAATTTTGATGCTGAGGAGCACCGTCAGTGGACTGGGAGATTTAGCGAATATTTCACTTGATTGGGAGATTTAGTGTCTCCATATGATTCTGATTTGTTATGATTGCTCCTGTGTTTCGATTGTGTAGTTACCAGGAATGATTAGAAGAGATTTAGTATGGGTGTTGAAATTTGAACTTGTAAACTGAAAAATTTCAGAGGCTAGAACCTTTACTATTGTTCTTGGAATCTTAATGTAGCTAGAACCTTTACTATTGTTCCTGAATTTAATTTATCTTTGCATAAATGAACTGAAGTGGTCCCTCAATATTTGGCATAGAAGTTCATAATTGTTTGTTTGAACAATGTATTCTGAATAAATGTTTGTTTCAAAAAGCACTATATTATAGCTGAATATTCCTTTGCTGGAATTTGTTTTTCATGAATCTATTGTTGCTTGAATGTAAATGGTTGTTCAATTTTTTTTGCTGAATCTATTTTCCCTACAATTTGAATGGTAGTTCCATATTTTGCTGAATCTGCTGAGCTTGTACATTGCTAATAGTTTTTAAATCTGATTGATAGATGTCGTCAAACGAACATTCAAACTCGGGACAAAGAGATGGTCTTGAAGATGAAGAAGTTCCCAACGAGAATTTTGCAGAAGCACCTATCAGGGTTCCCCGAGCACCAAGGACATCAATAAAGTGGCCAGAAGACAAGATAGTGGTGACTGCCGTTGATGATAATGGGTGGCCTGTAGATTCTGATGCCAAGCAGAGAATGCGGACACTTGCAGGCCTTATTGCTCGGCAGCAAGTGTCACTTCTACTCCCTAATTTTGGTAGCCTCAGTGAAGAAGCGAAGTGGGAACTTTTTGACGACTATGTCATGCCCACTTTGGAGTTCCAGGATCACATGAAGCCTTTGGCATTCAAGGAGATCATGAAGGTCATCGCCCATGCATGGAGAACCCACAAGAGCAACCTTGTGAATAATTTCATGTTGAAAGGGATTGAACCGTTCAGCAAACACAAGTATATTAAGCCAGAAGTTTGGACAGAGTTTGTGCAGCTGAAGAGCAGTGAAGAATTTCAGTTGGAAAGTGAGAAGTTCAAGAATTTGCAGGCGCAGAACGTGCACAACCATCATCTTGGCACAGCTGGATATGATGGGAAAATTGCTGAATGGGAAGCACAGGATGAAAAATTTTCTAAGGAAGGTCGCCCGAATCCTTGGAACTGATACCCACCAGGCCGACCCCAGTATTTTTTGCGAGCAAGGAGTGAGACCAGCGACAATGGTGAGATCACCTTCAAGTCACCTCAAACCGAGCAAGTGTCAGAAAAGATTTTGGACTTGCACAATGCAGCCAACGAAGGTGAAGCGTCCTATGAAGGCGTCAATGGTTTGCTCAGTGTGGCTTTGGGTAACAATGAGCACGGAGGTCGTTTGCGAGCATGCAACAGTTATGATGGCTGGAAGAGAATTTATCCCAGACAAAGGAATTGCAAAAGGCCACCTGATATAGATGTGCACCAGTTGAAAGATGACTTGAGGACAGAGTTGAAGAGTGAAGTCACACGTGAGGTAATAGCACATTTTTCTGAAATTCTTGCTGCACAAGGATTGCAAATTGTGCCGATGTCTCCAGGCCCCAGCCCTATTGGTGCACGAAAGAGTAGCTGTGCATCCCAAAACGGGCCTGCGGGAGATGACAATGATATGATGAGGGATGTGTCAAATGAAGAGAACCCCCCTGCAGCAGATCTAGAAGAAGATTCCATTGACCAGCTCACCGGTCCGACACCGTGCTCACTTATGATGAATGTTGCAGGTCATCGAATGGAGGTTGGTAGGGGGCAGGTGCATCCAAAACAGGATGTAATCCACTGTGCCAAAGTACTCGAGGGATACGTAGTGGTACGTGTGGATTATGTACATGCTGACTTCCTCGATGGGTTGCTTGAGGTGGCACCTAATGATGAGATTACAACATTAGGTGAAGCTCTGCAGCAAAGGATCCAGTGGAGGAGGTCCAACATTGTGCTTAGGCCTTTGTCTTTTGATCATCCCTCATATTCAAGGTCTGCACCCTCCGGATCTGATAGACGGCCTGACATCAATGTGGGGCAGCAAGTCCAGGAACCCCAGCCAAACAGCAATGGTGTCACTACGCATCAAGAGCAGGACAAGTCTATGGGGGCAGCTGTGCAGCAAAAGCAGTGTTTCAGCGATGGGTTGCTACTGCAGCAGGAGAAGGAGAAGGGCGGCCAACTGCACCAGTCCAAGAGTGACCAGGACATGACTATGTGTGAGAAGGCCAAGAAGGCTGAGCAGGAGAAGGCCAAGGCTGCTGAGCAGGAGAAGGCCAAGAAGGCTGAGCAGGAGAAGGCCAAAATGGCTGAGCTGGAGAAGGCAAAAAAGATTCAGCAAGAGAAGGCCAAGAAGGCTCAGCCAAATATGGCACAGAAAACTGAGGTTGGCAAGATGACCAGGAAAACCACCAAGGAAGCTCAAGGCCAAATCAACATGGAGCTCTCCAAGAAGAAAGATGTTCCTGATCTTTCACATTGGACATCACCAAACCGAAAGTACAAGGCAGGGCAGCCAATGATGTCTGCAAAGGATCTGGAGGAGGCTGGACATGCTTGTGTTGCCCTCCATAAATTCTATATGGACAGTTGGAAAAATTATGAGACCATGTTCAGAGTTTTCTTCAAACGTTCGCATTTCGTATGCGAAAAAAATGGTTGCTTCTGGGTTGGTTTCAACGACCTGTATGATCTCTTTTGCTTCGGAGCCTTGGACTATTCAGTTTTGCGGTGCTTCACTTTGTAAGTTCATATAACCTCTTCCTCTACTATTTTTCAGATACACAATATAATGCAAATAGTTGGTAATTGCACTTTTTAGTTCTGCATTCTGGTCACCTCAATTCATGCAGCAAGCCTCAATTTGTATTCTGTTCATTTCATTTCATGCAAGCCTCATTTTGTAGGTACATGATACGTGAAACCAGGCAAAACAATGTCCCTGTTGCATTTCTTGACCCTCAGACCTTTTCTCTGCCCTGCATTAATATGGATAAGGAGTTTGTGGTTGATTACGTGGCAAAGGCATTGTCTCGATATGCCAAGTCAAAGGACTATGTCATGTTTGCCTTCAACCCTAATGGCCATTGGATCCTGGTGGTCATTGTCCCGAAGTGGAACAAGGTCTGGTACATGGACTCCACCTCCGCAACATCAACACAAGATTTAGATCCCTGGAAAGTTGTAATTGATGAGTGAGTTTTCCCTGATTGTTGAGCTTCGTTGGAACATAATTGTTGCACCATTTCTTTACACTTCTGCGTGCATGCGTGCAGGGCTTGGACACAATACCTGAACATCACTCGGACAAACAAGAAAGGGAAAGCCAAATTGCACCATAGTTTCAAGTTCCCGGTATATTCTGCCACACATAATGTTCAATTCAATCTCAATTGAATTCAGTGCCTGAGACATTGGGTAATATTTGTTGTCTGTTTTTGCAGTGCCACCAGCAACCAAGCGGTGAGACTACGTGTGGCTTCTATGCAGCGTATCACATGATCCTGACAGCCACTAAAGTGGGTTTGACAAGGCCTGAGGTGAGCAAAGCACAAGGATTTTATTTTTTTTCTTGCTCCTCAACACTCAATACTGAATGCTATTTGAATAACAAAATGGTCAGTAGTTCAAACATATCATTTTTATCCAGTCACTTTACAGTGCAAGCTTCAGCCGCTTATATAAGTCTCTCAATACTTACTTTTACATTGTTAACTGATGTTCAGGACTTTAAAGTGCCGACTGGACCCATCCCTCATGAGGAACTAGTCAAGATTCGCACAAAAACTGCCACATTCATCATGTCCCAAGTCATCAGCGGGAAAGGCGAGTTCCACTACCCGAATAGCTCGATACCTTGAATCCTTGCTGCATATTGTGATCAATATGGATGTGTGAACTGATAATGTTGATAAATCTATAATGTTGCTGTGTGAACTGATGTCAGTACGCTGTGTGAACCAATTTGTGCTGAACATGTGAAGGACTTGAACAATCTGTGATGTCCTCTATAAATTTTGTGGTGTTTCTGTGATTTGGACAATGTCGTGTATGTGCTCTGTGATTTCTGTTGTCTGTGATGCTTGGATTGAACTGTCATTGGATGTGGAAAAAAGGCATGATTGCCGTCTGTGATCTGGTAGAACTTGTTCAGACGGGGAAGCCTTTCCACGTCTGAGATTAAAAATTGTAGCTCAGACGGGGAACTTGTTGCCGTCTGAGATAAACAAGTATATCTCAGACGGGGTTCCCTACCGCCGTCTGAGATAAGTCATCAGACGGGGCCCCGAACCCCGTCTGAGATGACTTATCTCAGACGGGGTATAGTGCCTATTCTCAGACGGCGTATACCCCGTCTGTGATATACCATATCTCAGACGGGGCCATTGCCCGTCTGTGATGATCTAACATCACAGACGTCGTCGCACAGACGGGGTCAGTTGCCGTCTGAGATAACCGAGGTCCCCCGTCTGTGTTTTGCGTTTCTGTAGTAGTGTAGTGGCCGCACAATTCTCGCTTCAAATTTTGTAATTTATTATATTAAGATCAATTTTTTTGCTAATGTAATTTCGTACTTTGTAATATCAAGGTAAACATAAGGTTTTGTCTAAATTTATGGTTCATACAAGTTCAAAAAGTTTTCTATGGTATCCAAACTTCAAAAAGTATTCAGGGTTTGGGTTCCTCGTTTTGGGGATTTTTGGTAGCGTCCATTTCTTCTTTGGTGATGGCCATGAGGCGGTGCGGATGGTACCGTGTATGTCTATGCTGGCACCGGTGACGGATATGGCATTGCTGAGATACCCGGCTTAGGGGTGAGATGTAGGTACTCAACTTCTCTGGTGGAGGCGATGGTGCAATCGCTGACTTCCTCGGAGGGGCTTTGTTGAGTTGTGGTGCTAGGGTATGGTTCTTCTTCGCCGATGTGATTTGCGTCTGTGGTCTCCTTGTTCTCCGTCCTTGGAGATTCCGACAGCGGTATTGGCTTCGTCGTCGACATCTTCACAGGCAAGATTTCAGGACACCAATTTCGAGTTGGATTTTCGTTTCGTTCTTCATTGGGTGGAGAGGTGCCGATGCTCGTTCAGCTTGAACTCTTGATTGGTGGCAATAAGTTGCTGTTTTACATGGTCATGTCTCCCATTGATCGAGGATGGAAGGTCTGCAGTCATGCAGGTCTCAGTTTGTAGAATGTTGAATTATCTATAGAACCCAACTGAATTTTTCATTTATCTCTAGGTTATGGGTCATAATGGAGCATATGAGCCTAAATATAAATATAATGCAATTTTCATCTTTTTGAGGTACATACAGTTCAATTCCAACTTACTTTTGATAAGCACACAGAAAGAAGTTATACTATACCAATAAGCAAATCAGTTCAGAAATTTATAAAGCTCCCATCCAACGACATATGTCTAGTCAGGTACTCTGCTACAAGCTTTGCTATTGTTCGTGGGCAACCAAACCATACAGTTCCGATTCTAGTTGAGCGTATGCATCATTGAGTCTTGGGTGTGGAAACGTTCCAAGTCTCCAAGAATAAAAAACAGGCAGCTCATATTCATTCGATCCACCACAACAGTCACGTCGACGATGGCCGACATGGCTCTCGTCAGCTCTGTCGCTGCAGCCTTCCACCTCCAACACTAGTGGCTGGAGGGAGTAGTGAGCCGTCTCTTTTTTTACTATATCTAATCCTAGATAAGATTTTAGTTTCTCCATGCGAAGTTTTTTCTATTTGAGAATTTTTTTCTCCTTTTCCTCTCCACCAATGGAGAGGAGATTGGATGAATTCTGTCTCTTCATGGCAGCCCCTGTGAGATGATGGTGGTGTTGCCGTCAGCAACTTCGTTTCAATGACGATATGAAGAGTTAGGTTTCTTAACAACGACATCATATCAAGGTGGGGATGATATTACTCCTATGGTATAAAATTATCTAGTCCCTTCTCTGTTTTATCATCATTAGATCCGACCATGACGAAGGGCTAGTGACAATAAGTCTACCGTTCAAGCCGAGTCTGATTGTTTTTGAGTTAGGATGTTTAGGACTAGTGTTTTCTTCTTCCGTTGCAGAAGGACGAAGAAGAAAGACACAAGAAAGAAGAAGCTCAATTCCTCATACAAGAATTTTGGCTGCCGTTCTTTTCACACTTGTTCTCAACCTGTTTGCTGAGTGTTTGCATGTGCAGTCATCTATATGAATCTTCATACAGGTTTGAGATTGATTTGAAGCTACAAGCTAATTGCAATTAGTTCTCTTTGTTTTTAGAGAGTGCTTGTAACATTAAGGAAAGTTTTGACTTTTACTTCTTGAGTCTCAAAACCATAAAGAGTGTAGTTGAGCGCATAGCAATAGAACTAGTGACTTTACTGCCCGCTGTGTAGCTGCGCCCACTTGCTCACGGTTCAATAAATGAAAATCCTTACATATCTACAGCTTCAAAGTGGACACGAATACGTTCCTGCACAAATAAACACTTGGTCTACAGAAGTCCAACGAGAGGGGGGGGGGGGGGGGGGGGGGGGGGGGGGGGGGCATCACAAACATACTATCCACTACTAGTTCCTCTTGTCCAGTATGTTGCAAGGATTATGATGTTTTCATCCACAACTAGTGGCCACACAATTGTAGTTTTTACTTTTATTTTTTTACCATATGGTGGAAAATATTTTATTTTGGTTAGTTTGCACATTAAGGACTCATTACACATTTACTCTCTCTCTCTCTCTCTCTCTTCTCTCTCTCTCTCTCTCTCTCTCTCTCTCTCTCTCTCTAACATAAAAAGAGAGGATATATTCGTCTGTGAAGAGGAGTGTAGCTGGCTTCTCTATAAATAAAGAGATACGAGCAGAGTGCATTGGAATAGCATACCTATATACTCCTGCATAATAACAATGGCTCTCTCCTTTGCAGAGCTACTGCCCACATCACTTGTGGTACTGCTTGCGCTCTGCTTCTATATCAAGTCCAGAAGATCAATGAATCATTTGATCCCTAAGCACTGGCCAATAGTTGGTATCCTTCCATCCATTGCTGCCAACCTCCACAATTTTCATGATTTTTCCACCACTGTCCTTGCCGCCTCCGACCACAATTTCAAGGCGCATGGCCCACCGGGAACAAGCATGAGATTCTTCTTGACGTGTGACCCAAGAAATGCCCGGCACATGTTGACAGAAAACTTTGCAAAACTATCCTAAAGGCGATGAATTCGCTGAACTATTTGCTGTTTTAAGCGGCACTATATTCACCAGTGACGGTGAGCCGTGGCGTCAGCAGCGTGCCAAGATCCAACACGTTCTCACGAGGCCAAAGCTTCTCGATCTCATGTCGCGCTGTTGCCGTGACAAGGTGGCGGGCGGCCTTGTCCCGTTGCTATCCCGCTTGGCGGACATGGGGGCACCGTTTGACATGGAAGACATGCTCGGGAGGCTCATTTTTGACCTAACTGTCATGCTGGTCTTCGGCGAGGACCCTGGTTGCTTGTCAAGCAACATGCCACCGGTGCCTGTCGCAGACGCCCTTGATGCCGTCATGGTGGTGGCATTCTTCCGTCACACCATGCCCAAGTTCTGCTGGAAGGTCCTGAGGCGGCTCAACATTGGCCCGGAGAGGAAACTCAAGGCAGCAGAAGCAGTGTTAAGAGCCTTTGTCTCGCAAACTATCAAGAGGAGGATAACTGCCCGGCATACTGATGGAGATGTAAATACTGTCGACATACGGTCCCATTACATCAGTGATGCAGACTTTTTAGGCGTCGCTGGGGATCCTACCGAGTTTCTGCACAAAACGTTCATCAACTTCTGGTAGCGTTGCGAGATCCAGTGGGTGCAGCGCTGCCGTGGTTTGTTTACAACCTTGCCACGAACCCGGGCGTCGTGTCTGGCATCCGCAAGGAACTCCTGCCCATTGCTGTGCGCAAATCATCCGCCACCAATAGCGGTGCTGTGGTGATCTTCGAGCCAGACGAGACAAAAAGTCTCGTCTACCTAAGAGCAGCCTTGTTGGAGTCCTTGCGGTTGCACCCTCCTGGTCCGATTGAACGCAAGACGGTTCTTGCCGACGACGTGCTCCCTAGCGGGCACAAGGTGTACGCCGGTGAAACGGTCCTGGTCTCCGTTTACGGAATGGGGAGGATGGAGAGCGTCTGGGGCGAGGATTGCCGGAAGTACAGGCGGAGAGGTGGCTCACCGAGGACAGGTCCGGACTGCGCTACGTGCCATCCTACAAGTTCATGGCGTTCAACACAGGGCCCAGGTCGTGCCTTGGCAAGAACATTGCCGTCGCACAGATGACGTGCATTGCCGCTGCGGTGGTGTGGAACTTTGACGTTGAGGTCGTTTCGAGCAGTGCCGTGGAGCCAAAGCTATCAGTCGTTATGCAGATGAAGAATGGGCTCATGGTGAAAGTTAAGAAGAGAGACGAACTATGAATAGCATACGGTAAAACCTGCATGTTTATGTGGAACAAACATAGCGTGAACATCTAGCTACTATGAGGTCGAAGCCTCTTTATTTGGGTGTAATAATATTACTGTCCTTTTTTTTTTGGAAATGTTATAGTAATAATACTTGATGGAGGAGGAATGGAAGTTTTAGGAGAACCCACTAGTACAAAAAGAGCCTAATATGACAGTTAAATTTTTATATCAGTGGCGCACACCAATGGATCCGTCACTGCTAACCCGACGCCAGTTACTGTAGCAGACATCAGTGGCGGACGGGCTGGCGTCATCGCGGCTACAGGACCAGCATGACGTACCAGTGGCGGTTGAAATGACGTCACATCCATCCGCCACCGGAAAGAGGTCAACAGTGGCGGATGAATTGACATCACAAGCGTTCGCCACCGCTGAGCTCGAAATCAGTGGCGGACGGTGACGTCAGCCGCACCGCCACTGATATTGAGGGCGGAAGTGGCGAACGGCGTGACGACACCGACCGCCACTAATACTGATACATCAGTGGCGGACACAAGTGACGTCACTTCCATCCGCCACTGATAGTGCTGACGTCACTCCGTCCGCCTCTGATTTGCGTAATCAGTGGCGGATGGAAGTGACGTCATGGCGCCCGCCAGTGCTAGCCCGCAACTATATAACCTGCGCGTCTTCCCCACGCGACCAGTACCGGATCATCTCGACATTGATGTCCGTACGGCGGCGGGGAAAAATTAGAAAACATGGGGGGAAGGTTTTGATCTCGTTTTTTTGGAGGATTTGATCTAGGAGGTAAATCTTTGATATCCATTGGAGCCTTTTTGTGTTTTGATGTCTTTTTCATGGTTAATTTTGAGGATAAAATTTATTTAGGGTTGCAAACTTTTTTCCTTCAATTGAGATGATTCTATTGTTTTTTGAGGGGGAGTTAGTAGATCCTATCTAATATGTTCACCTTCCATGTCTTATGTTGTTTGTCTTGTGAGTTTTTATTGTAATTTAAGAGATCAATGATTTTGATGTATGCACCATATATGTAAGAGAGAGGGGATGGGGAATTAATATAGTCTTGTGTATGGATTGAATAAAAATATTATGTCAAATTTGTATAGCATTGTTATTCTTAATTTATAATTCGTATTCTTTGTTTAATTATTTTTTCAAATATTGTAGATGATGGATAGGTCTTAGATGTACAATGGGGGTGGAGGAGATCCAATAATATATTTCGAGGAAGTCACCAAATTTCTCCAAGCCGCCAAGGTTCACGCTGCACGTCAAAATACAAGGGTATATATTGTCCTTGTAAGAGATGCAAGAATAATGTATTGTTTGAGGAACATGAAACTATTCGTGAGCACTTGTTGGAGAAGGGTTTCATGGATCACTACTCAATCTGGATCAAACATGGTGAAACACCAGACACTCGAGAAGGCAACAACGTGCAGGGAAGTGCAGAAGGCAACAGTCACGCAGAGAGGGCACAAGACAACAATGAGCGTCATAGTGCAGATCAGTGTAACGCACAAGATGATGGCTCGGTACACGAGAGTGGAGGATGTGAAGGCCTCAATGTAGAGGAAATGCTCCGTCACATGGAGCATGAGGATTTCCTCCACAACCGAAAGAAAGGCTTGGATAACGCAGAGATGTTGGATAAGGCATCGAGAGAGCCTCTGTACTCCAAAGACAAAGGATGTGAGAGTGACTGCACGGTATTAAAGACGGTGCTTCGACTCCTCACACTAAAGGCCAGCAACGGGTGGTCAGACAGTAGCTTCAATGAATTGCTGCTGGTTTTAGCCGACACATTGCCGAAACCGAACGCTTTGCCCACAAGCACGTACCACTCAAATAAGTTATTGTCTCTGTTGACATTAGGCGTACAAAGAATACACGCTTGTCCGAATCACTGCAGTGTACCGTAAAGAACACACGGACAAGGTGAAGTGTCCAGTTTGTAACGCCAGTCGGTACAAAGATACGATGACAATGTTGATGACTTTGTACCGTGAACATCAAGAAGAAGGGACGAAAGAGAACAGAGGCGGCAGGACCAGTCATCAGAACGAAGGGGAAGAAGATGAGTTGAGTGTAGAAAAATTCCGGCACTGGTGATGTGGTACCTACCGGTAGTCGATCGCTTGAAGCGTCTGTTCGCAAACTCCAGACATGCCAAACTCATGACTTGGCATGCCGCTGAAGATGGGCGCAAGAAGGATGGAAAGCTTCGTCACCCGCGGATGCCCGATAGTGGAAAAAGTTTGACGTGGACAACCCTCGGTTCTCATTACGATCCGAGGAATGTGAGATTTGGCTTGAGTACAGATAGAATGAATCCTTTCGGTGGCATGAGGAACCCACATAGTACGTGGCCGGTGATTCTATGCGTCTTCAATCTTCCTTCATGGCTGTGCCACAAAAGAAAGTACCTCATGCTGAGTACCCTTATATCCGGTCCACAACAACCTGGCATTGATATAGATGTGTCTTTGGAATCTTTGATGGAAGACATGCAGAAGCTGTGGGAAGGGTGGGTTCGTATGTGGGATGCCTACCGACAGGAGCACTTCACCCTCTATGCTATTGTTTTCGTGACCATCAATGACAATCCCGCTCGCCTGACCCTAACCGGCCAGGTAAAAGGGAAGTCGGCATGCGTGTTTGCGTTGACCAAACATCATGCGTGCACCTTCCAAATTTCTGCAAGCTGGTGTACATGCGACACCGACGATTCTTACCAAAAAATCACAGATACCGTCGAATTACGAAAGAATTTGATGGTACAGAGGAGAAAGATCCCGCACCAGTGCTTCGCGACGGCAAAATTGTTTATAATCTGGTGAAAGATTACAAGGTTATTTTTGGCAAGCCAGTCAAGGGGAGAGAAAGTGGAACAAGTCCGATCAGCTTCCAAAGGATGCAATATTTAAGAAGAAATCAATTTTCTATAGGTACTTAGCGTACTGGAAACAGTTGGAAATAGGTAATGCAGTCGACCTTATGCACGTTACGAAAGGTGTCTTTGATAGCACCTCAGGTCTCCTTATGGACACACCAGGCAAGACAAAGGACGGGCTCCGCGCTCGAAAGACCTACAAAAACAGGAATAAAGAAAGAGCTTCACCCTGAGCAGTTGGAGAATGGAAAGTATTACCTTCCACTGGCCAGTTTTAACCTGACACCAGAGGAGAAAAAAACAATATGCAAGTGCCTATGCAGTATCAAGGTTCCCACAGGTTTCTCAACCAATGTAAGAATCTAGTCTCAATGACCAAGTTAAAGATAAGTGGCTACAACACGCATGGTTGCCATATGATGCTTTCTTTGTTCCTCGCGATCGCTGCAAGGGCTATCAAACACCCATATGTCAGGATTGCAATCACACGGATGTGCCACTTTTTTAATGCCGTCTCCAAGAAGGTCATCGACGTTGGAGAATTGCAAAAGATACGTAAACTGATGCGGGAGACTATGTGCCAACTCGAGATGTGGTTCCCCCCACATTTTTTGATACGATGGAGCACTATATGATCCACGTAGCAGATCAGATACTTGTTCTTGGGCCTTCTTACCTTCACTATATGTACTTGTATGAGCGGTATATGTACGTTATGAAAAACTATGTGCGCAGTCCCAAAAATCCTGAGGGATCCATGATAGAGGGCTACACAATAGAAGAGGTTTTGGAGTGCTACAACGATTACATGACAGATGGGAAACAAATAGGTGTTCCGCGGTTGTGATATATTAAGTACTATATTTCTAATTATTGTAAAATATCGTGTGGTTGTAATATATACTATATTTTCAATTATTGTAAAATATGTGTGGTTGTAACATATTAAGTACTATGTTTTCTAATTATTGTAAAAATATATTAAGTACTATATTAAAGTTCTTTTTGAAAATACTATTGTAATATAAGAAGTGAAAAGAAAATGAAAAACAATAGTTATACAGATTTATCACAAAATATTATATATATGAAGTAAAAAAATAGCTACAATGTTATATTAATTACTATATTTCCTATTTGTAAAATATATTACGTACTAGATTAAACTTAAAGTGTATTTACATATACTATTTTAATACAAGAAGTGAAAAGAAAAAAAATAATTTTTAAAAAATGGTGCAGGGCGGGGTTTCGAACCCAGCACGTCAACATATGAGGAAGACAGACGGCTTCTTACACTGAGACCAGTGACGTTCATAGGAAGGAAACAGGATTTATATTTAAGTATTGAATACTGTGTCTCTTAAGGCGGACGGGTGACTCACCCGTCCGCCACCGTGACCTTTCTCAGTGGCGCACGGGATGATGTCACCCGTTCAGTGGCGGACGGGTGGCGTCGGCCGCGCCCGCCACTGCTGTCTGCCCCTATATAATAAGGCAGCCGACGCCGCCACGAAACCTTAACTTAGGGATTTCGCGCGCGGACGCCGTCAGCTGCCAAAATTACGCGCCCTCCGCCGCCTCCCTCCTCGCCGCAACGCTCGTCGCTGGAACCCACCTCCCCACGCCGCTGGATCTCGTCGCCCCCGAACGCCGTCCCCACCGTTGGATCTCGTCGTCCCCGTCGCCCTCGAGCGTCGACCCCGCCGCCGTCCCAGAGCTGTGCCCCATCGTCGACCTCGCCTTCCCGGAGCTCGAAGTCCCGCCGCATTCCTCGACCTCGCCGTCCCGGGAGCTCGTGCATGCCATCGTTGACCTCGCCTTCCAGGAGCTCGTCTTCCCGCGCCGTCGTCGACCCTCGCCGTCCCGGAGCTCGTGCTGCCGTCCCGGAGCTAGTGCCCCGTCGTCGACTCCAACCTCTCCATCCCCGAACCATGGACCTCGCCGTCCTCCCCGTCCTCAACCTAGCCGCGGCGCTCTTCCACGTCGCCGCCAACGACGTCGCCGTCCTCGACCGCGCCGTCCCCGTCGCCCGCGAGCTCGATCCCCCTCCTCTATCTCGGCCCCGTCGCGTGCTCTCACCTGCCCGTCCTCGCCGACCTCGCAGTCCAGGTGGCGCACTCCCCTATCCTTCCCCTCTTCTGCTCTGCCCCTTTTCCTCTGCCCCTCTTTCCTCTGCCCCTCTTCCCTATGCTCCTGTTACTGGTTAGTGATGCGCCTGTTGGTGGTCAAGAATATGTGATCCTCCTGCTGTTGGTTTGTGATTCTGGTTAGTGATGCTCCTGTTTGTGATCCTGCTGTTGGTGGTCAATCATATGTGATCGTGCCATGGGGTCAATAAGAAACCCTGTGTTAGTGATGTCCTGGTGATAAAGTGTTGCTGCCCTATATGCTTCTACTGCTGCTAGTAATGTCCTGCTGGAAACTCCTATATTAGAACAATATGCGATATACTAAAGGACTTTGGTCGGTGTCTAAGTTCACGGATGCTGAAATTTGGGTTTTTTTCTTGTGCTGAAGTGCTGCTAGTCTTGTGCTGAAATTACTTCTCCTAGTAATGCCCTGCTTGAACTCATCCAGATAAGCTCTGAATATTTGTATAATGCTGGCCGGATTTTTTTGTTCTGTTATATTGATTGATGCAATATTTAGAACATATGCTATATATATGATGCTGATTTTTGGGTCTTTTCTAGTGCTGAAATGTTGCTGGTCCTTGCATATTACAACTGCTAGTTGCTGTTATTTCACTCGACATGGCAACCATAATTTCTGTTTTTAATGTGCTACCTGCTGTCATTTCTGCCCATTCACTCCACAACTAGTTGCTGTTATTTTTAATCTTCTGGTATAATATACATAATTTACATGCTATTATGTTGATATGCGCCATATTTTGGTCTATATGCCATATATATGTTTCTGAAATTTCTGGCGTATGTTCATTTGGTTGGGGTTATCATTTGGCTGTTATCTTCGGCTATTATACTATTGTTATGTATGTGCTCATATATGCCCTATAATCATATATGCCATATACTTGCTTATATTATACTACTAAATATTTTTCTTTTGCCACTGAATATTTTTCTTTTGCCACTGTTATGACAACATGCTGTTGTGCTGCTGCTGTTATACTGCTGTGATTATGCCTTAGCTGTTATCTGTGCCTGTCATATTTGGGTTTAGTCATGTGTATTGCTCTGAAATTACACACTTCCTGCTAGTTTTTTTTCTTTTCATATGGCTACTCTATTTCTGCCATGTATGCCATGTGCTGAGCTTGTATGCCATGTCCTCAGCTTGTTGCTGCTTTTAATTCTGCAGACATGATGAATCTCACTTTTGGCCATGAGCTTCTTCCAATTTTGCCTTGATAGTCTGTTGTTTCTTATGAAATGGCCAATGATGCAATATTCTAAGATTTTTATTCTGAGCAGTGAGTAGTAGTACAATGCCCGATGATGCTTATTTCCATGATTTTGTTCACACACACATAGTTGCTATAGTTTGTTATGTTTCATTGACACGATCTTGAAGTTTGTTTTCGTCATGTGGGCAGGATACGAAGAAAGAAAAAAGGCATTAGTGGGTATATAGCGACTCAGAACTATATAGCTTCACATCTAGAGGATATGTCGCTTCATTATGCATCATCTTGTCCATCCCGAAGGAGCATATTTTGATCCTACAAGTGATTTGGCACAGCACATCGACTTATGCACTTGGACCGGACAATCATCTACAAGCCACCACCAGACCGTCATTGAGAACAATGGGAAGGATGATCTCGCTCATATGGACTTGATAGACTATAGTTGGCCATATGAAAGCGATGATGTTGTTTCATAGCTTGTGTACACTATAATTGACAAATATTTTGTAATATATGCATGGATGAACTTGTAACTTGTATTTTGTTGTATTATGATTTTCAATGTTGGTTATGTGCTATGTGATGGATATTTGATATGTGATGATGATCTGTGATGAATATTGGTTGTGAAAGATATTTGAATTTTAAATCCGGATGTATTTGAATTTCAGCATGATTTTGAATCTGGTACATAGTACCAGTGGCGGCAGAATGACGTCACCCTAACCGCCACTGATGTGTGTACCAAACAGACAGAGGGCGGGGGCGCCGTGACGTCATCGTCCGCCACGGGATGTGTGTTTGTCTGTGGCGGACGGACGAGTGACGTCACAGCTGTAAGCTTCATGACCATTGGAGCTAGGGAAACCCCAAGGTATGAATGTTTTGGTGATAGGATGAGAACCATGAATGTGACTAACACTCTTTGTGAGATCTTATAGGTCACATACAAGAAAGCTTCGTCCGTTGGTGGTGAACGCCAATACACCATGAACTTATTGACAAGGATGATTGGTTGCCTTCATCTAACAAGAACGGACTTGATGGAGTCGCGGAGAAGACATGGATCAGGCTAAGGACATGCTAGATCCAAGCGCGGTGTTGTTGCTTGTTAGATGTTTAGCTTGAGTCCATAGGAAAAACGGACTATCAAGAGGGTTCGAGGTGGTT
Organism: Eragrostis nindensis; assembly: GCA_012490785.1. NCBI lineage: Eukaryota > Viridiplantae > Streptophyta > Magnoliopsida > Poales > Poaceae > Eragrostis > Eragrostis nindensis. The sequence goes on along the minus strand of JAAXCT010001378.1, from coordinate 4,025 downwards.
CTCTTAGTACACACTAGTTATAGAGATCATGGGATGCATGGTGAGTCTCTCAGGGGCTAGGGTGGCAGAAGAAGAGAGTTGAAGGAACCAGAAGATCAAGTGTTGAAGAAGAAGATCAACAAGAAGATCGAAGCTGCGAAGGCAGAGAGACCGGACAGTACGGTCAAGGAGACCGTACAATACGGTCTACAGAGGAAATCCAGACAGAAGAGCTTAAGTTTCTGGAAGTGGAGAAAGAAATAGAGACCGGACAGTTGACCGGACAGTACGGTCCTAGGGACCGGACAGTACGGTCTCTATTGGAAGAGATCCAGACAGGAGAAGCTGAAGTTTCTGGAAGTTGAAGAATGAAGACCGGACAATTGAGAGGATGGTACGGTCATGGAGACCGTACAATACGGTCTTACAGGAGAAGAGCAACAGAGAAGAAGGAGAAGTTTCTGTTGGCTGATGAAGAATGGAGACCGGCAATACGGTCCTAGGGACCGTACAATACGGTCTGGTCTGTGATGATGAACAGCACTCCCGGACGCCAGTCTGGTAGAGACCGGACAATACGGTTCAAATGGAGACCGGACAATGCGGTCTATTGTACGGTCCCTACGCAGACTGGGTACTTTGGACAACGGCTAGTTTGAGGTTGGAGGCCTATATATAATCGGTTGTTTACCTCTTTGAGGTGCTCTTGGACCCAGGAAAGAGGGGAGGTGCTGCCAAGAAGCCAAGAGGAAGAAGTGTGAAGCACTTGAGAGGGATTTGGAGTGATCCTAGTGCTTGAGAGAGTAGTAGCAAGTTGCATCCTTTGATCTCTAGGCTAGTGTGGGCTTGAGAGAGTCATCTAGGGCTGTTACTCTTGGTCTATGGCAAGGCCTTAGACCGGTTAGGCGTCGGTGTTGAGCTGTCCAAGGAGATTGTGGAAGTCAACACAAGTTTGTACACGGTCTTGGAGCTTCCCGTGCGAAAGAAGCATCACTAGTGGAGCGCCCTTTGGCACGCATCAAGTGCGGAGCCTTACCTCCGGAAGAGTACCCGGGATCGAGCCCGGCGGGACGTGCCCGCGACTTCACTCGGAGGGTGAAGTGTGCTCTAGGAGGGATCGCCATCGAGCGGAGGGACGGGGTCGAGACTCCGGCGGGAGTGACCCAACGTGGAGTAGGGGAAGGCGCCATCCTTCCGAGACCACGGGAAAACATCATGAGCATTCTCTATCCCTTCTCCTTTACTACTCGCATTTACTTATCGCACTTCATATGATTGCTTGTAGTAGTACTTGAGTTGTGCTCTTATCTTGCTTGTGTGTTTACCTTGGTACCTACTAGCTTCACTAGGTTTGCTTGATTGCCTTGCTCGTGTGCCTACTTGTTATAGCCTATCTAATAGCTCTAAGGACTCTACTTAGTGTGCCTAGTATCTTGGTTGCCTTGTCTCTAGTTATCTTGTTACCTTGCCTTGCCTAGCTTAAGTCTCCGCTATCTATCTATTGTGCTAGGTTGCTAGTGTGGTATGATTGTGTTATATATGCACTAGCTATATAGGTTAAGGATACTCCTTAGTGTGCTTTACCTTGCTACTAGAACTACTCGCTAGGAGTTGCTTGGGTGTAAGTGTTTGGAAATAGATTCTAGAGTGCACCGATTCACCCCCCCCCTCTCGGTCACACGATCCTTACAAGTGGTATCAGAGCCAAGTGCTCATTATTAGGGCTTTACCGCCTTGAGTCGTGACCGGGATGGGATTGGTGTGGGAAAATGGAGTCCACTCATGATGACGTTTCTAACACTTCCATCGCCTCTACCTTGATTGAGCCTTATGATTGTGTGCTTAATGATATTTCCTACTATCATGTGCGTGATGAGTATGATGAGCTTGTTTTGAATGATAATGAGGATATCACTAACTTCGCATCTCGCTTGTATGTTCTTGCTAGGAAACTCATGTCACGAGGCTATCCATCTATTATGCCACAAGCATGTTGTGAAGAAGCTTATCCGATCTTACCACTCTCGCGGTTGGGTATTCTTGCTTTTGCTCGAGTGGATGAGTTTGTGAACATGCCCTATGATGAGGTGGTTGCTATTCTTTCCTCTCTTGAGGAGGATATCAAGAGGGCAAGGATATCTCTCATGCAAGTGAAGATCAACACATTGAAGCTCAACCTCTACCTCAAGCTCAATCATCATCTCGTGTTGGTGAAGGTTCTTCTTCTCGGGATCAAGAGGATGGATATATCAAGCTATGTGATGAGTTGGACCCATCTCTATGGAGCCGAATGAAGATCTTGTTGAGTTTGCTCTTCGGATGGATTCTCTCATCAAGAGGATAAATGAGAAAAGCTTTGGATAGTCACTAAGGGTCAAGGTCTTAGAAGGTTTCTTGATGCTCTCCCGAAGGACAAGTATGGTGATCACATTGAGTTTGAGAGCTTTGAGCTTGAGTCATATTCAATTGAGCAAGTCATTGAGATCGTTACAAGAAGAAGGGCTCGCTCTTTGCTCTCTAACACATTCAAGACCCCAAGTGATGATGAGGAAGAAGAAGAAGATGATAGAGAGTTCCCGTTCTTCTATTGTGATGATGACTATTCAAGTGCTAGTGATGATGAGCCGAAGCCTATCAAGGAATATCCCCCGGATGGAGATCTCTTACCTCCTTTCTATGAAGACTACTACAACATGTATGAACCGGGTCTTGCCGGTGAGGCTCACTACCTTCTCCTTGATATGTATGATGAGTTCTACAAGAGAAGAGAAGAGACTTGGCTTGAGTGTTGGAAGAGGCTCCTCATATTGTTTGCAAGAGTCAATTCTTTTGAAGGGAAGGAGAGGTTAGTGATGAGAGTGCTATACGGATAATGTTGTCTCTCCTCCCTTATCATCGGAAGATCTATGTCCTAAATGATATTGGTGATGATATTGATCGGATGCCTCTCAGGAAGCTATCTTGATTGCCTTATCCTATGAGCATCAATGTACAACATCCTTGAGTACGCCAATGGAAGTGATGAAGTGATTTCAAGCCTATCCTCTTGGGAACCATGTCCTACACTTAGGATATGATCGGAGTGAGTGGAGACACAATGGAGTCACCAAGGCAATGATTGACGCCTTGGATGCATTGGACTTGGATTTTCTAAATGGAGTTCCTATGGCCTACATCAAGAGCAAGCAAGAGGTAAATGATATGTCAATTGATTCTCATGATACTAACACTCCTCTTTGCTTGATGGCTACTTCCAAGGTGAACTACAAGATTGGTGGCAAACATTGGGTGTTGGATAGTGGGTGCACTAAACACATGACCGGGTACTTCATCCATCTTCACCAACTTGGAAGAAAATGAAGATCATGACAAGGTCACATTGGCGACAACTCCAAGCACAAGGTGAGAGGTCTTGTAAGGTGGCTATCTCAAATGACCTCTCTATCTCTAATGTATTGCTTGTTGAGTCCCAAACTTCAATCTTCTATCCGTTGCTCAAATATGTGATCTTGGCTTTTCTTGTAACTTTGATGCTAATGGGGTGGTTCTTCATAATGATGCTATGGGTCTCACTATCAAGGGCTTTCGTCATAATAATCTATATGTTGATTTTGAGACTAACATTGTTTGCCCCTAGCACTTGTCTCTTCACTAAGTCCGCTCTAGGTTGGCTATGGCATCGGAGGCTTGCTCACATTGGTATGGGTCAACTCAAGCGTGTGATGAAGAACAAGCTAGTGAGAGGAGTCAAGGATGTCACCTTTGAGAAGGACAAGCTATGTAGTGCATGCCAAGCCGGAAAGCAAGTGGCTTCACCTCATCCGTCCAAGAATTCTTGTCAACTTCAAGACCTCTTGAGCTCCACACATTGATCTCTTCGGGGCCTACAAACTTATGTGAGCATTGGTGGGAATCTCTATTGCTTGGTGGTAGTGGACGACTACTCAAGATATACTTGGGTATTTCTTTCTTGAGAACAAGGCACAAGCAATTGGGATTATTCAAGAAGTTTGCTAGAAGAGTACAAAATGAGTATGGGCATCGCA